>JAQPPZ010000052.1:0-600000 GCA_028583015.1 Wollemia nobilis | reverse complement strand
GCCATCTTTAGAGCGAGATTATTGCACATATGTGCGAAAGTGCATGAAGTGTCAACACCATGCTAACTTGATACACGTACCTTCTCAGGCCTTGTAGCCTATCCAACCGGCTTGGATATTTTCATAGTGGGGATTAGATCTCATCGAAAATATCTCCCCTACATCATCAGGTCATCACACGTTTATCATAACGACCATAGAGTACTTCACTAAGTGGGTGGAAGAAATTTTGCTTACCTCTACAACTGGGCCCCACATTACGGAGTTCATTTTATATAACATCATATGTCATTTTGGTATTCCATCCAAGATCATATCGGATAATGGGATGTCATTTAAGAACAAATATGTGCATGCTTTGACAACAAAGTACAAAATTCAACATAGTTTTTCAACACCCTATTATCCACAGGCAAATGGGCAAGCAGAGGCATCAAACAAAATGCTAGTTGCCATCCTTAAAAATATGGTCACAGATAATAATAAGGATTAACACATCCAAATACCACTTGCCCTATGGGCTTATCACACTAGCATTCGGACGCCCACTGGGGCAACTCCATTTTTTCTAGTGTATGGCTCCAAGGCAGTCATGCCTCTCGAGTTGGAAATACCCTCCCTACACATATCAATGCAATAGTTCATCGATGATGACACTGCATGGTAGGCTCGATTAGACTAGCTTACGTTACTCGATAAATGATGTGTCAATGATCTCGAGCATTTATGTGTCTATCAAGAGTGACTTAAGAAATTATACAACATGAAAGTTCACCTAAGGGACTTTCAGGTTGGTGACCTGGTCATAAAAGAGAACCAACAAAATTCTAACTTGCCACCCAATTTAAGGGACAAGTTCACGGTAAATTGGTTAGGTCCTTATGTAATTGATAGTAAAATAGGACCTGGAACATACCGGCTCGCCTCTCTTGAAGGAATCAAGGAACTAGAACCCTTGAACATCAGTCATTTGAAGCCATTCAATATTTAGAGAGCCATAGACCACCCTAAAAGCTCCAAGGGTTCCTAGAATATCTTGGTCACCAAAAATGCCCCAAAATTATCCATAATCCCTTTGGTCAAATCAAAAGCCCCAAGGATTCCAGCAATCACTTGGTCAACCCCAAAAATGCCCCAAAGGTATCCATAATCCCTTTAGTCAAACCAAAAGCTCCAAGGATTCCCGCAATTGCTTGGTCACCCCAAATGCCCCAAAGGTATCCATAATCCATTTGGTCAAACCAAAAGCTCCAAGGGTTCCCACAATCACTTGGTCAACCCCAAAAACGCCCCAAAGGTATCCATAATCCCTTTGGCCAAAAGCCCCAAGGGTTCCCACAATCACATGGTCAACCAAAAATGCCCCAAAGGTATACATAATCCCTTTGGTCAAAACATCCAAGGATCTATAAGAATCACTTGGTCCACACCCATTTGGGTTAAACCATCCATAACAAATATTCAAAAACAACAAATAATCAAAAATAACAAAAAAATTGCATCTCACTTTCATGCATATTCTTAAAAATCAAAACACAAAAAATAAAAGAAGACCTGCAATAGGCATCCCATACATCCATTGCATATTTGCTGGTCACACATGTCAAAAGCACCATAGACTGTAATTAATCGAAAAATCCATCATTTTCCAAATGTAGTCCATTTTGCAAAAGATCCATAAAAAATAACGCCCTTCGCATTTTCACCATATTATAGTCAGTTGTCTTCTAATGTCATTAGGGTTTTGTCATTCAGTTGTCTTTAAATTTCTAGTCAAATGCTGTACAAATTCAGACCGATTTTTACAAGGTAGAGTTTTTACTTAGATCACGCCTTGTTACATAACATCCCAACACAAGCTTAAAACACATAAAAATTTCCAAGTTGTGTGAACGAAAGACAAAACCTACAAAGCAGTCTAGGGTACCTTAAGAAATTTTTTTATCCTACTCATCCCCCTATGTGAATGGTTCAAGAATGCTAAGAATTGACAAAAGGACAAGCTCTTCCCCATCCAATTCCCCATAATAAATAGTGATTTTCACCACTATAAAAAATTCCAAAAACCTTTGGTCCCCAAAGTTGTAAGGATTCGTACTACATGCCCCTGAGAAGAATGGGTAGTCATCCCTAAGGCCTACAAGGATCAATGACATTCACAAGCAAAATCCCAAAAGTCCACTATCAAAAATCTCAAAACACCTTTGATCCCCAAAGTCGTAAGGATTCGTACTACACGCCCCTAAGAAATATGGGTAGTCATCCCCAAGGCCAAAAGGATCAATGCCATTCACAAGACAAAAACCCACAAGCTCAACTTTGAAATCAAAATTCAAAATATAAATCCTCAAAAGGCAACAATAAAAAAATAACAGTGGTTATCACCACTACTCAAACCCCTTGCTCAAGAAAAAAAAGAGAGAAAAATAAATAGTGATTTTCATCACTATGTATGAGAGCAAGTATCCCAACAAGTTGAACAACTGAAAGACGCCTGAGCTTGAATCCTTGGAATTCTCAAAATTTGAAAAACCATTTAGGTGATCCTCATTATGGGTTTGGTGGATAGCCTACCTGGCAATGGTGGTATCCTAAACGCATGATGATATGTCTATCACATTAGCTTTGCGTGTGTATAGACCAATGTTTGCATGTGGATGAGCTAGCTTATGGTATCCTATATGGTGTCATAGATTAATCTTACTAAATACAACAAAGGAGTTAGTGGAGCTAGTTAGGTGATCCTTAGTACAAGTTTTGTGGACAACCTACATGGGACTGGCGATATCCTTACGAATACCACATAAAAAAACTCAATCGCACACACAAGGATGCGAAATAACTTGGTCAAACTCAAGTCTGATTCGTACCTTGGTCGAAAGTCTTGTCAGATAATGTACAGTCTTGATTAGTTAGTGAAGCATCTGAGTCTCGAAAAAACCTTAATTACATTCTAAAACAATTGTTGTACATTTCATTACTTCCATCACCATTAGAAAATACAAACAAAAATTACAAATGCAAAGTTATTCCATAAAGCAATCACATAGTACAGAAAGCCAGTAAATCCTATACAGTCTATGGTGCCACCACCTGCATACCAACAAATCATTCTATACATTACATATGCATACATCTATATCATATAGCTAACATAATCCATGCATACATCAACACAAATAAACATGCAAAAAGAACAATAAACCATGACAAGCATATCATGAAACCAAAAATGAGTCATGTATATATATCGAGTCAAAATGCCCTCAGGCTACAATAAGAAGGTCCTCTGACCTCGTAAAAAACCAAAAATTCAAAACCCCAAAGCCTAGGGAGTCGGCCACCATGATCACATAGGATCGATGTGACTGGAACTAACCCCAGTAGTATGGGTCCTATGGGACCTCTCAGGGCAGCTGCTGCCAACCCACGCACCCTGCCCACCAACGCTACCCTCATCCAGCCGCCTACATCAAGAGGATGTAGACTACTCAATCTCACTGCATCTCGTACAACATGAAGAACCACCTCTATCGAGCTCAGGTAATTTTCCATCAAGGTAGAGAATCTCTATCTCTAACTCTACCCGATATCGCCCCCACTCCATATCTCGTCGATGATACACAACCAATGCACTATCCTGTTATGCCAACTAAGCCCGCAAGAGATCCTTCTTATGCAAAACACCTCTATGATCCTCCTCTTGTCTTTGTAAAATATCCTCCAATCATGCTATCTTCACATGAAACCCAGCTGCCACATCCCCTGATACCTCCTGAGGCATGGGCACCTCCAAGATGGCCCACTGCTCTGGCACCCACTACATCAGGACATCCCAGACATCCGGCTGCTCTGAAACCCCTACATCATCTCCATCGCTAGTGAAGTCATCAAACTCCACCATGTCTACATCATCAAGCAGAATACCCCAACCCTCCACTGGTGCCTCTACACCCCCACCTACTACTACTGCCATATCTGCGCCTCCCAAAAGCCCCTCACCCTACCATTACCGCATAGTCCACCATCGGTCATACTCTGCAGTTACCCCGACATCATCCACATTGGGTACATCAATAAATGCATCAAACCCCTCGCCCAATGGCTTAATGATCATCCAGACTAGGGTCATCTCATCCATGTGTTACTGATAGATCAAGGGATCACCAGGCAATTCTTGGTGCACCCCAAATTATTGCATCGCCCAGATGTATGGAAAGTACTCCTGCTCTATCCCATGTTGCCTAATAAACCACCTACCCCTACACACACACCAGATCCACTCTTCTACCTTAGGCCAGGCTAGACAGTCATGGTATGGACGCCAAAACACCTGCCCTGGCATGAGATGAGAGAAGGCATTAGTATAGTGACCTACGTCACCTACCCGCAGTCGACTCTATCCATGCTCCTTTGATCATCGCCATAGATTGGCATACCCATTCTCCTGATACACCATATCACCTCGAGTGGTCCAATGCAAACCCTATGGCCACTCCATAGATATGTGCTGCCACCCCCAGCACTGCAAGAGATAGCTGCACCTGATACCCTTTCGCCTCCGATAGCGAACCTCATATAGCTTGTCGTATAGCTATGTCAACAATGTTTGACCCCATATCATAATAAGTGGAGCTGATATAGGATACTCCACCAAAGTGAAAACCAACTCCAGCAGGTTCTAAGGGAACCTTGCACTTGAGGAGTCAAGAAGTAGCATATTGGAAATGAGGGCCATGAGAAAAGCATGCCTCACCCCTAATACGCCCTTCTCCAACCACCATCGCAAAAGAATACCACCTAGCTAGAAGTTAGCCTCTGTCTTATCCACAACCCTCTCCACCCCCATATTCCCCGCCTGACCAAAACACCGTGTCAGTATTGATGTCCGTTGGTCCCTATGGGTCATCTAGATAGGCAGTCCATCTATTAGAATCTACAAAATCTGATACACATCATCCAGAGTCACAATCATCTCCCCTATTGGGAGATGAAATATGTTGGTGCAGGGATCCCACATATTGATTAGGGTAGTCAAATATACTCGATCCTCCACCACAGGCTCCAAACGCGTCACCTGCATGAGCCCAAGGGCATGAAGCCACTCCCAATCCCCAACTGTCAAGGCATCCTAGGCATTAGAGAAAATAGTCGGCTGGCGGTATCGACTCTTCACAACTTGAAAAATAATAAAAAGCAAACGATATTAAGTACATACTTAATATAAACAAAAACAATACAATAAAACTATACAGAAGAAAAACAAAGTACATAAAAACAAAAATACAGCAAAAGTACAAAAAAACAAAGTATGACCAAAGTACAAAAACATTCAAAACAAACTGTACAAAATGACCGCAGACATAAATATAAGTGTACAAAAACAAAAATAACAAAACAAAACGAAAAAACTTCATCCTAGGGTTTCAACCTTAGTGCGAACAAAAAAATGAAAAAAAAAAAAAAAAAATCGTCCTAGGGTTTCAACCTTAGTGCGAACTGAAATAAAACAAAAGAATAAAAATAAAATCATCCTAGGGTTTTAACCTTAGTGTGAAAAAAAAAAAAACACAACAAAACAAAAAAAATTAATACTAGGGTTTCAACCTTAATATTAACGCAAAAAAAAAACAAAATATTGCAAACAAGCATTTATATGTAAGCTTTTAACTTCATATAAAACAAAAATGAATAATAGGAAGGGAGAAGGAACATCATACCGGTCTCGCCTCGGCTCCTCCGCTCAAAGATCTGATTCTCGCACTCATGATGTTCGTGAGATTTTGGCAGCATTCCGCTATGCACACTCACACTCCTCCTCACTGCTCCAAAATTACCAAGAAAAAATTGTTGCAAAGGAACCCAAAACCTAGTTTTGGTCCTTATATAGGCTGTTACGCCTGTAATTTTTCCACCCTAGGACTAGCACTCTAGTTAGCGCTCGTCGCACCTTGGGATGATTACCAAATTGGTATTCGCCCCACCCTGGGACGATTATAGAGCAAGAAATAAAGCAACAAAAACTGCATCCAAAAAATGCACAAAAAAAAACAAGCAATAAATCTTCCGGACAAAGGTGCCTTTGCACCAGATAGTCATGGCATGAAAAACTGCCGGTGGGGTCACAAATACTCACTATCATACTCCCTAATAAGGCTATCATATTCGGACTGTTCCATGAGAAGTAGGATTTTTGATAATGTCTACCCTAATAGGCATCAACAAAAAGGGTCAAAACCCACCAAAAATAGGTTCGATTGCTGGAAAAATGCATAAGTGTTCAAATAAAAACAACTGAAGGCACCAATACAAACGTCATATTGGGTCAAGCGACTTGTCGCTTTTCTCATTTTGGTCATTCTCTCATCGATTCGTCGCTTGAGGGGGTAGTCACACTTAGTCACCAATCAACAAATACACACCCAATCAAAGAAATGGCATGCATTCAAAGAATCATTGACAAAGATAATCATACTCATGCTTGGGGCAGAAAACAAGCAATAATCACAAGCTAAACAAATAATTGACATTCTGGAAGCATGAAGACAAGGTTCCTTAGAAAAAAGGTTGCGCCCTTTGCCTATTCATGACTGAACAATGTCCAAGATCAAGTACACCTCACTAGAAAAGGTTACACTTGAGTTAATCTCCTTAGCTCATCATAAGCAAGGATTCAAGAATGCATGCCATTTCAATACTTGGGGCATCAAAATTTGGTTAGGTTACTTAGAAAACCCTAATCATTAAGTGCTTTGGCATCTATTTTTTATTAGCACTGCACCACACATAACGCATCCCAAAAAGGGGCATCTATAGACACCAAAACAACACCAATCCGATTATGTGACTACAAACACTGACCGAATTAGCATACATACCCCCTAGAGCAGCCTCTAGAGGTTAAAAAGTGGTCCTAACCACTCCCAAATCAGTTTTGTAAGGTTAGAGGTCAATTTGGCACCTTTTAAGCACTTTGCTCCCTATTCGTCCCACACTGGGCCAATTAGAATCCTATTCGTCCCACCCTGGGACGATTAGTAAAAATCGTTCCAGGGTGGGACGATTAGCAGGTTTGATTGGAAAAAAGTCAAGTCTTAACAAATGGCAGCCCAGATCCACCACCCAACTTCACCTTCAGAGCATGCAATTGCAAGGAATGATTTCAAATCAGAGAGGGACTTTAGTCAACCATGCCCTGATCATGGAGGCCTCGTGTAAGGAGGCCCTAAATCAGGGAGGAATCTTCTCTCCCCTAAGAAAGACATGGTGAGCTAAGTGGCACCCTTGCATGCACATTCAAAGGAGACCCCTTAGTTCTATAAAAGGGTGAGCCTCCTCACCCCAAAAAATAATAGAGCTAGAGCATTTGGAGCAACGGAGTGCTGCCAAATTGTACCCCCATACCTCTTTGTGCTTCCTACATCCCTAATTTCTCTTTTGGAAGAGAGGTTATCGGGTGAACAGGAACACAATATAGACCCAAAACCCAAGCAATCGACCACAATCCCACACCAAACTCATCGACACAACCCCCTAGGAGGTTTTGGACCCATCCCACTTGGATTGGTGCCAAAACTAAGACCCAAATGGTGGGCGTCCTACCCCCGGGCGCCCCCCACACTACTGCAGTCCTAATCGTCCCATCCTAGAGTGATTAGAAATTTGCAAATATTTCTTTACTATTCTTTTTGCATTCTATCATATTTCATGTACTGACGTTGTTGTTCAAGTTTCATGGTATTCTGACTTGATTTGACCTTGTTTTTATCATTTTATGTGTTTACTAACATACAAGGAGAGCCTTCAGATACAGGATAATCTAGGTAGAATCTACCAAATCTGACATTTTGGGTTGTCTCAAAATGCCATTTTTAGCCTAACCCCAACTTTGCAAGAGTTTTTGAGGCCTCTGGGTAGGACATTTGCAAGGTCACTCTTGCACATTTTGTGATAGTCCTAATCGTCCCACCCCGAAGTGATTAGAAATCCATGCATGATTTCCTTATTGTTCTTTTTGCAAGGGGCCCTTGATGATGTCTTGATGCTTTTTTCAAATTTTGGGCTCATTATGACATGTTTTGACCATTGTTTTGCTATTTCATGTACTTACTAGTCGGAGGCTTTGGGGATTGCATGTTTTCCTACATCCGCATATGCTATTAATTGTTTGTTGTTTCTCTATGTGTAGGATCTCACTACTAGGAACATCATAGGGGTAGCAAGGAATGACGAACACATAGATGCAAGCAGCGGTAATGTTTTGCCCGTCCATTTTGAATGTGGGCATGCAGAAGACACTAGAAGCATACCATCCATTAATGTAACGAACTGTATCAAATGTTCTTATCCCTAGAGGGAGGAGATGTATTGTAACTGTATTAAAAGAAACATTAATAAAATATGCCCCGCTTTTTTTTGCTTACATCTCGTTTCTGCTTTATTTCCTACATGCATTTTTTCATCGCATTCGTAGGACTTAGCATCGATATCATATCTATTTTGTTTGCATCATAATATGGTATGTCATCACTCTGCATTCAGATTTCAAATACAATAAAAATATACAAAAAATGAGGACTACCTAGAGGTTTGGAAAGATGAAATTTCTTATCAATTAGTTGGAAATTGATCAAAAAACATAATAGAGTGTAAGCCAATGAGAAAATTATCTAAATTTTGGTTTGATGCTTGATTTAAGTTTTATCCTCTTAATTATAATCTAAAATTTCAATAGTTGAATTAAACATATTTATCTTGTAAAGGTTCAAATGTCAAAAATTATTTTAACATGAACAACTCTAGATCATGGATTTATATTAATAGCCTATATTAAGGAGAGGACCTTAAACAAATAATGAATAAGCTTCAAAGGATGCTTCAATAATTCTACTTGTTTATGTTTATGTAGAAAGTTATTTTTAAATCTATCAAAACATGGTGGATACTTAGTCAAGTTGGGATATAAGAATTTAGAGCAATAAAAATTACATACTCTCAAAATATTCCCTTGAAAGAATGTTCTAATGAATCCCTTCCTAAGGTCTCAATATTCCTTTTGTTAGCAGTCAAATGTAAGATTCTTATAGGTGATATTTTGCAAAGAAGAAGATACCATGGACCTTTCAAGCGTTCCTTACATAAGTAGAATATAAAAACATTAAAATATTTACTTCTTTATTGTCTCTTTCCTTACACCATTTAGGGCCACTTATTAAAAAATATATATTTGTATCTTTGTCAATATTGAAAGAGTTGATGAAATATTAGATTAATTGTTTTAGAGCTAAAAATTTATATATTCTATGTAGGAATGGTCTTGTCATTATTTTTTGGGATTTACGATTTGAAAGAAATAATACAACTTTTAAAATTAAATCTCAAAAAGAGGCCCAATTTTAGAATTGTAAATTTATCTATTTTATAGAACATTTAGAGGTATGGTGCTCATCAGGGGAAGTCTCAAGTTAAAAAAAAATGTGCTAGCCTCTTGGTTATAGGATTTGAATATACATGAAAGGGTGATATGTGAAAATGGAGTTAATATAAATAATTTACTTTGATTGATGGTAAAATATAAATATCCAACAATTAGGTTAAAATTAATTTTGATGTTATAGTTGAAAGCTTACTGTAGTGGTAAGATTTGGATTCTCTTGGAGAGGGGCAAGGTTCAAACCCCACTCAATATGAGGGGACAATGACCCCTCATAAAAATGTGTAAAATCATTGAAAAAAATATTTTTGATGTTGATTTCAAATGAAATTTAGGAATAACCACTAGGAATAGCCACATGTGTAACCAATTCTACTTGGACATTTCTTGAGCGATGGTAGGAGTGACAAGAGTGACATGAGTAACATTGGAAGGACCAACATAAGCATCAACGGGTACAACATCACTTTCAGGTGGTGGTCCACTACTTTTTGGCTTTTCAGGTGGTGGGATTTTTGACGGTGATGAAGGCAGTCTCGGGGAACCACCAGACGGTGAGGTAGGCCATAGTGGTTCCAAAATAATTAGGGTTTCACTAGGTGATAACCCCAAAGTGCCCTTGTGGACCTCATATTCCTTTGCTGATAAGGTTAGGGCATCCTCTAGGACTTCTTCCTTCCAAACCCCCATACCCTTCTCCATCACTGGAAACACAGTTTCTTTCCCGTGCGGATCAATGGAACCCCTAATTTTTTAGGAATCTATTTCCCTGATCGAGAAGTTTGTTGGGGCTCGATCGGATATTGAAACAATACGTGAATGGGCTCTATCAAAATGGTGACTATCCAAAAACATGGATTTGGTTGCTTTCCCACATGGATTTTTCATGATCAGGCTCAACAATACCTTAGATACACACCGCATCCTAACAAGTGGTCCCTAGTTCTTTGGGCATCGTAGTATTTTTCTGCGTAGATGGGGAGAATACTTTGACCCTAAAACACAAAGCATCAACTCAACCCCGATCTAGGTTAAGCTTCATGGTCTCCCCCCAATTTTTCTATAATGATGCCCTCAAAGGTATAGTGTAGACCATCGGTGAGTTGGTGGCCATCGACCCTACTACCAAAGCCAGATCTAGGATGACCTATGCTCGCATATGTGTCCTTGCAAACCTAGACTCGACCCTCCCCACCTACATCGATCTCATCACTAGAGGCTATAAGCATTGTCAAGGCATCGAGTATGAAAATAAACCTACCTACTGCATAGAATGCAAAACCCAGGGGCACCTCAGATCCCAGTGCCCAACTCTGAAGAAGGAGCCTCAAAAATAAACTTCCAGGAAGAACCCTAACCAGAATCAGGGTTTTTAGAAAAAAAATGTAGACTAAGAAAGGCAAGCAGATGGAATCTCAGTCATAGCCATATACCCACTTATTCAAAAATTCAAACCAGGTTGGTTCACTTTTCTTTAAATTTAATCCATTTATACCACTAGCTAACCACCAAGACTTGGAGGGCAATCCCTTTGATTAGTTTGTAGAACCTATTCCCAACACCGCTTCAAAACCCTCCCCCTCCCTGCCTCACGAGAGAAAATCTATACAGGATGGGCCTGTCTCCCCTTCTAATTTAGGGCCATCCCACCCTCCACCTCTACTCTTTGTAGCCATTTTAGGTGTTGGCCTATCTATGGCAGTAGTCTCGACTGCCATCCCATCCACCTCAGTTTCCAATTCATGTGCTAGCCTATCTAAGGTAGCAGTATTGACTGCCATCACTTCCACCCCTCTTTAAAATCCCTCATATCCTCCTTTGCCTTCCAAATATGGTAGTCCCATCCTAACCATTCCCATATTAGTTCATCCCTCTAACCACAACCCCTGTCTCCAAAGCCTTCCTCGAGAAGCATTATGGGTGTCTCCATTCAGCAACTCCTTTCTTCCTCTCTAGTTCTGGAGCAGCTCCCCAGTCCTTCCAAACCTACAACCAACATAGACATAGGTAGTAAAAAAATAGAGGTAGACCCACCAATCTTGAAAAAATACAAAGAGATACAGAGGATGCCATAGCAAATGGCCTCCAATCGACCATTCTGACGTCCATTCCAGACACATCAAACCTGGAACCTCACTTCGATGAGGAAAAAAGAACCAAACCAACTCCATCTCAAGGAAGAGGCAGAGGTAAGAAATCCACCTCCAAAATTTCTAGATGAAGATTCTATCTTGGAACATAAGAGGCCTCAATGGGGCTACAAAACAAAGGATAGTCAGATCAATCAAAAAAGAAATCAAACCAAATATAATGCTACTTCAAGAAACCAAGCTGGATGAGAAAAATAGTGTAGAGGTCTACAGATCTATATGGAAGAACAACAATTATGCCTTCAGCCCCTCTCAAGGGGCCTTCGAAGGATTGTTGTGTCTGTGGGACCCAAAATCCATCGAGGGTAGAACTCTCTCCATGTCAGACAGGGTCATCAATATTCTTTTTATCAATAAAGAAACAAACCTACAATGGATCACAACCAATATCTATGCTCCAAATAATTCTCCCAGCAGAAGAACTTTTTGGGACACTCTATCAACAATGCACAACAATTTTGAGAATATTCCATGGCTTCTTGTAGGAGACTTTAACTCCCCCCTCTTTCCATATAAAAAAAAATGTGGTAACCCTATCACCCCTAGATGTACAAAATATTTCAGTGACTTTGTAAACAACAATGAACTCATGGATGTTCAACTACAAGGGTCAAACTACACCTAGAGCAATAGAAGACCTGACAACCAACTTATCCAAATCTGGCTCAATAGGTTCCTTATGTCTAAAGATATCATCCACTTTTTAGGTGATGACAACCTTTATGCTCGACCAAAAATAGGGTCTGACCACAACCCCTTGGTCCTGGACTGTTCCCGTTAGAGGCACCCATTCAAAACCCCTTTCAGGTTTGAGAAAATGTGGCTAAACCACCTAGACATCAAAAAGCATATTGAATAATGGTGGCAGCATGACCTACCAGGGAATCCGTTATCAAAACTTTTTAGGAAACTCAAGTCTGTCAAGTTTAAACTCAAGGAGTGGAACAGAGATGTGTTTGGTAACCTATTCCAAGAAAAGAAACAAATCATGGAGGAGCTAGGAAGGGTTGAGAAGCTCATTCAAGATGGGAACCCGGGGCCTGACATCTTTCAAGAAGAGAAAACCTCCTCACAAATTTTCATAATAACCTGGCCAAGGAGGAAGCTTTCTAGAGGCAAAAATCTAGAGCGTTGTGGCTAAAGGAAGGGGACAAGAACACAAAATTTTTCATGCCTCCACCCTGAGACACAGAAGCACAAACAGTATTAAAGAACTAACCAGGGGAGATGGATCCAAAACAAATGACCTTCAAGAAATCAGAGAAGAAGTTGTGTCTCACTTCCAAGAAATGCTCGGTCCCAGCCCTCCTTGCCCCCCATATCCAAAACTCTCTACTTCAAAACATTCCCAACCTAGTGTCTAATGATTTCAATGATGGGCTACTAAAAGTTTTCACTGACGAAGAAATTAAGGAAGCCTTATTCTCAATGGAGCCAGATAAAGCGCCAGGGCCAGATGGGTTCCCCCCATGTTTCTTTCAGCATTTTTGGGATATAGTAGGCAAAGAAGTCTCTGAAGCGGTGCAGTTCTTCCAAAGATCCAAGCAAGTTCCTAAGGAGGTAAACTCTACTTTCATTGTGCTAGTACCTAAGTCCCAAACCTGCAAGTCCATCTCTGACTACAGGCCAATTAGCCTATGCAGTGTGATTTACAAACTCATAACTAAAGTCATGGTGAATAGGCTCAAAGATATTCTTCCCTCCATCATAGACCACTATCAAGGCAGCTTGGTTAAAGGTAGGTTCATCATAGATGGAGTCATAATAGTCCATGAACTGGTTCATTCGGTTGCCAAGAACAAAAAGCCCAGTATGTTTCTCAAGCTTGACATGAATAAAGCGTTCGACAAAGTTTCCTGGAAATTCCTTCTTGAAGTCTTGGATAGGTTCAACTTTCACAAATATTGGATAGACATGGTCAAGGAATGCATTTCTATGACATGGTTTTCAATTATTGTCAATGGCTCTCTAGTTGGTTTCTTCCAAAGCTTCAAGGGCATCCGTCAGGGTGACCCCCTATCCCCATTTATTTTCATCATCATGGTAGAAGCACTAGGGAGATCCTTATCAGCAACCTGCTCCAGAGGTCTTATCTCGGGTATCAAACCTACCATGGTGTCTAGGGCCATCACTCACCAACAGTTCATCGATGACACCATTCTGGCATCTTCATCCTCCATACCTAAAGCAAATATCATTAAATAAATTCTCAATTACTATGAAATAGTTGTTGGATAGAAGGTAAACTATAATAAAAGTAGATTGTATTTTTTGAATACCCCTATTTTTAGATAGAACAAAATTGTAGAAATTCTAGGATGCACCATAGCTAATCTCCCCACCACGTACCTTGGGCTACCTATGTTTCATGGAAGGGTCTCCCGGAAATGTGGTCCAACGTCCTCAAACACATTAACAAAAAGCTATTTGGGTGGAAGAGTGGAATGCTTAGTCAGGTTACTAAAGCCACTCTTGTGCAAGCCTATCTCCAAAGTATACCAGTATATTTTCTATCCATCTTCAAAGCTCCAATTTCAATTTACAACAAGATTGAACAAATCCAATGCAAATTTCTATGGGCTGGCAATGAAAACTGGAACAGATTCACCCTTGTAGCCTGGGATAGAGTGTGTTCCAGGAAAGACCATGGAGACCTTGGCTTTAGAAGGATCAGTAGAATGAACTTTGCTTTGATAGCCAAGCAGGCTTGGAGAGTGGTAACCAATGAGAATTCGACCTGGATAAACATCATTAAGGCAAAGTACCTTCACCACTTGCCCTTTTTGGGTGACCACCACCTCCCTTCTGGTTCTTATTTTTGGAACTCCCTAGTCTAGACCAGGGACATTATCAAAAAAGGTCTTTGATGGCAGTTGGGATCTGGGACAAGCATAAGGTTCTAGGAAGACCCTTGGCTTTGAGACCAACCTCTCATCAATGATCCAAATCTATCTACCCTCAAACCTATTACTAATGCCATTCTTGGAGATAGAGTTGTTAACTTTATCACCCAAGGGCCTAACAGATGGTAGTGGAAGAGCTTTTCCATTGATAACCCGACTATCCAGTTGGTTGAGGCTACTAGACGCTTGCAGAACCTTCTCTATGTTTGCATCATCCCTAACACCCAATCCCCTGATACCCCTGTATGGAGTTTATCAGAATTCAAAACCTACTCTGTAAAGTCTACCTACTACAGCCAAGAGCCTCCTACCATAAAGTGGGAAATTGCAAAGAATGTATGGGGGAAAAGCATCATTCCTAAAGTAGCTTTCTTCTCATGGTTGGCTTCCTAGAATAAAATTCTCACAATTGATAATCTCATGTCAAGAGGGCTCCTTATCCCCAATTGGTGTGTGCTCTACAAATCAAATTGGGAATCTATCACTCACATTTTCTTAGAATGCCCTTTCTCCTTAGTTGTGCTAAACCTGGTCTTCAAAAACTTTAGTGTGTCTTCGGTCCACCCGCCTACTATCCACCAACTTTTCCAATAGTGGCCCAGACCCTTTAAAAACTAGTAGCTTAGTTTCCTGTGGCTCTCCTGTCTCCACCATTACTTATGGTAAATATGGTTAGAATGCAACTCAAGGATTTTCAAAGCTCATGCTAATGATTCCCATAAGACCACTCTAAAAATCTTATCCTTAGCGATTGAAAATACCTCTGTCATCTCTTCCCCGAAGCTCCCCCTGGCCTAGAGGTTACCCTCACCAACAAGTTCAATCTCACTAACGTTTCTAGTGTACCTATTGTTTCTATCAATAGGTCTTCAATTAGGTGGATTCCTCCACCTTTTGGGTGGCTCAAACTAAACTTCGATGGGATGGCAAAAGGCAATCTGGGTGTCATTGGTGGGGGAGGCATCCTCAGAGACTGTCAAGGGTAAATTTTGCTAGCCTTTGCAAAAAACTTGGGGACACAAATGAATAACATGGCCGAAGCCAAAGCTCTATTCCAAAGCCTCCTTCTCATTGACAACATGAGCATTGATCAGCTGATTATAGAAGGGGACTCACTCCACATTATCAATTGTCTTAGAGGAAACTCTACTCCACCTTGGTCTTTGACAAACATTCTTCAGGAATGTAGAGCTCTCATCACCAGATACACATACATTGTTATTCAACACCAATATTAGGAGGGGAACAAAGCGACAGATTGGCTAGCAAATAAGGGTGTTAGTGAAACCTCCATCCAGGTTTGGAGGAATTCCTTTCCCCATAATCTCATAACCGACACCTCCAATCCTGATGTCTGTACACTGTAATTACTCTATGGTGAAATCCAAGCTTCAGAATGAGCCTCAGGGTTGGTTTTCCAAGGTTGTGGGCCCCTCAGCCAAGCACAACGCTTCCAATACAATGGTTTCCACGATCATGCCACATGTCATAATTTACAAAATGTATTGTCTCTTGGCCAGAATAAAGAAGATGACTCATCCATCCATAGACCAAGTCAGCAACACCAAGACCCAAGGTCGATCCTCGAAGCTGACCCATCAGGTGTACAGGGGTGGTTATCGTAGAGTGGGTTATAGAAAATGGTGGCACTATCCTATTCTTGAAAATTGGGAGGATGATAATACCATGGTAGAACTCAGTAGTCTGACTCAATAGGCTCACCTTTCCATTGCTCGTGATCATGACACCCAAAACAAGACAAGCAAGCATCATCATGGCATATCCCCCATCCGGTACTTGGCCATTCATGCTTACATCCTTGATCACCTCAACATAGGATTTCTCAATCCGGTGCAAAAAGTCATCAACACCCAGGTAATCATCACCCTATGCACCCATGCCATTTTTGAGAGTAAGCACCCCAACGCCCTTCCCTCGGATGGTCTGGCACCATTCGTGGTGTTTCAACCTATCAACGATAGGGCTCATATGACTTGGCATCCCTTGCCATCCATGTTTTGGATCTTTTCTAAGCATAGGGCTAGCCTCATTGTTTCCCCTCCAGGCCACCCAATCATGGATGGACACCCCTCTCTCCAGGTTCTCACCAAGTCCACCTTACTCCTAGACAAAGTCCATCCTAATTTCATCCCGAGAATGCATTGGAATAAAAATATGTTTAAGCACCCATGTGATTTCTCAGAACCTTCTTTTAATTACAATGGTGTCATTTCCCTCAGGTGCTTCAGAGTCCCTCTGCATGAATCTTTGTATAGTGAGCCCTCCCCTGCCAACAATTACCACCCTTTACCTGCAATGGCCATCATTGAACCTGACACCCTAAATCTTGAGGCCGATATCGAAATTATCCTTCGCAACCATGGCTTCCTTCCTTTCCTTAGGAAATTTAGGGGGTATGATGATGTGATCACCAAAGATTTTGCCAACACCTAGGTTAATGGCCAAGTTTTGGTCAGAGGAATGAAGTTCACCATCTCCATCGACCTCTTAGCGGAGATCACCGAGCTTCCCAATGAGGGTTTCAAGCTCCACAGAGATAATCACACCATTCAAGATGAATTGAAACACTTTGTGGATAGGGGGAAGAAATTGGTGAGAAATGACAAAGGCATCATCCACAAGAAATTGCCAGAGCCATGGTGCAGGGCTTTGATTCTAGTGATGCAATACATCACGATTGATAAGGTGGATGAACCATTGAGAAGCTTCCATCTTGCTTTCCTCAATGTTCTAAGAGATGTTAAAGAGGTTAACATCCCTGAATATCTACGTTGCTCTATGGAGGTATCCATCGAGAACTATCAAAAAATGGAGGCTTCACACATCAAGCACCAAGGGTTGTTCTTGGTCATCTATGACCATATGCTACAGAAAATTGCTACTAAGGTGGATTTAAACCCGATTATGTGCATTGAGGAGGACCAATCAATGGTTGACGTTGTGATGAACAACCACAACTCCTGCAACCATAGAAGCACACGGAATGCTACCAGAAAAAGAAAGAGCCTTGACCATCTCACCACTGAAAGCACTATCCCTGAGCTGGATCAATCCCTCATGGATGCGAAAGTGATGTCCACAACCAGACGTGATCCTTCAGATATTCTCACTAAAATGTTGGAGAACATTTTCCAGACTCAGTCGAAGGCCTTAACCGGCCTCGAACATGCTATTCGAGTCTCTAAGGCCATTATTGCCAGTAAATTTGAGACCTTTAAGGTCATCCTCCCCATCGAGAAGGATAGCGTTGATGGCCTTACTCCAAAGTAAGTTGATTGGTCCTTTCTGTAAGTCTTTTTGATCCATTTGGTTTCGGATGGGCTCTTTTTCGTAGTCTCTTTTCCCTATGGCTACTAGTTTGTCCCTTTTCCTTTTGTTCGGCTATAATTTTGGTGTTTTGGTTTAGCTCTCGTGGCTCTGTTGGCTTCCTGGGTGTCTAAACCTTTTTGTTTTCTCTGTTTTAGTCTCTCAGTTCATTGTTGTACAAGGTTCAGGGACCCTTTCAAAACCCTTTCTACCAATAAAAAAAAAAGAAATATTAAAGGGAAAATTCCCCTCATCCAAAATCACAAGGAAATTCATTAACAACTATGCAATGGCTAGGGTACTTACTATAGGGATCAAATTTACCATTGAAAAAGGTTGGAAATTATTTCAATTAAGGAGGATTCGTAAAATATTATTAAAATTATCAAGAAAAAAGGATATGTGAATAGGATAAAAAAATAAAAGTATTTTTATGTCCATCTATTACTTTTAAAGACAATATCTTAGAAATGTTAGCATATCTAAAAATAATGAAATAAAATTTAACTAGTGATAGTTTTTATTTATATGTTGGTGAAATTCAAATTTTAGAATACAACTAGCCAAAGGAGATTTTATTTTTTAATGAAAATTATATCAAGTAGTTGATTGCATAAATATAAAATTTTTAGGAAGATGAAAAATAAATTTAATGGAAAGGTAGATGAAAAATATCTTTGGTAAAAAGCAAGATGAATATCGTTTAATTAACCTCACAACAATCTAATGTTTTTTTTATTTTGATGAGCCTTGACCATGGATGAAATCCACAAATACCTTATTAAATTATATTTTTATAATTTTTCAAATATTATTTTTAATTCATTGATATAATTTTATTTATTTTAATATTTTTAATTTAATATGAATACCATAACCAAAAAATATAACAATTTAAATTTTTATTAAATGAACTCTAAGCTTAAAAATAAGAATACCTTTTACATTTATGTATTTAAATATACTTCAATAATTATATTAGTTTAATGTTTATGTATTGGATGACATGAAAAAAATTTATATGTTTCATATGTAGCAAACAACTAACCAACATGTTGTGACTTTAAAAATTACTTACCACATTGAGCTGTTGTAAGTTATTATTTGTTAGGTGTCTTTTAGGTAATAATAGAAATCAATATTGTATAAAATCCAAAGAGATGGTTAGTAATAAATATTTATTGATATATTTTTTATCAATATAATTTATTACTACTCACCTTTTATATTTGGGAAATACTTACCATGAACTTATAGATTAGCCTTTATTTTATTTTAGAAAATACTTACCATAAAATTAAATATTAACCTTTATCTCAAATTTTTTAACTATTTTTCAACTCTAGGCTACGACTATCATATGACTATGTGAATGAGTGTATTGAGATTGCCTAAACAATGAAAATTATTCAATTTATTTATAAATCAACCTTATAAATTACTCTATATTTTTATCTAAAGTTTTTAATTTTATTTTATTTTTCTAAAAGGATATTACGATTTTTTAATTATAATGTTGTCCTACTCTAATCTACTATTACTTTTTTGTGAGACTATTTTAAAATTCAATCATAAAAGCCACATATAAATCAAATCTAGTGGTTTTGGGTCTTTGAATGAAAACCCAAAATCATATCACTACATCATCATCATAAAAAAAATTTCATTTTTACTTTTTAAAAATGAAAATGATGGGGTGGCTAATAATTTCTCTAAATGACTATATTATTGTAATCTTATTAAGTTCTGAATGTACACATTCATCCCATAACTCATGAAGATAAAATAGTGTAGATGCTACATAAATTATGATTATGTACCTGAAGAACCAATCCAATTCTCCACCACTTTCAATGTTAAAAAGAGATTTTCCAAAGCTTCCATTACACATGTACTTGTATATAAGGATAATTTATCTCTTCTCATGGTACCAATCCAATAATTAGACCATATTACGATGCCTCAAATGATTAATTATCATTATTTCTACAAGATCTTCATTTTCTTCCCACTTCATTCTAGAAGGAATGCACTTTACTACATTTCATTTGTTCTTACCAATATATACTTATATACATCACCAAAGCCTCCTTGTCCCAAATTTCACTTTTCACCAAAATTATTAGTGTGTGCTACGTAAATTTGTGGGAAGCACAATCCATTACTCTATCATTATTTGCATCTATTTCATCTAAAAAATATTTTTCATCCATGCACTTTTATGTTTTTTGTTTTATTTTGTATTATACAACAATGAATGAGGAAGTAAAAATCATTGTAAGCAAAAACATAGAGACTATTATTCAAAGTAGTTTAGCCAAAAAAATTATCTTGCCTTCTAGGTTATCATCAAAAAAATTGAAAATTGAGTGAATCACCATTAGTTTAGATATTGACTCTTGCTTACCTTAACAATGACATCTGACACCCCAACTACAAATTCTCAAGGAGATACTCTATCAAATTTATATTGTGCAACAAATTATGTGTTATACCTTTGTGGGTTACATGAAAGAGAAACTAGTAAGGGATTGTATTTGTTGGATTAAAGAGAGAAAAAATGTGCATAACAATACACAAAAAAGAATAGAAATCCAGGGATATATATTGCTAAAATTACTATTATAACAAATTACAATATTCTATTTATATACCTAATCTCACTTCACTCCATACAATGTAATATAACTAGGCAGAGGTTGGATGATCCATCCAAGTAAGGATGTGTTGGTTGATGAATTGGTGGGAATACAACAATATATAGAGTTGTTACAATGCTTCACATTGTCTCCAAAATGCATATTATATTACCTTTCAAAATACAAATGACAATATATTCTTACCAACCCAAAATAGAAAAATATAAATATAAATTATTAGATGCTGCAAAAATTATGAGCATTGGAAAATCTATTTCATTTATTACACTAAGCATTACTTTTTCATTTTCCACCTTAATGCTTAATGTTTCAATCTTTGAACAAATACCTTCTCTTCAACTTGCTCTTGCACATACACGTGGACTATTGTACATTCATATTCACATAAACACTTTCAACTTGCTCTTGCAATTATACCTGCATTATTGTACATTCACATTCACATAAAATTCCTCTTCAACTTGCTATTGTAGTATTGTACATTCATATTCACATTTTTTTGAACATCCTACTAATGAAATATTTTCTTTTTTAAAGGTGTTTCAATCCCATGACTAAACCATATGGATAACCAATCACTACAGCCGCCAGGTGTAATAGAGTAGATTACTGCCTATAAGGTTTACTTTATTGTTTCCCTATTAAAACTTCATTTTTGTGGGACCTTGTTTTTACCACACATAATATTCACTTTTAGGGATACACGTACCTTCATCCAATGATTCTCATCACTCCCTATTTCTCTTTTAGGGATACACTTATTATAATTTTCATCACTTCTCCTTTCTCCTTTGGGGGTACTCTTATTGCTGCTCTATTTCAACATAGCTTTTGATTTTTCATATCTTTCTTATTTTGATTACTTCAAATTTCATACCTTGTTAAAGGTATGTGAAGAACACAAGTTTATACTGAGAGGGGGATGAACAATATAAGATCAAAATTTTAATTTTCTTTCCAAATTATAACATCAATAATATCAATATAATAAATTAAATAATGCACAAATCATCACACACATGAGAGACATAGATTTAATGTGGTTCACCCAATGTAGGCTATGTCAATGAAGAAAATATTTCTTATAAAATTTCCTCAACCAATCTCTTGGGAATCAATTCTCTATTGCAATTTTTATGGGCACCAACCCAAAGGAGACACAAATCCCCTATGCTCAAGTTCGTGGACCTCTATCTTTAGGAAATGCAAATCCCCTCTACTTTGTTTTATGGATATCTATCCATAGGTGACATCAATCCCTTTTATTCTAGTTTATGGACCTCTATCCACAAGATATACTAATCCCCTCTATTCTGGTTTATGGACCTCTATCCATAGGAGACACCAATCTCCTCTGCTCTAGTTTGTGGACCTCTATCCATAGGAGACCTTTGTACCCACTTATTTGGTTCTCTTCAAGTCTTTAGACAAGGCTTGCTCTAAAATATGCTCTCAAATTTGCTCAGATATTGTCCAAGTATACACACAAGACTTGATCAAATATGCTTACCAAAACTTGCTCTAATTTCTACTCAGATTTTCTCCAAGTCTACACATAAAATTTCTTTGAATATTTGCTCAGATCTGCTCCAAGTCTACACATAAGACTCCCTCAAATATCTTCTTAGATCTGCTCCAATTCTACACACAAGACTTGCTAAACTCTATTCTTCAAATATACATACAATATTTTTATCTCTCTTTATATAGATATAGATATATATAACACTTATTATAATATTGTTCTTTGTATAAATTTAAGTATAATACATTTTAATAAATTATTACATATTTCAATTTTAAAAATATTATTTTTTTCTCTCACATGTATGTTTATATATAAACACTATATGAGAAAACATCTCTCTATAAGTAATATCAATTAACTAAAAAAATCATTTTATATCAAATCAAACATAAGCTCTAAAAAAATTAGCTCATAAATTAAAAATATAGTCTTTCTTTATATATATTTTAAAGCATAAACACTTATTCGACAATCAAATTGTAAATTATTAAAAATGTTATCATTAAATTTTGATATAGATATAAATTTTGGGTTAGATCAAAGTAGTGACATCCTTAATGGGATATAACGAGTTCTTTAACTTTTTAACTAGGCTTATGTCATACTTGTTCATGTAGGCTTGGTTTTACAAGTGACATATTTTAAATAAGAAATTTTATTCCTATTCTATATTAATAATCACTTTCAAAATTTAATATATAAATTTTAACCTTTAATTATTATAAATTTATTATTTGTTTTATTTTAATATATTTTATGTATTAATCAAATAGCATAAGCTCAATTGTTTAAATTCCATGATTTTTACGTGGGGTTAAATAAAAACTTAAATTATGTAGGAAGGACAAATTTTATATTTACCCTTTTTTAAGGACAAAATAACATTTAAAAAGTTGTAAAATTTACAATTTCCATCCTTACAAGTTGCATATCTTCACAATTTTATTTTTATATACCTCAAATTTAAAAGTTTACATTAAAAATGCATATACAACATTAAAAAAAAAAATTAATAAATAATTAAAAATATTTAAAAATATATATAACAATAATTTATGGAGCAATTTTTATATTTACTCTTTATAAAGGATAAAATAATATTTAAAATGTTTTTAAAATTGTAATTTTGATCCTGGTAAATATATTTTCACACTTTTATTTTATTTGTTAAATTTGAAATTTTACATTAAATATAAATATGTAAATTCATACAACTTAAAAAATTAAAAATAAAAATAAAAATAATTATAACCATAATTAATATTTTTTTATTTCTTATATCATGTAGAGGAGTTAGAGAGCAAGTGGGTAGTTAAAACTCTCTAATTGAAATTGAGAGGCCTCAAGTTCAAATATCTCCTCCAAATACCGATGCTACCAATATGCTATCTATAAAAAGTTACAAATCAAAAATTAAAATTAAAAATAATTATAACCATAATTTATTGAACTCTTAACCTTCCATAAATTTAATTCTTATATTGACTTTAATTTTTTAATATTTTTTCCTTAAACAATTATAAATATTTTTATGGTAACAAACTTACCAAAACATATATAAGCGACCACTAGTAATAAAAAAGCACAGGTTCTTTACCAGGATGAACTTTTGTTTTAATTTAAGAGGGCTAAACCCAAAAAAATCCATTCGTATATATATGGGTATTATTTTTTTTTTACTATTTAAAAAAGTTTTGAAAAATATATTATAATTTTTTATATCAACTCCAAAAAGTAAATTCAAAAAAATCATATATATATATAGATAGGTACTATTTTTGTTAGATTTTTTTTTACTATTAAAAATAAAGAGAGTTTTGAAAGGCATCCTATAATTTTTTATATCAACTCGAAAAAGGAGAAAACAAAAAGGAAAACAATGCAATTAAGAGACCAAACACAACCTCCCCAAGGGACAAAAAAGATGCAACAAACCAGAAAGGAGGGGTAGAAGATAAGAAGGGACAAGGGGAGAACCAAGGGAGTTCTACACGAACATATCAACCTCTTGAATGACTTTACCCATCATCCTAAAAACCTCCTCTGAATAATCTAAGACAATCTTCTTCAAACTCCAAATTGCACACTGCATCAATTTCATACTATGAATTACTGAATTCTTAGACCTCCTTCAGGGTGTAGACATCTTTAACCATCTTGTCCTTATGAAATTCTTTCGAAAATACCTTCAGATCAATAGGAGAAGAGATGGAGGATGAACCATCCTCCTCCCTCTTTGACGCTTGGACTTATGAGTTCCACTCTCCTCGTGGTTCGCAGATAAGGCTCCCACCACCTCAGGCGTAACCTTCACCTTGTTAGATGAACTTATCAGAAAATTATCCACACTACAACGTGGTGCTTTACCTCCCACACCTTTTGCTGAAACCTAGATTTTTCCAAAAATAATCTTATTAGGCCCTAACCCCACCAAAACGAATACATATCCTCATTGATGTTCTTGTTGGATATTTTTAAATTGATGTTCTTGTTGGATATTTAAATTAATAGTTCATTGTATAAAAAAAAATACAAATTTTTTATATTTTAATTATACTTTGCAATATTTTTTTAATTTATACTTATACTTTTAAAATTGAAATTGAATTTAAATTTTATAATTAATAATATAAATAACATATTTGTATATATCTATTTTTAATATTATCTATTACAATTAAAATTGAGTATTATATGATTTTATTTATAATAAAAAATTATTCTATTATGATTTTATTTATAATTAAAAAATATTTTATTTAAGGTTTAAATACAAAAGAAGCTGTGTTCTCTCATACTTCACATTCTATTTTGATACCGTTGAAGTGTTCTGTTGATAAGTTGTTATAATTGGCTATATATCTAGGTAAAAAATTAAGAAGAAAAGATTACATTACAGCTTCCTCTGTCTTAGGTTATTTCCTCGCATCAAGAAAAGGTGACTTCTTTCATATTTTAATTATATTAAGTATCTTTGTTCAGGGTTTGGTTATGGATGGGATTGCATATTATTTGATTTCCTTTATAGTACAATTAAGTGTTTTGTTGAGGTAAAAATTTAAGAAGAAAAAGACTACTTTACATCTTCTCAAGTCAAGACTACGTTACATCTTCTCAATTCAAGACTACATTACATCTTCTCAATTCAATATTGTTTTATGATATATGCATGGAGTAAAGATATTAGCGATTAAATTTAAAATTATCTTATATAACTCAGATCTGATAAAGTTTTCTGGCATCCAAAATAGGCGACTCCTTTCGTATTTTAGTTATACTACGTATCTTTGATGTTGTTCAAATGGGCTGCGGATTGTTTGATTTCATTTATAATACAATTAAATGTTCTGTTGATAAGAATAAAAATTTAAGAAGACTACATTACATCTTCTTAATTTAATATTATTTATGATACATGAATGGAGTAAAATATTAGTGATTAGATTTAAGATTATAAGTTTTCCCGCATCAAGAAAAAGGTGACTCCTTTCATATTTTAATTATACTATGTATTTTACTTTGATATTGTTGGAGGTTTGTTTAGGGATGGACTGCGTATTGTATTTTGTTTATAAGTTATTATAAAAATTTAAGGAAAAAAAGTTTGTATTACATTTGTTCAGTTATTTATGAACCGTCTAAGGATATTAGTGGTTAAATTTAAAATTATCTTATATAATTTAGATTTAACAATGTTTTCTCACATTATAAAAAGGTGATTACTTTCATGTTGATAAGCAATTATTACTGGTTATCTATTTAGATAAAAATTTAAGAAAAAAAACTACATTATATTGTTTATGATATATGAATGGGGTAAAGATATTAGGAGTAAAGATATTAGTACTTAAATTTAAGGTTATCTTACTTAATTTAGATTTGATAAAGTAGATGGATGAAATTAAAAAAAGTGAGATGGAGTATTATTTTAGAATGTTAATAGAATTTGAATTGGTTAATATCGAAATAATATGATATTAGTTTAAAATGAAATAAATAATTAAATAAAATTAAAATTAAAATTAAAATTAGTAACAAAAATTATGTATTAAATTTTATAATTGATAAATATATAAGAAAAATAATAAATTTTAATTTTTTTATAATTAATAAAAATTTATTTTTTAATAAATTTATTATCTTAGGTTTCAAAGTGACTTTAGATAAAACCTTAGGATGTTCATCAAGTTTGGGCATGTGTGTGGGGGACTAGCCCTCTTGCTTGATAAAATTGTTGCAAGTCTAGTGGCATATTTCATGATTGGAATTTCATTTCACATTAATATCTATCTATCTACTAACTATAAAGGATAAAAGGTCAAGTAGTTTTAATTTTTTGGGAGGTGATAGACCATATCATAAGGATATTGTTTATCTAATATGTGGTTATCCATGCAGGTTATATAAGATGGATAATTTTCATCTAATATATAGTTATTCCCAACCATACTTTGGTGATAAATGCATGGAATACAAGAGGTACAATGCATGGAATACAATCCTACCTATTGTAGGATTAGAATCTTAGACCTCTATTCAGAGTTTTAAAGTCTCTATCATAGGCCTTGCTAAGATAGGGTCATAACTATATAGCACTGTGCACTCTCTTTGAGTTTCCCTCTTTGGACTAGACTCTCAAGAGCCATGGGTTATACCTCCTAGTATTCTCTATTATATTTTTTGTATATTTCTAGTGGGTTAAGTGGAAGTAACACACAACACTTGTAATGAAAAGAAATCTACTCTACCCACAAGAGCATCCACACATCATTACAAGACATATTTGAAAAAAAATTGTATTCTCATTCATCTTTACAAGGACAATAGCTCAAGATACAACAAGAATGGCACACGACCACCATACATTGTCACCAAGTACAATGTATTTACAACAAGCCTAACGCAAGGCTACAACATACTCATGTTGAGTCGAGCACCACCAACAATGCTCAATGAGTACTCAATGATAAAATGAAGAATTCTTTTCCAAGACTCAACTCACAATCCTAACTTGAGACCTAGGCACACTGGCCTCCAAGCCCAACAAAATTCATAATGCCCTCCAACATAAAATCCATTGCACAAAAGCAAAGAACATTCACACCTGACCTGTCGCCCTCTCCATGCACCTCCTATTCATAAGAGTAGACATAACTCAGACTGTCCTCTCTGGGAACTCCTTGCACCAAAGAGCAAAAGACATTCAAGTTTGGCCCGTCGCCCTCTCCATGCAATCCTCATACATAAGAGCACACACAACTCGAAGTGTCCTCTCCAAGCACACCTTGTACCAAGGAGTAATCAGTCAATCGTCCTTTCCAAGCACTCCTTGCACCAAAGAACAAAAGACATTCAAATTTGGCCCATCGCCTTCGCCATGCACTCCTCATACTCCTTGCACCAAAGAACAAAAGACATTCAAATTTGGCCCATCGCCTTCGCCATGCACTCCTCATACACAAGATTAGACACAACTCGAACTGTCCTCTCCATGCACTCCTCATACACAAAAGTAAACATAACTAGTAAACATAACTTAGATTGCACTCCTCATACACAAAATTAGACATAACTTAGATTGCCCTCTCCAGGCACTCCTCGTCCCAAAGGGCAATCATAATATCAATCGCTCTCCATGCATAGTCCATACACAAGGGCAATCACAGTGCCAATCACCTTCTCCATTCATAATCCAAGAGCAACCACATTTATAACCACCCTTTCTAGGCACTTCTCGTATCAAAGAGTGGATAACATTCAACATAACATTTGTTGCCTCTCTCAAGTACACTTGTCACACAAGAGCAGAAGGTAGTTCCAGTCTCGTCATGCAGCCACCTACAATTAAAACCTCAAGTCCAAACACTTGTTAGCAATTAACTCATCTCAAACCATAAAGTGGGTAAGGATATTAAAAACACACCCTCTTCACACTATTAAATTTTTTAACTTTAAAAATATAAATCTAAATTGTGAAAAAATATATAAATAATAATTAAACTATTTATAATACAACAAATAATCAATTAAAAAAGAGTCACATTAGCTTCCAGCCTTGTGCATTTAAGGAAATGCATAAACATCATATTCTTCAAATCTTAGTATTAGTTATAACAGCATAAAAGAAATAGGAGTTCATAGTCGATGAGATGGAATGCTAACACTAATACCTACATTTCCAATGCCAAATCATCGTTATTAGTTATAACTCTCACGCCCGTACAAACCTAGTTGGCAGCGCCTAGGTAAGAGTAAACCATTACGCTTTGGCCTATACGATAGCTATAACAGAGCTCCATCATACGTAACAATTATCATACTTTTTTCTTTGAACATAAATGTGCATCGACGCTGTCGTTTTAACCGGCAAAACATTAAATTCCCAGCGTGGCGCCGAGCCAATCAAACTCCAGTTTGCATGCCCTAGGTAAAGGTCTGACCCTGCCGTGTTGAACACTTTGCTTTCCGAGAGAACCTTAACGTGGAATCCTATGCTAATAGGAAAAGTTCAGTGCTTGTAAAGCTATCATGTCTCTCAGCGTTGTCATGCATAAGAAGCTCTACCATTTCTTGTTTTTCTTGATCAAAATCCCGTGGATTTGAGTTTTTTAATTTTTTTTTTCTGTGCAATCAAATGGTGCCAATTCTTATGTGGGTGCTCTACATTTGTGTTAGATGGAATTAGGTAGTTTCAGTTCAAGAAGTTCACAATCCTGCCATCTTGTCATAATCAATCCTACTAGGGTGTTTTCTTTTAAATCGACTTAACAGAAAAATAAAAAATCGATTCTACTAGGGTGGTTAAACGAGGTTAATTATTTTTCGATTCGTAAATTTCGTGGGACTCTCCCTCCTTCCATTCATTTATATTTAAAACAAATAAAGATAATTTTCCTTTACACCGTTTTGTGTCTTTATTATTTAAAACAATAAAAACAAGGAGGTAGCAGCAGGTACTCCCTAAGCATGAGATTATCGTTGGAAAAGCGAAGAGAACTGGGTTTAACGACTCGTCTGATAAAAGGGCAAAGTTTAATCCAAAACCCAGAGCTTTGGTTTTTTATTTTACTTTTCAATGTTTCTCGGTTACATGATTAAAGGAATCTATAACAATTAGAGTAAAACCGGAGTCATCTAAGGATTATTAATGGTTGAGAATAGTAACTCAAATTAAGTATAATATATATATATTGTATATTATATTTTAATTGGTAATTATATAATAATTAAACAACATATTTTTATAAAAATTGCTTTTCATTAATTTTTTAAAAATAAAATTGATCTCTTTATTTCTTTTATAAATAAAAATAGAATCATAATAAAAAAATAAAATTTATTATTTAAGTATAAAATAATTGTAAAAAACATTTTTAAAAAATATTAAATAAAGATCATGTTCAGTGAAATCAAGTTTTCTTAAAACAGCATATAGAAGTCGCCAGCATTAATTCCAAATCAACAGGATTGAATGTTTGCCGTTCGATGTTTATACGTTTGCCCCTAGTTACAGAGGTCAAGAATGTTTTGTCACCTTGCGCTGCAGGATAGTGCAGTGGACTCCACGCTGGCATAGAAGTAGTCTATTCTTATTCTTATAGTAAATTACACTTTTTGAATAGGTTTTCAGGTAGTTTTTATTTTAATAAAAAAATAATTTAAAAATACTAGTATAATTGTTTTTTTTTTGAAAAAATTATCTATAAATCACATTTGCTAGGGAATATTGGTTGGTCTTGAATGAATATTTTCGCTATGATATTAATACTACCTCTTCTTCTGATAGACATCAATGTTGTCAATTGCAGAATTTTATTCCACATTAATACCACCTCTTCTTCTGTTGTCAGTTGCATAAATATCCGGCCAACAAAATGAATAAATTCTCCGTCCAATCCATCTTACAACAGGCAGAGTTTAGCCATTCACATTTTCAAGGATCATTCACGACCCGGAGACCATGACTCCCCTCCAACTCTGCTCAGCCGCCTTGTCGTTCTTGACCTTGTTCATTTGGCTCCATAGGATTCGAAGGAATTCCTGGGGACTTACGTTTTTTCCCATCGTGGGCTATCTTCCCTCCCGGCTCTCCCATCTCAGATATTTTCACGACTGGCTCACAGATCTGACAATTCTCAACGGCGGAACCTTTAGGCTCGACTCTCCTTGGAAGGCCAGGGTTCTAACCGCCAACCCCGCCAACATAGAGTACGTTCTGAGCACAAGATATCACAATTTCGTGAGGGGGGACTCCTTCAAAGACATCTTTCGCGACATCTTTCGGAATCAGCAAATTGTTTACGATTACATGAACGGGGTTCTCGCTCGCCGGAGCATCGACGACTGCAGCCACGTCGCGGGTCAATTCCCGGACATCATCTCCGCCATCTTGCACTTCGAACGGGAAAACGGCCATCATCATTCGAACAAGTCGCTGCCATCGTTGTGTATGAATCTTATCTTGGCCGGGAAGGACACGGTTTCGGCGGGGATGACTTGGTTCTTCTGGGTTTTAGCACGGCATCCCGACGTGGAAGCCAAGATTTTAGCAGAGATCAGGGACATAGTTAACCAGAGGCCTGATCCAGAGAGCCGGGACGAATAATTATCTGCACGCCGCACTGTCGGAGTCGCTCCGTCTTTACCCGCCCGCTCCCATTGAGATCACGGAAGCCGCGCAAGACGATGTTCTGCCTGACGGCACGGCGGTGAAGAAAGGCACTCAGTTGGTTTATTCGATTTACGCGACGGGAAGACTGGAGAACGTCTGGGGGAAGGATTGCCGCGAATTCAAGCCGGAAAGGTGGCTCAAGGACAAGAGGTTTGTGAGGGAGTCGGATTTCAGGTTTCCGGTATTCAACGGAGGACCTCGGCGGTGTACGGGAAGGGAGTTTGCCTACTGGCAGATAAAATGGGTTGCGGCCTCCGTTTTCGTGTGATATCGGATAAAGATTGTCGATAGACACCGCGCGATTCCGAAATATACGATGTCACTGGTAATGAAACATGGTCTGCTCGCTACACTTCATCCCAGAGGTAAAGAAACCGGGTCTTGAGTTAGTGTCACGTATGGTGATGGAATTTAGTTTGAAGTCATCAGCTATGCAGTTAGGGAAAGGTATCATATAATACGTTAACTACTTTAACTGATGCTCATAAGCATTGGCCTCAAAACTCGCATTTGCACAAAATGTTAAGTGCATAAGGCCGCAGGGAAGAAAGATGTTTGAAATGTCAGCAAACTAGTTTTTTATGTTTATATGAACTATATACATTTTATTGAATGTAGTTATGTATTTTATTTTGTTTTTAAAATTTTAAGGTAAAGTATTAAAAAGTTTTTGTTTTTTATATAAGGTTTGAATTTTTTTTTTTAAATAATAGATTTGTTATATATATAGTTATTCCACTAGTATTATTAAAAAAATAGTCAATCAAGAATATATGTCTTATGGTTGTAAAAAGGAAGTCAATAAAATAGCTCAATTTTGATATTAGTAACAATATGTATTTTTAATTTAAATTAGTCATAATTTTTGTTAAAGTAATTATGCTTTTTAACTGGTTTATGTGATGTGTTTTTATACAAACTGTTTATTTCTAGTGACATTCTTATGTTAAAATTTCTTTCTACTTTAATACCTCTTCTACTATTTTAATTGATGTTTATTTGTACAAAATATTAAGTGCATGAGGCCATTGAAATGTCAACAAAGTAGGTTTTAATATTTATGATTTTATAATTTATAGGAATTGAATTTTATATTTTATATTTTATTAAATGTATTTTATTTATTATATGTATTTTATTTTGATTTTGAAAATTTTAAGGTAAAGTATTGAAAATGTTTTCGTACTTGGTTTATAATGATTTGAATTTTAATTTTTAAATAAATTTTTATTGAATGTATTTTATTTATTTTATATATATAGTTATTCAATTATATGTAATATTATGAAAAAAATATTAGCTAATATATACAACATCTATGAAGTCAAGAATACTTGTCCCATGATTGTAAAAATTGAAGCTAATAGAAATAGTAAAGCTCAATTCTGATTTTATGTAAGAATCTGTAACTTTACTTCAAGTTAGTGAATTTTTTTTTTTTTTTTTGTTAAAGCAAGATTTAAAATATAATTAGAGTCCAAGCATCAAGTAGGTTGGAAAGGAATTATCCAATATTGTTTTGTAAAGAAACAATTATATTGTTTTTCCTTCAATAAATTAATATTTAGCTTAATGTAAAGTGTCATCTGTAAAAGACATTTTTTTTTTCTTCTAACAACCTAATATCTATCTTAACACTAAGTTTTACAATTTTTATTGGGAAGGAAAAATTCTTTAAAAAAAAAAAGTGAAAAACTAAATAACCTTAAGTAAAAAATCTTCTATCCTATTTTAAATGCTTTGTGTATAGCGCTTAATTTGAACCTTTAATATTCATTATTAAAAATTCTTTAATATAATAATCTACACCAAAAAAAACCCTCCGTCAAGCTAAAATTATACCTAGAATTTTAAAAACCTTGATTTATATTAAATATTTATCTAAAACATATGTAATATGTTTATATAACAAGTGAAAAATGCATTGACAAATTTTTATGAATGGTTGCATTAACAAAACACTATAGAAAAATGTAAATTAGGGTTTTAGGCATAAAATTCATCATCAACCTTGTCACTCCTTTTTACTTAACAAAATATTATGAATATTTATCAAAGCATCATCATTGGTGATGGTGATAGCTACAAGAAGCTTGATCAATTCATCATGGTTCCTAACTACCAACTAAACGTGAGAAGGGATAATCATTATATTTTTCTTTTTTGTGTCTTGTCGAATTCCCAACCATATTAAACACCTATAAAAATATATTAAAAAATACTTCAAACCCCCAACCAACCAAATGATAATCATGAAAGTACACTAGTATTTGACATTGATAATGACCTAAATAATATTTTCTACTTCCACTTATTCAACATATTTTTTGACCTTGTTAAACCTCATGATATGCATGATGGGGATTGAAGATCAAAATTTGGATCTTCATAAAATTACCTTCTTGTAATTATTCCCATGATGGTTATCTAGGGTCCACATTAGACCCCAAAGAGGAAAGGGAAAGTTCATGTTATGCTAGAGGGGTGCATTTCCAAGGTTACCAAGGGGTTCTATAAAAGGTATAGGAGATACTACATGTGTTAAGGTTTTGAATGGACAATATCACAAGAAATTAAAATATCTTAGAACTATGAATATTGGATGAGTGATTCATCTAATATATAAGGGATTGAATAATTTTAGTTTTTAATATTTTTTATTAGCTCCCACTTTCTTTTAAATCACTTTCATAGTCTATGTATCCTTCTACTAGTTTTAGTCCATACATCAATGATATGATTCTACAAGTAGTGCTAAATTGTTTTGATTAAGTTTTTCAATGTCTAGTTGTTTTGCTACTGTAGAAATATCCAACAAAGGTGGATGATAGGGCCTAAGAAGTTCAAATTTAAAAATTAGATGCAAACCAAGATGAGAGGAAGATTCAATTCAAAATATTTCTCTCCCACATCCCTAGTGATGGTGTATGGTGCATAATGAAGAGATTTGATTTACCTATAATTTCTTGCAAGTTATAAAAACTATTAGACAACAAAGAAAAAATGAGCGGGAGGGCAGCGGAGAGCGGGAGAGCAGCGGAGAGCGAAAGAAGGCCTGGAAGCCCGACTCGGGGATCCGCCTTCCAGGACTCTGGCTCAGGCGGTCTAGAGTCCGATCCTCCAGAGGAAGGAGAAATTCCTCCCCGTCAAGAAAAACCCCTCGACAAAGGTGTTTTTCCACCTTTCCAGGGCTCGTACGCCCAGGCGGTCTCAAAGGAGTCAACCTCCCCGACCCCATCTCAACCCCTGATCCCATCCGGTTCCAATCTGGTGATCCCAGGCAACTTGCTGAATAGTTACATCGATCAGGAAAAGTTCACCCTCATTGGCAAGTTTATTGGGGGCAGACCAGACATGGAGACGATCCAAAAATGGGCCTGTGGCAAATGGCGAACTAGTGGCAGCATGCAAATAGTGGCCCTATCCCGAGGGTTTTTTGCGATCAGGCTGAATAATGCAGAAGATTCCTGCAACATCCTTTCTGGTGGACCCTGGTTCCTGGGGAGACGGAGCCTATTCATCCGCAGATGGGGAGAGGATTTTGACCCTGAAACTCAGAACATCAATGTGGCGCCTATCTGGGTTCGCCTTCCGAACTTGCCTTTCCAATGCTGGCATGAGGACATCCTGAGAGGAATTTCCCGCACCATTGGTGAACTCATCGTTGTAGATTCCTCCACCAAGGTACGCTCCCGAATGGTTCATGCACGTATTTGTGTGAATGCCAACCTTGAAACTGAACTTCCCTCCTTTGTTAATCTCTTCAAAGATTCGACCCTTTTAAAAAAACAACCTCTTGAATATGAAAACAAACCTTCCTTTTGCTCCATCTGCAACACTCAAGGCCATTTGAATCACCAATGCCCCCAGACTCGGGCCATGAAATACGCCTCGCATGTTTCAGGCAGAAGAGGCAAAAAAACAAATGGATCCAGGCAAGATGGTGAATCATCAATCCAAAGAGAGGATCCCCCTAAAGCTTTCCCAAAAATCCAAGGTAATGGAGAAGTGGGTCAAGAAGGAATACCATCTGAAAACCCCCATCCCCAAGAAGCGATCCTTATCCCCGCCACCACCATCGGACCTCCCCTAAATCCTCCCGAGGTTGCAGTAGCTAACGAAGACTCCCCACCCCCCATCCTCCAGGAAATCGAGAACTCCCAACCCCCTCAATTTCTATCCAGGAATTATAGCCCAAAGAACACTAGGAGCAAGACACAGGCTATGGACATCGAAAGTGAGAAAAAGAGAGGGCGACCTTCTGCCAATGACCAGCGAATCAGAGCAACCGAAGACGACATAGCAAATGGTTCCCAACGGACCTTATTCACTGACACCGCCGATCCCCTGAAGGAAGATTCCAAAGGCTCCAAACCCCCCTTCCAGCAGGCGAAGGGAGGCAAAAAACCTCACAAATCTACTAGATGAAGATCCTCTCCTGGAACGTGAGAGGTCTCAATAGTGCAGCCAAGCTAAGACTTGCTGCTAATATTCGAAAGGAATCCAAACCCTCTATCTTCATCATGCAAGAAACCAAAAGTGACGAGAGCTCCTCCAAAAAAGCCGCCAGGATCATCTGGCATCACGGTGAAGCCCTGTACAGTCCTGCCCAAGGATCCTGCGGAGGACTGATGTGCCTATGGGATCCGTCTCAAGTGGAAGGTAGACTTCTATCCTCCTCCAACAGAGTTATCAACATTCTTTTTCATTGCATTTCCAGTAATCGGTCTTGGATCATGTCCAACCTGTACGCTCCAAACTCTCCCCTAGAGAGAGCTGACTTCTGGAAGACTCTCACCCTGATGAGGGAATCCTTCAGCACCATCCCTTGGATTGTTGGAGGGGATTTCAACAGCCCTCTGTTCCCAACAGAGAAAAAAGGAGGATTGGCTGCCACCCATCGCACCACTGAAGATTTCAGGGACTTTGTTGATACTAACGAACTTATTGACATTCCACTCAAAGGAACACTCTACACTTGGAGCAACAGAAGAATTGGAGGTGGACTGATCCAGGTCAAACTGGATAGGTTCCTGATTTCCCAGGAAGCCATTCCATTTTTTGGTGATGCGTCCCTCTCAGCACTAACCAAAATAGGATCGGACCACAATCCCATCCTCCTTGAGGTGGGTAAACCCCCTTCCTTTCGAACCCCCTTTCGGTTCGAATCCATGTGGCTCAATCACAAGGACATTCGAGGGGAGGTGGGCCAGTGGTGGAATCAACAAGTCAAGGGATCACCTATCTTTCGGGTGACACAGAAGCTCAAGTTCACCAAAGACAAATTGCGGATTTGGAACAAAGAAGTTTTTGGCAACATTTTTGTCCGCAAGAAGGCACTTTTAGATCAGCTCCAAGCCATTGAGAGGAGAATTGAAGCAGGAGACTCTGGGGCTACAGTCAGGGAAGAGGAAAGGAACCTGCTTGCCGAATTTCATAACATCCTGGCCAGGGAGGAAACCTTCTGGAGACAAAAATCCAGGGAACTGTGGATCAAAGAAGGAGACTCTAACACCAGGTTTTTCCATGCTTCAACAATGAGGCACAGGGGATCCAACAAGATTAGCAATATCAATCGCAGTGATGGATCAAATACTGAAGATATCTACGAAATCAGATCTGAGGTCGTCACCTTCTTCCAAAACCTCCTAGGATCCCCCCCGAAAAGCTCTGCTCGGGCCAAATCTGCTCTCCTGGGAAACATTCCTAGCCTGGTTTCCCGAGAGGCCAATTCCTCCCTCCTCAAACCCTTTTCGGATGAGGAAATCAGGGACGCGGTGTTCTCCATGCAACCCGATAAAGCCCCTGGGTCGGACGGGTTCCCACCCCATTTCTACCAAGCTTTCTGGGAGATTGTAGGATCGGATGTCTGTGCAGCTATCCGGGATCTGCAATCCCGACCCATTCCTCGGGCTGTCAACTCTACCTTCATTGCACTGATTCCCAAATCCCCAGATTACCGATCCATGGCAGACTTCCATCCCATAAGCCTGTGCAATGTCCTGTATAAAATTCTCACCAAAGCAATGGCATCTAGAATGAAGCCCATCCTCCCCTCCATCATTGACCCTTGTCAAGGAAGCTCGGTCAAAGGTAGGAACATTCTGGATGGAGTCATTACGGTTCATGAAACCCTTCATTCTACTTTCCAAAGCAAAAAAGTAGGCCTCCTCCTCAAGCTTGACATGACTAAAGCTTTCGACCGTGTTGATTGGGATTTTCTCCAGGATGTTCTTCTGAAATTTGGTTTCCATCCCAAGTGGGTCCAGCTGATCCACAATTGCTTCTCCTCTGCATGGTTTTTGGTACTGGTCAATGGGTCCCCCACTGGTTTCTTCCCCAGCGTCAGAGGCCTCCACCAAGGGGATCCTCTATCCCCTCTTTTGTTCATCATTCTGGCAGAATCCCTCGGTAGATCCCTGTCAGTGGCCAGAGTGGCAGGGAAAATTACAGGCATCCAAGTGGTATCCAACTCCACTCCCATCACTCATCAGCAATTCGTCGATGACACCATCCTCTCAACACAGGCGTCTGTCATCCAAGCTAGAACCATCAAGCACATTCTTTCCCTCTATGAAAAAGTGGCAGGGCAGCAGGTTAACTTCTCCAAAAGTAAGCTCTTCTTTGTGCACACCCCCCCTGAGCGTCAGGCCAAAATTGGGTGGATTCTTGGTTGCTCTACAGGATCCCTCCCATCCTCCTATTTGGGGCTTCCTTTATTCTAGGGAAGGCCGAAAGAGAGCATGTGGAACAATGTCCTGGAAATATTTCAGCGGAAGCTAGCAGCTTGGAAAGGCAAACTTCTGTCCCAAGCGGCGAAGGCCACCCTCTCAAGATCCACCCTCCAAAGCATTCCCATTTACTTCATGTCAGTTTTCACACTCCCCAAGTCAGTTTGCAAACAAATTGAACACATCCAAAAAATATTCCTATGGTCGGGATCCGAAGACAAATCCAGGATTCCCCTAGTGGCATGGGACACAGTCTACAGAAGTAAACAGCAGGGGGGCCTTGGCTACAAAAAATTGTTCGAAATGAATTTAGCCTTGTTGGGCAAACATGCTTGGAGGATCATCTCTAAAGACCCAGCTGAGTGGATCCAATTGGTGTCAAAGAAATATATGGGCAACCGCTCCTTCCTTGACTCAGTCAACCACCCCAATGGCTCAGCATTTTGGAAAGCAGTGATCCACACCAAAATGCTAGTTCAAAAAGGTCTCCGATGGATTCTTGGGGATGGACGCAACATTGAATTTTGGAGCGACAGATGGCTAACGGATGAACCCCTGGGTGACAGGGCAGATCTTTCAGGGCTACAAGCGATTTTTGATACAAGCAGGGGAAGGAAGGTGTCTAATTTCATTGAATGGGAGGGTGGCCAACCCCGATGGAGGATCCTCTATGGCAGCAGCCCTGAGATTTCTTCCCTTAACCTCATGCTTCAAGCGACCACTATTCCCTCTGAGCGAAGGGTTGATAAACCCACCTGGGCTGGGTCGGACAAGGGCTTTTTCACTATCAAGTCTGCTTACTCCCTTCTCACCCCTCACCCTGTATCGTCCTCCCACATTGTCTGGAAAAAGCACCTCATCCCAAAAATTGCTTTCTTTTCTTGGCTAGCCTTCCAAAACAAAGCTCTTACCACTGAGAACCTCATTAAAAGAGGCATTCCCCTTCCTAACAGATGCTTCCTATGCCAAGCCAATTGGGAATCCATCGATCACCTCTTCCTCCATTGCGACTTCACCTCGGCTGCGTTTAGCTTCATCCTCTCTACCTTTCAGATCCAATGGGCTCCCCCCAAGTCCCTGTGCGAAGCTTTCCTCCAATGGCCCCAACCTTTTTTTAACCATAAGCTCCGGTTCCTCTGGGACATATGCCTTCACCACTTGGTCTGGAAAGTCTGGCTTGAGCGTAATAGCAGAGTCTTTGGGACTTCTATCCGGGATCCTCCCTCGGTCGCCACTAGAGCCCTTGCCTTCGCTTTCGAGAATGTCGACCTCATTCACTGCTCCAGTCCTCTTTCGACGTCCCGGGAAGGCCTTATCCTCAATTTTCTCAATATCTCGAGCGGACCCTCCCTGGAGACCTCCTTGCCTCACCCCCGGGCTCTTACTCGATGGAATCCTCCCCCCATGATTGGATCAAGCTAAATTTTGATGGGGCATCCAAAGGAAACCCTGGAGCGACGGGTGCTGGAGGCACTGTCAGGGACCATCGAGGAGTGGTTTTACTTGCTTTCTCTAAAGATCTGGGTCATCAGACCAATCATGTTGCAGAAGCCAGAGCCCTCTAGAGAGGACTAGTTCTCATCAAGGAGGATCCCCGGGCAGTCATCATAGAAGGCGACTCCATGAACATCATCAATTATTTGACTAAGGCTGAGACCCCTGCATGGCGGGTTTTCAACACCATCCAGGAAGCCCGACGAATCCTCCGAAGCAAGACCCACAGGTGCCAACACATCTTCAGGGAAGGGAATTCACTGGCCGACCACCTGGCCAACAGAGGATCCTCCTCCTGCAATCTCACCATTTGGGATCACGAGATCCCACAAGATATCTCTGACGTGGCAGCGTCAGACCAAAAAAAGGTTTAATGACCCATGTCAGATCCTCAAGCAAGACCACGTCAGTCAATTTCTTCCAGCCAATCGGGCCTCCTTTGGCCTTATCAACATCGAATCATCGGCCTCCATCCATTGCTACCATGGGCCTAATCTCCGAACGCCTCGCCAGAAGCGCGTGTTCCCTAGGCGAAGCCTCCCGAACCAAAGCGACGCAGGCAAAAACCAATCATGTGTTGGGCGAGCGAGGGATGGCGATGGCAGTTGCTCCTCGGGAACTGGCGACCTCTACCTTCACCAAATCGGTGCCACCTCAGATGGTCGCACGAACCCCTCCAGATCCAACGGTTTTTTTTGCCACCTCGCGTTCATAAGTTCCCATGCATGCGAAGATTTCGGATCGACGTCCTCTACTCTGGGTAGGCGAACGGTCCTTAAATCTCCTGTCGATGCCCCACATAGAACCATCTTCTCCTGCCCTTGTCAGGCCCTTGGTTGCAGACATCCCTCTCCTCCGTAGTAGCCAACTCAGCGCCCTTTTCCCATAATTCCCTCTGCTCTCTCCATGGCTGCGCCCTATGTCAAACCAGAGATCTCCTCTCTGTCCGAAGAGGAAAAAGTGTTTATGAAAGCCCTCGGGCTCATTCCATTCCTCAGTAAATTCTAGGGTACTGACGATGAAATCACCAAGGATTTCATGGAAACTTGGCATGCAGGAGAGGTCCATGTCAAAGGTGTCCATTTGAAGGTCAATTTAGACCTCATGCTTGAGATCACGGGGCTACCGTCTTCTGGGCGCCTCATCCACCGTGACAAGCACAACTGGCAAGAGGAACTGGAACAGTTCCCCGACAAAGGGAGGAACCTGGGGTGGGATAAGTCTGCCCTATACCGAAGCACTCTGGATGAGCCATGGAGTTGGGCCATGAGGCCCCTAATGCAGTTCATCTACTGCGATGACCCAGATAAACCCCTCCGAAGCTACCACATCAGCTTCGTCAACCACTTGCGCTCTTCCAAGAAACTTTGCATTCCCGATTTCCTCAATTACTCCCTATGCTACTCCGTCGAGTCTGCCCTCAAGTCTAAAACCAAGCCACGACACCAGGGCCTAATGGCTATCATTTTCCATCATGTTATCGCCAACAGGCCTCCCCCGAAGGACGTCCCTCCCCTTGCCTCCAACCCCCCTGAGTCCTCGGACCCTGAAGCTCCTCGGACTGAGCCTCCTAGCCCTCCCAGGCAGTCCCCTCCCAAGAGCGATTCCTCCAAGCGCTGTCGCAGGCGGGCCCAAGTGACTCCTCCAACCGTCAGAGCTTCGAGGCGGTTCAAGAAACCGAAGGTTGAGGTCGAAGCCGATCCTCCGCTCCACCTGAGCTCGGACTCAAAATCGGAGCAGAAAAAGGTGTCGCTGAACTTGCTGCTCGATCTGGCCATTGATGCCATGGGAAACATCACCAAAGCTACTGAATCGGTAATTCACTACCTCCAAAAACTCAAGGAGCACATGGGAGGATCCTCAGGCGGTCAGGAGGATCCCAAGGAAAACTAAATTCGATGGCGAGTCCTGAAATTCTGCCCGAATCAGGGTTTTTGATTCTGCTGTGTTTTTGCTGGAAATGTTTGTTGGGATTTACTGATGTTGGGTTTGTGGTTAAGATATTTTTTGTAAATTGGTTTGAGACTAGCTCTTCGGTCTCAATCTTGCGGCCTTAAAGGTGTTCCTTTTTTTGTAATAAGGTTTTGGGATCCTCTTAAAAAACCCGCTATGTATATATTGCTACTTAACAAAAAAAAAAAAGTTCTTGCAAGTTGCTCTTTATAAATTTGTAACCATACCTTATCTCTAACCTTGAATTGATATAGGACCCAATGTTGGTCATGGCATTTCTTGTATTTCTAATTTATCTTCTCTAAGAGGGCATGGACCTATTATTGAATATGTTGAATCTATTCCATAAACTATGCTACCTTTTCTACTTATTTTTTCCATCAGATGATTATTTCATGAATTGCACAAGGAGTACATCAGTGAGTATCAAGGGTTTAAACCTTACATAAACTTGAAATATATTGTGTTATGTAAATTTGTGTAAAGCTTGATTGTACCCATGTTGAATGTAGGGGAAGCTCTCATCCTATGTGTGTGGATGCTTGGAATTGTACATTCAAATAAGACGTACAATTAGTTAATTCACAACTTTTATTTGACCATTAGTCTAGGATAAAAAATTTTGGACATGGTTAAATTGGTGTTCATCATGCTCCATAGGGTGAACCAAAAAATGCTCAAAAATATACTATCCCTATTAGAGATAATGCACTTTGAAAATCCAAAGCTATGTCATACATGATTGAAATAGAGCTTAACAATTTTCTTAGTTGAAATTAATTTCTTATAATTAATTATAATAGTTATTTTAAAAATATATATATCATTTACTACAAAAGAAAAATCACTACCATGCTCAGATGTGTGTAAACTTGAGATGAAATCCATGCATATAGATTTATAAGATTTGGATGATGTTATCAATGGTGTATATAGTTCTTATTTACTATCACTTGGTTTAGCAACAATGTAAGGGGTATAAGGCTTGATGCACATCTCAATGCCATTTCTTATTTTAGGCAAATAGAAGTAATTTTGAAAAATTATCAATATTTATCCATATTAAATTGACCTGCTAGTACACAAATATATCACATGTGATATAGGAGGTTATCATGCTCACCCACATCAAGAGATTGGTATACATATACAAAATTAGAATCTACTTCATACAAGATGAACCAATTGGAAGTATCATACCTACAAGAATCAATAATGGTGGAGAGTGCTATGATTAGAGTTTAGCTCAAACAATATACTATTGAATTGGAACCTTCTTTATTTTTCTTGATGATCAAATAAAATTATTATAGATAAATGGCCAATTTTGTATGTCTTTGATTTATTAGCTTAATATATTTTAAATGAACTCCATAGGTCTATGATATTTATGATGGTGTCCTTAACCAAGATGTAATTCTTTCACTATTTGCATGTTTGTACAATGGCACAAATATTTGTCATATATGGGGTGTTTTTTAACTACAGTGATTTCTCACTACATCATTTTTACTAATTAAAGTGAAAGTGCAGGAAGCAGATGAGCACTAAAGATAAACCTCCAATCAAAAGTTTTGAGGATCAAAATGCCAACAAGGATAAAGTCCAAAGATCAGACCTTTATAAAGTTTGATCAAATAGGGAGGATAAAAAGCTCTAACATTAGAGATCTAATTGTCATAAGTGTCATGGTAAGAAAAGTCTCGAGGTTGGATGTTGAGGAAAACTTTTGAAGAAAGGCACATCCCAAAAATCTAAGATTTGTTGAGGTGTGTAATCTTCTAAAATGCATTTTCCTTCCTTGTAAAACTAATACTACATATCTCTCAAAAATGATAATGGTAGTTAGGAAGCCACATCAAAACCACTCCTAAATCTTGAGCATTAAAAGAAAAAATCATCTACACCTAGATTAAGGGGATTCCCAAAGGGTAACTTTAATTAATGGTGGTTTCTACTCATCCAAGGACTCAAAACCATTTGGTATTTAAGAGATCAAATCTAGAGAGCCTTAAAAGGACTCACAACTTAAACAAGACATGACTTGACATCAAAAGCAATGGTCATCTTGAAATATTTGCATGAGTTTTGGAGGAAAACCCTCCTCTTTGTAATATATAAATAGGAGTATCTTTAGATTTGTAAAGGATCAATGAGTTTTCAATATATTATTTTGTAAGCTTTTATTTCATTTATTTCTATAGAGCAGTCGACTCTTGATAGACTTGTGAGAAAATCAAACCCCCACTTATGGGATAATCTTTGTAAAAAATTACTTGCATGTATATATGGAGGCCTACATCAATTTTTGGACTAGCCACCTATGGTTCTCCTATAGACCCATTTCTATGTCGTGTATGTGCTTATATCTTATCACCTAATTTTACGTTTTGCTTACATATGTGTGTGTGGGAGGCTTCCTTTTAGACCAGTCATATGTGTCTCTACTATAGACCCATTTCTTTATACATATGTATGTCAATAAAACTTATATGTGCTTAACTATATCAAGAATAAGGAGCATTATTCTTTGACACATAGCATTCAATATTGTTGTATAGATATATCTTAGGAGAGATTTTACCACATTGTCACCCTTTTTATTTTGTTGAGTTATTTTATTTTTATCTTTTGCATTCCTTTTCTCCCTTGAATTTAAGTGTGCATAAAATATCACATCTTAACAAGGATCTAGAATTATACAAAACTCTTAGAGGACCCTAATTGAGCCAAAACCCATGCTATTGATTGCAACTCTATTGTGCCACTGCTCACAAGATGTGATTATATGTATTATAGTAGTCAAAGATAACAATAGTTTAATGGCACACCTAATGGAATCTTTATAACAAATCATTGATCCCATAATCACAATAATAAGTTAGGCCTATACTTGGTGAGGGTCTTTACATATTTTCACTTGTTGAAATACCTCTCACTCACTTGGTGACTCCACTCCAAAATGAACATCAAAGAAGTCATTACCAGAATATCATATTAAGAATATGGTGAAGGCCTTGATCTATTTACTTTTAAAGAGTAAATTTTACATTCTCATAGAAACTCCACTCAAACCAAAGAACCCAAAAGACTATGAAGCTCCACCATGGAGGCTACATGCCAAAACATGAGTGTTTCCTTCCTAGTGAAATTTTTAGCATGAAGCAAAATAAACCCTTTGTGACCTCTACTTCCACTAGATATTTAGGATGATTATTCAAGTGCAAAAAATAGGTGCTAGCCACTTGGTTACAATAATTGGATATACATGGAAGAGTCATTTATAACAATGATATTAAAACAAAGGATTTTCTTCAATCAATGGTAAAATAAAAATGTTTAGAAACCAGACTTATCAAACTAATTATGATGGTGCTTTCAAAGGAAATCTAAGAAATATCGATGGAGGTGATAATTTTTGAAATAATGAAGGTAAAATTCTCCTCATTCACTTAGAATCACATTCAAATTTAATTTTTTTTGCTATAATATTGTCCTCTAACCTACATACAAATCAAGATCCATGAGGCAACAACTAGAATGGTGAACAAATTGCATTATTTGAATAAGCATATTTATACAATATTTTTACCATTAATAGATCCAACCAATAGTTCAAATATGAATTGTTGTTACAACCAACTTGAATCTTACCTACAACTACTTAACAACCTCTAACAACTTGAATTTATTAACACCTTATAAGGCTTGTACATGAGTGGCTTTAACCACTCACTTTGATTTTAATATGATCTATCACATTATAATGTAATAAATCCCAACTTTACCCCTTATTATGTCATCATCCAAACATGGATAGAGATACTCACAATAGTATAAATAACTATATGATTAACTAGCACACACTCAATAGTTCATCCCAACATAAATATAAAAACACAAAAATTTGTAACATGCAATAGTGAGAATAACCTCACTATACATATTTAGTCTGTAGGCCTCTTTGTAGAATATTTAGTAGTATAAAAAATATCCTTGGCCTTAGTGTTGAGTTGCTCTGAATACACTACAATGCCCAGATTAATCACTCACTTCATCTCAAATGTCGCCTCCTTCGACACTGAAAGTCTGCTATCAAATAACTCCTCCAAATTTTCTTCTTCTACCTTTTCAAAGGCTATGAAAGGAAGATACCAATGTTCAATGTCCTAAGAATTATCCACCACTATGCGGTTAACAACAATTTCAAGCAGCATCATCCCATAACAAAAAATATTAGTCTTGGTAGTGATTCCATATTATAAAATCCACATGAAAGCAATATATCTAGACATTCCTCTAATGTGGAATGTTACTAGATGACTCTCATCCTTATTCAATATCTTGGCCAGTCCAAAATCTGAGAGCTTGGCTCTGAAATTCTCGTCCAAAAGGATGTTGTGAGGTTTGACGTCTAGATGAAGAATGCGAGGGGTGGAGTCTTCGTGTAAATATGCGAGGCCGCGAGCAGTCTCCACAGCAATGGAATACCTGGTCTTCCAGTCAAGGGGTTCTCTGCTTGAATTGAAGAGCCAATCATGGAGAGAACCGTTGTCCATAAATTCGTAGACCAACAGATGACGCTCTTCTACGCAGAGGCCATACAATCTAACAAGATTTGAATGGTTTATGGAAGTAAGTTTTCTCACCTCCATAATAAAGTTATCACGTACCTCCTATTCTTTATTATTTAATTATTTTACGATAGCTTTTCTACCATCTTTGAGTGAAACAAGGAATACAAATCCAAATCCTTCCCTCTCGATTTCAATGGTAAAGTTGTTAGTTGTAGTGTCAATTTTATTGTAGCTAAACATATGTGGATGCCCACTCAACCTCCTGAGCATCTCATCATCAATAAAGGTATTATCTCCATCCTTGTATTTTCCTCTACACCACCACCACAGAACCAAGGATACTGGTAATAGAAGAGTTGAGACAAAGAAGACAACAATGATGAAATAATCACTCAAAATAATCATCAATATTATCATCAATATTATAGCAAAAGAAACCACAAGCAAAAATAAATATCATTTGGGGTTTCATTGAATTCACTTAAGAATACCTTGAATATTCATTGTGACTTCTTTGTTATCTTCCTTGTTGGTCAAATTGAATAGAGCAAATGAAAGGGGTTTTTAGCATAATGTAACAAAGTCAAAAATAGATGGAGAAAGAGAATTGGACTAGACTTAATACCATTTGACATTAAAATATCCATGGAGGTGCTTTAATATTGTAATCCCCTCTTGAGCACTTGCTGAAGGTTTCTGCTTACCTTCATCTACATTTCAAGGATCTTTCCTATACCAATACATTTTTTATGGCTGACCCTTCAGGACCCGTCAGGGCCAAGCTGTCTTATGCAAAGTTCTTTTCAAGATATTTTAGGGAAAGGGGGATTATTATTTTTTTGAAAAATAATTTGAAAAAACTTGTATTAAAACAAATATCATTTACAATTTGGGATGAGACTTCTCCCAAACTTAGCCAAAGAGAACACATGTTTACAACAAAAAAATAAGATTTGTGTTAGAGCCAAATCTATTAAACCATATTTCTATAATGGATGTTCACCTGTTTACAACTATAAAATAAGATCTACATTGGAGCACAAATCTCCTAAACCATATTTTTGTAATGGTTGTCCAGATTAGCTAAACACTGGATTTTCTTACCAACCTGCCTAATCATCTCATCCTCAATAGCCATGTCACTGTGCCACTAAACCCCTACCTACTTCTCAGTACCCATATTAGCCAGAAAGTTTTCCACTTTATTTAGATCTCTACTCACATAAACAGGAATCACATCATCTAATTTTATCCACAATTCCTTAATTTGACTGACAAGAATTCTCAACCTCCATTTCTTCAAAGCAATGTTCCTCATGCAATGTAGAGCTCCAACCATTATTTGAAAATATAATTTTAGAATTATCCTTCTATAACCTTGCTTTACTGCCCAAATATAAGCATATTTGATAGCTAAGTATTTTGATTCATTGTTTGTGGTTCTTCCCAAGCCTTACAATTCCCAATAGGACATTATTCCAACATGATTCTTACAAACCACTCCAATTCCAACTCTACTCGAATTGCATTTTGTAGCTCCATTAGTATTAATTTTAATCCAACCTTCTAGGGTGGTTTATAACTAGCTTTGTCTTTCCCCTCTTTCACTTCAAGTTACTTCTCCATTGCCCCTATAACAACATGAGTTTCCTCTTTATCATACACTACTACAATTTATGTGACTTTGCTCCAAATGACCTACCAAACTCCATATAAAGAAGAAAATATTTCTCTAAAAATTCTACCATTTCTCTCCAACCACACTTACCACAAAATGAATTTTAATCCAAGATCCCAACTAATACAAAGAGCTTTAGATTTAAATCTACCCCTCTTCCATATTTATCAAATATTAATCCGATTCAAATCACCATTAACTCAAATTTTATAATATAAAAACCATCTCTCCCAGATCTAACGCATGAATGGGTACTTAAACATCAAGTGATTAGTTTTTTCCTCACTCTTGTAACAGAAAATACATTGATATGGAAAAATTATTCCCTTACATCTAAGATTATAAAAAGTAAGAATTCCATTATGCATAAATTGTTAGAAAAAAAAGTTTACTTTCGGTCAACCCTTGGACTGCCAAATATTTCTCCAATCCTCAAACTGATATGCATGAGGAGGAGGCTCTAGAAGGATCTTATCATATCCATACTTCATTGTGTATACACCAAGGATCTCATAGCCCCAACCTAATTCATCCTCCTCATATCTACCTATAAGAAATATTTCTACCAATATTTTAGTCATGATGGGTGTCAAATCTGGAGGGATTGAAATTGGCCACTCATCCAACTTCTTAAACTACTTAAAATTATAATCCCCCAGCTGACTAGTGTTGAAATAACTTTCAATTTGAACCTAACCCCTGGTTTTCATGGTTTTTTTTATTGGTTGTAATTCAATAAATTCAATAATGATAGGTGGGTATTGATCCCACGAATCTCTCCAAAATCATTCCTTCTTCCCTCCCCACATTCCAAAATAATCCATATTTTACTACTTGAGATCCTAATTTAAGAGTTTGCTATACTAAGGATCCATTACCATCCAAAGGGAAATGACCCACCTCATTAGGGTTTACCTATCCAAATCATTTACTAGTTAAGATTCTACTGAATAAAGAAGTTGGTTAGGAAATCCACCTCCAGTAAAGCTTTCCATCCAAGGCTTTATTATTTAACTTTGATATTCTCTGTCTCAAACCTCATTTTACCTTGGGTTTGTTTACTTTCTCCCAACCTACTAAGGCCCATTTCCTCTCCCATTTTACTCCTTCCCATAAAAATTTTCTAGCCATATTTTCTAACTCTTTTTATATGGTATATGGGGAAACAAGGATAGAAAATTTAAAAATTGGCATGGCTTGAATGAATGAATATAAAAAATTTAATCTACCCCCATAGCTTAACCATTTGTGAGACCAATGATTAATTATTTCCTTCATAGAGTCCAAAATATTCCTCCAGCTATCTATTTTTATTTTTTTTAAATGCAAAGGGACCCCCAAGTATACCATTGGGAGAGAAGTCCTTGTGAATCCCAAGATAACTAAAATTTTGTCCTGAAGCCTTTGATCAATAATGAAAAATGTCACTTTAGATTTTTATCTTTGATGACTTGATTTGTAGCCCTAAGGTAGACATTAAGTGTATCTCTAATCATTCTTGCTTTCCTAAATATGGCCACTCCCACTAATCTTGTGTCATCTACAAACAATAGGTGAGTCAAAAATTGCTCACCCATATTGATACCTATTAGCAAACCTTGTTGTCTTCTCCTCAAGATGAGTCTACCCAAGCCTTTAGCCAATATGAGAAAAATATAGGGGGAATAAGGATCTCCTTACCGAAGGCCTCAAGTAGCTCCAAACGGTTGTGAGGGAAGACCCTTGATTAACACTGAGTATGTCAAAGTAGAAACACAACTCATGACCCATTCTATCCAATCCTGAGAGAAATAAAAGGCTACCATCACCTTTGATAAGAAGATCCACTCCACCCTATCATAATATTTTGATATATCCAATTTTATGAATATTCCTCTATTACTAGATATTTGCATTGAATGGATTGCCTCCTAAGCTAGAACCACACCATCCAAGATCTGCCTACCCTCTACAAAATCCTATGTAGAAGATTTTTTAGTTGTTCAACCATCACCTTTGTGATTATTTTACATATGACATTGCATAAGACAATAGGTCCATAATCTGAAATATGCACCCTCTCCTCCCCTTTTGGAATTAAAGCGATGAAATTATGATTTAATGCTTTAAGTATTATTTTACTACCTTTGGAATCCTCTATAATAGTCATTACATCCTACTCCAAGTTATCCCAGAAGTCCTAAAAAAACTCAATTGGAAAGCTATCTGGACCTGGTGTTTTTTCGGTGCGCATTCCAAAGACTGCATTCTTTAGTTCCTCTCTATCAATGGATTTAAGTAGGTATTGATTTTATTCTTTAGATATAACATAGGGTATGACAACAAGAACTTCTTTTTGAGCCTCTTCATCTTGCACCATACTTTCCTTAAATAGTTTAGAAAAATAATCAATTGAATGGAATGCATACCTGGAATTGTATCAAAGGAGATTTTGTTCTCATCTTGAAGATCTTCCATGTTTTTCATTTGTCTTCTAGTACAGGCAGCTCGATGGAAAATTTTGTTATTTTTATCACCTTCTAATAACCAAGTGGTTCTTGCTCTCTATTTCCATTAGGTATCCTATTGGTTGTCAATGTCCTCAACCATTTTATGCAATGCATCATCCTCTTATTTGATATAGTTTGTAATTGTTCCTTCTCTAAAGTATTTTTGAACCTCATCCCATCTAGACACCAATGGAGCTCTTTGGACCTGGAATTGTGTCTTGTTAGCTCGTCCCCATTGTTTCAATTGATATTTGACATAATGAAGGTTTTTATGGAATGTAAACATTGTTTTCCCATATGTTAGGTGACCTTCTTCCCATGACTATGGAATTTTCTTTCGAAGTTCCTCTTTTTGTAAGCAAAAGTTTTCAAATTTAATTGGTTTGTGATGTTGCACTGTCTTGATCCCCCTTCCAACATAATGGGAAAGTGATCTAAAACTCAACCCTCTAAAATGTAAAATTTTATATTCCATTTTACAAATGCCTCCTCTAAAACCAAAAAATGGTCTAACTTTACCTTCCTTCTATGTGGCTCCCTCCTCTTATTAGTCCAAGTATAGTTGGTTCCAAGGCATTTAAAATCCACCAAGTGTAATTGTTAGGATCTCATCCTAACCCTTAATGTAATAACTTCCTTGATGTAATAATTCCTAGTGAACGTGGGTAGTACCCATGATTAATATTTTGTAATGTTCTAAGTTTTAGCTTAGGTAGTGCCTATGACAAATGGCACCCTTTTTTATGTAACACATGGTAGATAGGTGGCATTGTGCATGTAATTCGTGTGGCATTGTGCATGTAATTCGAGTGGCATTGTGCATGTAATTCGAGTGGCATTGTGCATGTAATTCAAAGTGGCACTATGCATGTAATTCGGTGGCATTATGCATGTAATCCAGGTGGCATTTTGCATGTAAGCCAACCTTGGAAGGAAACTCCTTAAATACCCGAAAGGGCACCAATGTAACCATCTTTTGCAAAATTAATGAAGTATTGAAGGAGGTTGCCCCCTCGAAGAGGCCTGCGATTCAGTTCTATTGTGAGATTGTTCTTTATGCAAATTTCTGTTATATTAATGTGATGTTTATGTGAGTTATTTCCAAGCAATTGTGTGAGAGTGTGTTATTTGAGTTTATTTTATAGCAGGATCTTAACAAGTGGTATCGTAGCGCTTTCCAGGGGCCAAGTTCTCGCTGCAACTGCAACGATTCTTGCCATCCAATCCGCCTGTTAGGTATAAATTCCGTGTGTTTTTTCCATTCTGTTTTTCCTTATTAAAAAAAATCCAAAAAAAAATACAGTGTTTTTTTTTTCCGCACCAAAAACAAAAAAATATATTATTAGTTGAGTAGGTAGAAACCCTGTATCGGGGTTTTAAAATATCGCGAAGGATCTGTCGTTATTGGCTAAGCTAGATAGCCCATAAAGCGTCTAGTGAAGTGAGGGGCGATCAGTGCTCCAATACCTGTGCCTCGTACAGTAACTCGCGCACGGACTTGAGCTCCCACGTATCTTCGGGTATATCGGGAGACCATCTAGGATTAAACAAACTTTTAGCCATTAGGAAGCTCTTCGGCCTTGTATTACTCATAGTCTACGGGACACAAGCATCCCGGACGATTACCCTCCCGTATTGTCGTAGAGGCGGTAGTGTGCTCAAGGGTATGTGTGGAATCCTCCTTGAGTAGTGGCCTGAAATATTGGTCCGAGCACTATTGTTCGTCACTGTCGGTATATTAGAGGGCCTATGGGTGGTACATACTCCTATACTTAGCATTCCCTGGTTCTGTTAAAACTGCAACCTGTAAAAAATACAAAAATAAAAATCAAAATAAGAATCCAAACACCCCCATTCGTAAACCTGCATTTCAAAAGTGAGCATATGAGAAAGGAGTCCTCTACCAAAAAAAAATAACAAAAGGGACATGCATTCGGGATAAGCCATGAGGGTGACACTTAAGTTGAAAGTCTGGAGAGTAACAGTAAAATTCATAGTGGCAGTACACAAGTCACAGTCGTAGAGGTCAAGACAATGTACAGGTAATTCACAGTCTTCAGAGTCAAAATAGAACTGTCATATCATTCACCTGCAAAATACAGAGAATCTTGAGTGTGAAACACGGCCAGTTTTAGATAGTGCTCTAGCACCCAACTTTTGCTCAAGAGCTCGAATCGTAATCAGAAACACCGTTAGACTCAGCAAAACAGGAGATAAAAAAAAAAAGTCTGGGTGCCAAAAAGTAGTGTTAAGAGATATAGCTCATTGTGACCACCTCCTCCTACTGATCATTTTGATATATAGCACCCAAGCACTTTTTTGGGCACTTACTAAAAATAGTAAGTCAAAAAAATTCAATTCTATTTTTAGTAACTGGTCACAAAAGGTCAAAAAATGGCCCAGTGGTACTCGTGGACACCAGAAAGAACTAGAACACTTGGATTCCCTAACAAAAGCCATTGAGAACTTGAACTCGGCTTTTCACTCCATAAGGGAAGAAGTCCAAGGTCTTCGCCTAGAGCATGAGGCCACTAGCAATCGCTTAGAAGAAGCATTGATCGAAGTGGATAGCAAACTGAGAAGAGAACCACCCAAATCGAATACCAAGTCGAGAGTTCTACAAGGAATCGTGACCATGATACACCCTTTAGAATGCCCAAGTTGGACTTTCCCAAATTCAATGGGAAGGATGTTGATGGGTGGCTATGTCGGGTTGACCAATTCTTTCGACTTCATAATGTACCAGTATTTCATCGAGTCCAGATGGCTTCCTTTAACTTGGAATCTGAGGCTCTACACTGGTTTCAATGGTTGCGTCTTACCTACCCAAATCTCTCTTGGGAGGATTTTGAATCCCAAATACTCACTCGATTTGGTCCTAGTGAGTTTGAGGACTTCACAGGAGCCTTATCCAAACTACAACAAACAGTGGTCGGCTCGAGAGTACCAAGCTCAATTTGAAAAATTGGCCAATCGAACAAGAGGATTGAGTGAAGGGTTCTTCCGCAGTTGTTATATCGATGGGTTGAAGATGGAACTCCAAGCGTAAGTCAAAATGTTGAAACCACGAACTATGATGGAAGCTATCGCTTTGGCCCGTCTGGCCGAATCTAAACTCTCTGCCCAAAGACGCCCATCAAAGTTTTCTCAAGATAGACCTTCATTTCCCCCGAGAGCCCAACACCCAGATGATAATAAACCTGTTGCACCCAAGCGCCTCACCACCGAAGAGATGGATGCACGTCGTGCCCAAGGATTATGCTACAATTGTGATGAAAAGTTTTTCAAGGGGCATAAGTGTGCACACAAAAAATTGTTCTTGATAGATGTTGGAGAACCTGATACCGTTGACGAGAGTGATGAGGATGAGGACCCTCCATAAACACCTCCTCCACAAGAAGAAGGGAAACAGGAACCTGAGACATCAATTACAATCCATGCCCTTGCAGGCATTACTACTCCTCAAACCATGAAGGTTACAGGATGTTTCAAGGGCCAACGTCTTTCCATCCTTTTGGATTCGGGAAGCACGCACAACTTCATTGACCCTAGAGTTGCTCAACGGGCAAATTGCTATATCCACAATTGTAATTCCTTTGAGGTCATGGTAGCCAATGGGGGAACCTTATCTTGTAAAGGAAAGTGTCACAATGTTAAAATCAAGATAGGGGACTATGAACTCAAGCAAGACATGTTTGCCCTCCATTTGGGTGGATGTGATATTGTTTTGGGATGCCAATGGTTGAGTACGTTGGGCACTATCAGTTGGAACTTTGCTAAACTTTGGATGCAGTTCTTCCAGAACGGACAAACACACATCATCAAGGGCTCCCCGACAGAACACCTCAAATTATCAGTTCAAACGGCATGGAGAAATTGCTAAAGAAATCATCACGTGGGGTCATTGCACAACTATTCTCCATCCAGCCATCCACATCTCCAATGGGTGAAATCCCACAAGACATGCAACTGATTCTCCACAAACATGAGGCCATCTTTTCATAACCCATCACACGACCACTGCATCGCTCTCACGACCATGCCATTCCATTATTGCCTGATAGTACACCTCCCAATATCAGACCACCTTATGAGCGACTCAAGCGCACCTTATTTTGGAAAGGTAGGAAACAGGACATTCACTCTTTTGTGGCAGATCACGACACAGGTCAAAGGATGAAAAGAGAAACAGTGCACTCTTCTGGCACTCTTCCACCCTTGCCGATACCGGATCAGGTGTGGACTGACATCTCTATGGATTTCATAGAAGGGCTACCTAAATCTGGAGACAAGTCTGTTATTTTTGTGGTAGTGGACCGCCTTTCAAAGTATGCTCACTTTTGTGCCCTAACCCATCCTTACACAGCATTCACTATTGCCCAAATTTTCCTTGACTCCATATTTCGCCTTCATGGCATGCCAACCTCCAATGTATCCGATCGTGATCCCACCTTTACTAGCAATTTTTGGCAAGAGTTGTTTAAGTTGTAGGGACTCACTCACAATGAGTTTAGCCTACTATCCGCAAACGGATGGTCAAACAGAGGTTGTTAATAATCGCTTGGAAACCTACCTTCGCTGCTTGCCTCCGATCATCCTACTCATTGGGCAAAATGGCTTTCTTTGGCCGAATGGTGGTACAACACTTCCTATCATACCGCCACCAGAGGCAGAGTACGGGCACCCTCCACTCACGCCTCCCTCCTACATTTCGGGCAGCTCCAAGGTACAGGTCCCATCAACACTTCCCAAATTGGATGAAGAAGGCTCCATCTTACTTGCACCAAAGCAGCTGTTGTATCGTCGAACTCGCAACCGTACCATCACAGAGGTCCTGGTTCAGTGGCGTGGACTTCAACCTGAGGATGCTACATGGGAGTCCCTCCATCAACTCCAAGAATAGTTTCCTCATTTTTAGCTTTGAGGACAAAGCTTCTTCAAGGAGAAGGGCATGTTAGGATCTCATCCTAACCCTTAATGTAATAACTTCCTTGATGTAATAATTCCTAGTGAACGTGGGTAGTACCCATGATTAATATTTTGTAATGTTCTAAGTTTTAGCTTAGGTAGTGCCTATGACAAATGGCACCCTTTTTTATGTAACACATGGTAGATAGGTGGCATTGTGCATGTAATTCGTGTGGCATTGTGCATGTAATTCGAGTGGCATTGTGCATGTAATTCGGGTGGCATTGTGCATGTAATTCAAAGTGGCACTATGCATGTAATTCGGGTGGCATTATGCATGTAATCCAGGTGGCATTTTGCATGTAAGCCAACCTTGGAAGGAAACTCCTTAAATACCCGAAAGGGCACCAATGTAACCATCTTTTGCAAAATTAATGAAGTATTGAAGGAGGTTGCCCCCTCGAAGAGGCCTGCGATTCAGCTCTATTGTGAGATTGTTCTTTATGCAAATTTCTGTTATATTAATGTGATGTTTATGTGAGTTATTTCCAAGCAATTGTGTGAGAGTGTGTTATTTGAGTTTATTTTATAGCAGGATCTTAACAGTAATGCCTAGACTTGGGCAATCAAAATTTGATCCCCTAGGTCCAAAATTGGGGTTCCCCCTTCCTAATATCTAGAGGATAATTTAGCATTAAAATACCAAACAATAATATTGTCTAAGTCTTCCTTTGAGACTCTCATGTTATGCACAACTTTCCATTGATGCATCTAACCATATAGGTTTTGATCCTCATAAAAATTTATGATTAAAAAATGTTCAACTATGACATTGTTCCTAAAATGTGATGTGAGAACACCCCTCCAAACTATATGTTCTATTGCAATCCATTCAAGAGAGTTCCAAAAAGTAACTATCCCCCTTGAGGCTCCTTGGGTAACCACTTCCATATGAATAACACCCCTCCAAAGTCTATTTACTATTTTACACATAAGATCCAACAACATTTTTGTCTCCTCAATAAGAAAAAAATCTATTTTACATTTTTCTAAGAGTCTTCGAACAACATATTGATGGGTTATATTGTTTAAACCCCTAAAATTCCATGATTGTATAATTATTTATTACCTTGAGAGCAATAAAAATCTATTGGTCTCATCGATCCTCCAGTTATCAATTTATCTCTTTGAACTACTATCAATTCCATATTTGATTTTCTACCTACTCCTTGAGAGCTATTACTTTTTAATCTCTTTTCCACCTGAGTTATCCCTATATTTGGCATTGCTCTGTTCTTTTCTACTATGCCCATGATGACATCCTTAATTATCGATTGCTCTTGGTTATGCACTATAAATACCCCTACACTCTTTGATTGCGGTAACTCACTGCACTTAATTGCCTGCTCTATGATGGGAGAAGACGAAAGAGGGGCTTGAACATGGTTGTTATAATTTTTATTATTCCCATCTGCTATTTCCATGAATTGTTCTTCTTCTTGGTCCATTAGTGTCTTAAATATCTCATACCTATTGGAGGGCTTGAGTTGGGTTTATTCTTTACCATATTTTTCTTTTGCCTTCTCCTTCTTTTGGGTTGTTCAAAATCATATCCCTATGCTTCTTTACCCTAAGAAATATTGGTTGTTTCTTTATTGATTATTGACTTACCCTCCTTAGGAATATTTGATATTCCTAGAGGAGCCTCCATTTTTATGTTCATATTATTTGGGCAAGATCATGCAAAATACCCATATTTGTGGCAAACTCTACATCTAAAGGGTAACGCCTCATAATCCAATTTTTGAATCCAAAATGGTCCTGCAAGTTTGAGTTCCACCTCTAGTGGTAAAGGTTGGCTAAGATCTATTTCCATAGATAATCTTGCATAAACAATTGTGTTTCCTTCCATTGTGTCTTTGGAAACACCCATATGTCTTCCAAGGAATATTATTCTTAAAATGATAATTTTGTAAAATAAATCAATTCAATTACCTCAATTTTTTGTGGTGGTTTACCCAAAATTTAATATTTCAAATGTACCGAATTCTCACTACATAGAAATGTATCTCATTTGCATTTGAATTGGACGTCGAATTGTTAAAGCTCCCCATATTTTTTTTTAAATTTTGGAGTAAATCTGCCTTACAGTGCACTTAAGGTTTAAATTCCATGATGACTATGATGGAAACGCGTAGAATTTGTACGATAATAGTGATTATGCACTTCAATTTTTTCTTGCCTTACATGGTCCCCTAATGTCGGTGATGATGGGGATGGAAACGCAAAGAGTTTCTACCACGAATGACATGGGTGGCTTCTTTGTGTTCTATTTATATTTTGCATTATCCTTCAAACCAAAAAAACATGTTATTGTCTTTGTTGGATATCATAATAGTTGATATGGGTGGCTTCTTTGTGTTTCATTTATATTTTGCATTATCCTTCAAACAAAAAAAAAAATGTTATTGTCTTTGTTAGTTTTAGCTTGTTGAATATCTTAATAGTTTAACTTTATTTTTTCATTCAAGTTTAACTTATAAATGTGTTTACATGTTATTATAAAACCATTTGGTGGATTTTGATCCAATCATATTTGCTTTAAATAGTACACTTTATTTCAACTATCCAACTCTTGCACTTAAGACTTCAAACATAGAAAAGGAATAAATACTTTTTTTAACCCCTTTAAGAAATTTCTTCTTTTCTGCATTAAAAAATAGAGATAAAAGAGGATTGAATCTACAATTAATTATTGTAAATCATCCAAGCCACCTCATGCTAGCCATAATGGTATGGAAAAAATGCTACTATACACATGAAATGTTGCCACCTTCAACTCTAGAAATTTGTTAGTGCCTTCCTTTTGCATGTTTGTCTTAGTGGTCCATGTGTCAATTGGAATGTCGGGCTTTCACAATGAACAACATGGGGATTTTTTTTACTTTCTCTAGAATGATATTTGACAACTAGGTACACAAGGAATCTAAAAGTAGGATCTTGACTATGTTAGAGAAAACCCAAGAAAATATCTAGCTTATTATTATTTTTTTAAATATGGAGCCCTTCCTCAACCTCCTAGTCTTTTTGATAAGATGTCAATGTATTATCTCAAACATAACTCCCAAGTAATTAAAATGAAAATGATTTTATTTTTAGCTTTGAAGTTGCTAAAACAGAAACTAATTTATTTTTAGTAGGAAAATACCAACTTTTTGAATGTTCTCTCTCATAAAAAATCATAGCTTTTGGAAGAATAAAGAAAGCAAAGTTTCCTTTAAGCCTCAAGTGAATCTAGAGTCTCCATGTGCCACATCACACACTAGATAGGCACTAAATAAGTCATATTTTGACCTTCCAAAAAACAACTCACTATGATGGGATCCATAGATGTCTCCCTTTGAAACTATTTCAGTATGCAAGATTTCTTTAAAATGAGTATATAATGATATGATACCTTCATTTAGTTAACCAACAAAGCATCATTATAACAAAGAAAAAATGAAGATATAAGTATTACTAAGGAGCAATGAATCAATGTTTTGATACTACTAACAAAGAATGAATCACAAAATTTAATTTACAACACCAATCCTAGATCTATACATGTATATTTTCAATCAATGTATGTCTTTTGGTTGTCACAAGAAACTTTTGGTACTTCACCTTCACTTCAAACTATTCAACTTCTCTCAACCTCATACAAGTAGTAATTGTTCAACTTCTTTCAACCTCTCACGAGGTGTAACAATATTAATAATATTATTTAACATCTAATAAAATGTAATCATCAAATAATATAATAAATACTAATAAAAATAAAGAACTAATAAACATCAAATTTTTTCCCGTTAATCTCTCAAGAGGTGTCATGCCTTGGACGACCTTGGTAGGAACGACGTAGATAGAAAGCCTGCATTACATCTTGTTATTACTTTGCTTCATAAAAGAGGGGCGCGCGGTTGACAAGGAGGAAACGGTCAGCATTAATTCCAAATCGATCTTCTAGTTTATTACATGAATGTCTCAGAGACTAATTTGCTGAGGTCAAGAATGTTAAGACCGTTAGCGGACTCTACGCTGCATAGAAATAGTAGTATAGTTTTTATTTTAATAAAAAATTTAATTTTTTATTATTATAATTTAAAAAGTTGATTATTATAATTTACACTAGTGTAATTTACAATGGCTAGACTATATATTACACGCTGATTTACACTTTGGTCAAGATTAGGGCTATTCTTACAGGTAAGATGTTACCTTGCACGCACGCCATGGGAAATGAAAGCTCTTCTTTCCGTAACGGTGGATTGCATGTGCATCTCGTCATGAATATGAATCTGAACAGTTTGCTTGGGCACTTATTCCAGACATGTTTGAGCATTAACCCAATAATTTTTTTGCATGCGTATAACAGGCGTTTTCCTACTATTCATGAAATTTGGTTTTACATTAATAAAAGAAGATATTTATAAAGAGTTTTCCTACTTTAAATTATTGGTTGATTTTTAATAAATATTTTAAATATCATGAAATTTAGTTTTATATTAATGTTTTTTTTTTACTTGATCTTAAATAAATATTTGAGAAATTTTCCTACTTTAAAATATTGGCTGATTTTGAATAAATATTTTAGCTATCATGAAATTTGGTTCCACATTAATACCTTCTTTCATGAAATTTGGTTCCACATTAATACCTTCTCTTCTACTTGATCTTAAATAAATATTTTTAATGAAATTTGGTTCCACATGAATACTTCCTCTTGGGAAAGACATCTATTGAGAAATTTTCCTACTTTGACTGATTTTGAATAAATATTTTATTTTAACTATCATGACTTATCTTAAATAAATATTTGAAAAAATTTCTTACTTTAAAATATTAAATGATCTTCAATAAATATTTTAACTTAAATTTAAGTTAATATTCGTTCCACATTAATAAAAAGACATCAATTGCAGCGTGCGGTTGTTGGAAAACGTAAATATCCCAACAAAATGAATAAATTCTCCGGCCAATTCGTCTTACAACATATAGGGCAGAGTTTAGCCATTCACATTTTCAAGGATCATTCACGACCTGGAGACCATGACTCCCCTCCAACTCTGCTCAGCCGCCTTGTCGTTCTTGACCTTTTTCATTTGGCTCCATAGGATTCGAAGGAATTCCTGGGGACTTACGTTTTTTCCCATCGTGGGCTATCTTCCCTCCCGGCTCTCCCATCTCAGATATTTTCACGACTGGCTCACAGATCTGACAATTCTCAACGGCGGAACCTTCAGGCTCGACGCTCCCTGGAAGGCCAGGGTTCTAACCGCCAACCCCGCCAACATAGAGTACGTTCTGAGAACAAGATACCACAATTTCGTGAAGGGGGACTCCTTCAAGGACATCTTTCGCGACGTCTTCGGCGATTCCGTTTTTGTGGCAGATGGAGAGCATTTCTCGCAGCTCAACAAGTCGATCTCCATGGCGATTGCCTCCGCCGCCTTCCACAGCACGGCTACCGCGGCCGTACCTGCGGCTGTTCACCAGAAGCTCCTTCCCCTTCTCCGCCAGGCCTGCGAGAAGCGCACCCTCGTCGACCTTCAAGATGTGTTCCTTCGCTTGGCGTTCGACATAGTGTGCGTCGTGGGCTTGGGGAACGATCCCGCGTCGCTGAGTCCGGATCTGCCCCCGGTTCCCTTCTTAGAGGCCTTCGAAAGTTCCGTAGAGCTCTCCATGTATCGATTGCTCATGCCGACCTTGGTTTGGAAAGCGATGAGGTACTTCAACCTCGGACAGGAGCGCCATCTCCGGCGGGATCTGCAAATTGTTTACGATTACGTGGACGGGGTTCTGGCTCGCCGGAGCTTCGACGACTGCAGCCACGTCGCGGGTCACTTCCCGGACATGATCTCCGCCATCTTGCACTTCGAACGGGAAAACAGCCGACAGTATTCGAACAAGTCGCTGCCATCGTTGTTTATGAATCTTATCTTGGGCGGGAAGGAAACGGTTTCGGCGGGGCTGACTTGGTTCTTCTGGGTTGTAGCACGGCATCCCGACGTGGAAGCCAAGATTTTAGCAGAGATCAGGGACATAGTTAACCAGAGGCCTGATCCAGAGAGTCGGGACGAATACGATCCTTCTCCTTTCAGCTTCGAAGAAGTGAAGCAGATGCATTATCTGCACGCCGCACTGTCGGAGTCGCTCCGTCTTTACCCGCCCATTCCCATTGAAATCACGGAAGCCGCGCAAGACGATGTTCTGCCCGACGGCACGGCGGTGAAGAAAGGCACTCAGTTGCTTTATTCGATTTACGCGACGGGAAGACTGGAGAACGTCTGGGGGAAGGATTGCCGCGAATTCAAGCCGGAAAGGTGGCTCAAGGACGGGAGGTTTGTGAGGGAGTCGGATTTCAAGTTTGTGGTATTCAACGGAGGACCTCGGCGGTGTACGGGAAGGGAGTTTGCCTACTGGCAGATGAAATGGGCTGCGGCCTCCGTTTTCGTGCGCTATCGGGTAAAGATTGTCGATAGACACCGCGCGATTCCGAAATATACGATGTCACTGGTAATGAAACATGGTCTGCTCGCTACACTTCATCCCAGAGGTAAAGAAACCGGGTCTTGAGTTAGTGTCAAAGTATGGTGATGGAATCTAGTTTGAAGTCATCAGCTATTCAATTAGAGAAAGGTATCATATACTACGTTAACTACTTTAACTGATGCTCATAAGCATGGCCTGAAAACTAGCATTTGCACGAAATGTTAATTGCATAAGGCCGCAGGGAAGAAAGATGTTTGAAATGTCAGCAAAGTAGTTTTTAATTTTTATGATTTTATAATTCATAGGAAATGAACTAATGAATGTATTTTATTTATTATAAGTATTGTATTTTGTTTTGAAAAATTTAAAGTAAAGTATTTAGAAGGTATTCATTATATATTGAATGTATTTTATTTATTATATATAATTATGGTTATTTAATTATATATAGTCTTTAAAAATTAGTTAATATACATAGTGTTAATGAAATCAAGAACACTTATATTATGGTTGTAAAAAGGGAATAGTAATAGTAATAATAGTTCAATATGATTTTATGCAAGGATATGTAAATTTATTTTATATTAGTGATAATTTTTGTTAGGGAGATCTTAACAAATTTTTTAGTGCATTGTCACTTTTTTTTTTATTGAGTTGTTTTATTTTTATCTCTCGTATCTATTTTTCTTCTTGAGTTTAAGTGCATTTAACATTGTAAGAAGGATCACATTTTAAGAAGGATTTAACATTGTAAAAATATTCTAGAGGTACCTAATTGCGTCAAACTTTGTGCTCTCAATTGTGGCCTTACTATTTCACTTCTTCTGAGGTATGATTATCCTGATCAGGGCAGTCAAAGATAATAACATGAACTACTTCATTGTGATAAGCAATTGGATACCATTTTGGAGGAGGAAAACTCCAAATGCATCCTCTGATACACCTATCATTACCTTAGAAGGCTACTACAAATCATGTAGATAAATCATAGAAGCTAAACACAAATTTTTCTTTAAATTCTCAAATGCTCTATGTGGTATATCTCTCAATGGAACTTGGATTTGGTATATTCTTTGGTGACTTGGTGTAGTGGCCAAGCAATGTGTGAGAACCCTAATACAAATACTCGATAGAAATTAATAATACCCAAAAGGTTATGAAGGTTTATGAAAGTCTCTAAGGTAGGCTAATATTTAATTGCTTGAATCCTCTTAGGATTGACATGAAATTTTTTGCAAATAATGTACTTGATGTACTACATATTTGTCATGCCAAATGATCACTTCACCAAATTCTCATATAGCTTGTGTCTTCAAAGAGTATGAAGTGCCTATCAAACATGATACATATTTTCCTCCCATTTCTTATTATAGATGAGAATATCATCTAAGTAGACTACCACAAATGAGTTAGTGTAGGGATAGAAGTTGTAATCCATTATTCTTATGAATATGGAAGGTGCATTGGTCAAGCTAAAAGGTATAACTAGTCACTCACATAAACCCTCATATTTGAATATTATCTTCCATACATCAATGGCATTAATTGGTACTTGATGATAACCAAATTTGAGATAAATTTGGTGAATAATTTACACCATAGAGTCAAAAGCATCATCTATCCAAGGGCATGGATGATAGTTCTTCATAGTGTTTTAATTTAAAACTTAGCATAAATATAAAGTATTTGTATTCCATATTTCTATAAAGGTAAGAAATTGAACTACCACATGGTGAAGTACTTATCTAGATGTTCCCATTTTGAGTCAACTCTTGGATCTACCTCTCAATTTTATCATTTTTGAGGATTGATCTATGATAAATACGTATATTATCTAAAGGATAACAAGGAACTAAATCAATGGATTGCTAAGTAAAGTGAAACCCTAGTTTATGACATCATTATATTCTACAATAATATGATCCACCTATATTTTATGTGTAGATCCTATGATCAATATACTAATAATTTTCCTTTTGCTTTGCAACTCAATCATCAATAGAATAAATTTCTACTTTTTGGCTATCATGTTTCTACATTGTTTGGCATTGATTAATGAAATAGAGGTAGGAGGATATACCTTTGGTATCCTCAAGAATTGATTTTTGATATTTACGATGACACTTTGGGGCCTAGCATCATACACCATACCTCTTCCACATGAGAAATTGGTCCAAAATTACATCACAATTATCCAATGCAAGAATATCACATAAAAATTCATCTTTAAAATATTTTATGGCATAAGAGAGGAGATATTTTTGGTTGACACTAATGTCACTCCCTTGTTTCCACTTACCAACATTATATGGTTGTGTGTGTGATAGATATATTTAGCTCCTTTATAATCCAAGAAAAAAATAAATTCTTTTGATTTCCACTATAAACTATGAAATGTAATGGCTTATCCTTGACCCATATTTATGAGTGAAATAAGAAGTTTCCTCTTGTGACCCTCTAGTGTAGCATGTGTAGTGAAATGGTCACATATATTTTACCTTTCATGATTTGCTTCCTTCTATCTATAACCTATGGATGTGAAGGTAATGGTGCAATGAATGTAGAGGGTTATGACATACTAAAAAATTATTGGATTGCTTAAAAATCCTCCCTCAATTGTTATTTTCTTTATGATAATCACACCATTTACTAGTCTTTAACTTCAAGAGATTCTTTTATTAGAATTATTTTTAATTCCAATTATAATTTTGGGGCTAAAACCTTTGTATTTAATCTTTGGAGTGTCCTTATTGCCTTTCCTCAACTAGTACTTAGTGATTTAGTTCTTGTTATTTTTTCCCTTTTCTTTTCCATTCAGATAATAAGTTGATATGCATATCCCAATTTATTAAATTCAAAGAGGTTCATTTCCTCTTGAATGTATCTTTACAATTCACTATGGTACTCAAGAATTCAATACTTTTGTTATCTTGAATACCTACTTTTTTTCACATAGAATGGGGAACATTAATAAAATTTTGAAAATTTGATCTTTACCTTATTTCAATTATTACCTTCACATATAGTCATCTTCATAGGCTCCCATGGGATAATACTCTTTCTTGATGGCTTGCATGAAATAATCCCATAATATGACTACTTCTTCATCTTTATTATCCTCCTTTACTTCTTAAAATATGCTTCCCACGAACTTCAAATAGATAATAAAGCCTTTCAAGAGTTTGAAAGGGATTTTCTCATTATAAGTGAATTTATTTATAGATAAGTACAAAGATAATTGATTCAACCAATTTTAAGGAGCATCAAGATTAAATTTTATTTCAAAATTATAAATATAAAACCTCATTTGAACCTTGAAAGTTGTGGAAACACATAATGGTGCTAGGGTAGTGTGAGGCCATGTAAAGTAGTTTATAGAATTTAGAGTAGAGATTTGTTGAAGAATTTGAACCAATTGATCCATATCATTCCTCTATTTCATGAGGGATTTGTTCAACATGTCCTTGAGAGGATTGATTAACTTGGAGTCATTCATTCTAGCTCATGTCTGATATCATTTGGAATGATAAGAAATGTAATCATAGGGATATCATGTATAATACCTATTAATTATGTATCCTTGTCTCATGTGTATGTAAATACACTTAAAAGAGAGTTCGCTTTGATACCATTAATTTAGAATATAAAATTTTGAGTTAAGGAAGATGAAGAAAGATTGTAATTTAGTAATAATAGAGTATAATGAATCAAAATATAGATAGATAAGTAAAAAAATAGAATGATTTTAATGCTAAAAAACCATAGTACAATGCAATCAATCTCTGATAAGATATGTGGGGCTATAGTATTACTTCCATTACTTGTACTTTCTATAGTTAGGGGTACATATCTATTTATACAATATTTTTTTATGTGTTAGAAATCCACCATATTGAATATGGAAGATCATCCACATGGAAATGTGGTGATTCACCTTTCATAAGTTAGGTCACCCATGTAGAAATGTGTAGATTCATCTTCCATGAGTTATAAATTGCAAACTAACTAAAAGTTACATACATATGACTTATCCTTTTATGTTTTATCTTCTATTGATGTATTTGTTAGAATAAATAATTATTCTCTTAAGTTCTACTAGGATAGACTTACTTGATTTACCACTCTTCCATGAGTCAGGTGAACTCTCAGTTTATCCTAGTTCAGATTTGATGAGTTGTTATAATCCAATGGCTCCCAATGATCAAATTTTCTATTTATACAAAGTTGATCCATGAAATAAAACAATAAAGTATTTTACTTTTTCTAACATGGTATCAGAGCAGGCTTTCCATGCCTTGTGAACTTAAGAGGGGATTTCCCTCATCTCCATTTTTTTAAGCCATTTTGTTCTCCATATTTTGATGGATCAGAAATTAAACATTTTATGGAAAAATCCATGGCTATCATTTCTATTATTTTTTAAATGGAGGTCAAGTTTATGGATTAGGAAGCCATGTGTCAGCCCTACATTTGGTGGATTGTCTCATTGCAAGGATATTTTTCAATTGGAGGTTCTGCTGTGTTTTTTCAACAATTCTTTATCGTGACCTGTTTCAATTTTTTTTGGAATGTTTGTCATTTATGTACCTTACCTACAGTAAAGAAATGGCTTCTACTGCTAAAGGCAGTAGGTTGCGAAACCCTGGTCAGAATTCCAAAGACTACTACAGGTGTTTTATTCATCTATACATTGGGCGTTTGGTGGTAAAGTATGGTGAGAATGGCAGATCACTTCAAAAATACTACAGATGGTTGTTTTCAGGTGATAGGTGGAAAATTTTTCTGGTGGGTGCCACCATAAGTAGTAGTGTTGATGTCGAGGAGCCCTTCACTCATCGAGGCCCGCATCATTTGTGATACCTTTGTACACTTGATTTTTTTAGATAACCTCCAGCTTGAAAAGACACTATTGATGCCTTGACTATAAAATTTTTACTGCAATAGCAGTCCTGCTTGGTGATTTTTGTAGTTTAATTTTTAATTTACATAGTCATTTTTGGGATCGGGAGCGCAAGGTGAAGGGAGGGCTCGAAGTCGGGCTATGCTCCCGACTATTGCACAATTTGGTTGTGTTCCCAAAATTTGCGTAATCAGGCTGGACTCCCGAAATTTGTTTAATCGAGCTACGTAAGTAAAACATATGCAGTCCAGTTGTGCACGGAGTAATGTGCGCAGTCAGGTTACGCAACAAAAAATGTGCGCAATTAGGCTATGCATAGAAAAAAGTGCTAAGTCGAGGAGTGGCTGGTCAATGCCCGACTACGCTAGTCAAAGGTAGTGAAGTCTGACTTCGTTGCGCAATCAGGTGGACAACTCCAAACTTTGGTAAAATTTTACCTTACGAATATTTTTCTATTCGGAGGCTTGTGCGACTATCGCGATGGTTTCCTTGGCTTGGAAAGAACTATATGGGAGGAGAGAAACATTGAATCTGAATGCAACATTTCATATCTGAACTCAAACTTATAGAACATGAAATAAAATGCTCTAAGGCAATTTGTACAGACAACAAGTAATTTTGTGCCAACAAAGATAACTGCAAACCCTACAGATGCCTTAAAAAACAACAAATTTTATGCATAGAAGACGAGAGTTACAAAAGTCCTCAACTAAAAAAAAACTAACATTTGTAGACTAAAACTACAGGATAAACTAAAAGGGAAAACAAATGTTGAGTCTACTATTTGGACATTAAACAGATGAGCTACACTGCTCACTAAAAAATAGTCTCGTATGCTAATCTATGAATGATTGCTTTTCTCTTGCCTGTTTTCCCAAATTTCCCCCACTCTCCTCTCCATTTTTGAAGTTTTGAACTACCTTATATAGCTACGAGGAGAGGAAGATAGAGGTTATCCTCTGACAGGTTCTGACAGACCCTGAACTAGGTTTCTGACCAATCACCAAACTGGAATTAACTTCTGCGATGATCGGATCTATCAGACATCACATCTTTCAGAAGGCACATGCGATGTCAAGTCAAAAGTTTTTCCAGGATCCCCGACTGTGCGAGGGTAGTCCAACTTCGTCCAAGTTCAAGCGCAGTTCGACGAAGACGTGAAATCGGGATTAATATTTCTAACACCCTCCTTTAAGCCTGATTTCATGAGTGCTTTGACTCTAAGCTGCTCTCGTAATCTACTAAAGTTTTCCTCCTTCAAAGGCTTCATGAAAATATCTACCAACTGCTCCTTAGATCTGCAAAATTTTAGTTGAATTTCTTCGGACTTCACCAACTCTCTAATGAAGTGATAACGAATATCGATGTGCTTCATCTTACCATGGAACACGAGATCCTTTGATAGTGCAATGGATGAATTGTTATCACAAAAAAATATTGTTGCACCTTTTGAAGGATAGTTAAGTTGACTCAGAACTCTTTGCAACCAAACTCCTTGGCATGCAGCTGATGTGGCAGCGACATATTCTACTTCAGCTATGGACAATGCAATGATGGGTTACTTCTTGGATGCCCATGATACTGCCCCTGATCCAAGATAGAAAGCATATCCAGAGGTGCTCTTTCGATCGTCGATGCTACTGGCCCAGTCATTGTGTATGAAGCCCACCAGTTCCAACTGGTATTGTCTAGTGTAAAATAGGCCATTATTTCATGTTCCATTGACATAGCGCAAGATCCTCTTGCCTGCTTGCCAGTGTGTGTCCTTCGGAGTCTCCATGAAATGAATGATTAGACTGACTCCAAACATCAGATCTGGATGAGTTGTAGTCAAATACATCAGACTACCAACTAGCCTCTTGAATAGTGTTGGATCTACATTCCTTCCTAAATCTAACTTTCTCAGCTTCAAACCTATGGCTACAGGTGTGATGGTAGGTTTTATGTCCTCCATATTGAATCATTTCAGGACATCATTCACATACTTACCTTGAGAAATGAAGATGCCATTTGTCGATTGGTCAACTTCAATGCTGAGAAAATACTTCATTAGCCCTAAGTCCGTCATCTCGAATTCCTTCTTCATGGCTGTTCTGAACTGGGCAAATAATTTTGTGTTGTTGCCAATGTAAATTAAATCATCCACATATAGGCAAACGATTATGAGCTCACCTACATCATTTGTATTCATGTACAGGGTGTGCTCATATGGGCATTTTACAAACCCATTTTTCTAAAAATAATTGTCAATTTGGCTGTACCAAGCCCGGGATGCCTGCTTCAAACCGTACAGGGTCTTCTTTAGCTTCAATACTTTGCCCTCTTGGCCTTCAATTTCGTAACCTAGTGGCTGGTCTATGTAGACCTCTTCCTCCAACACTCCGTTGAGGAAGGCTGAATTCACATCCATCTAGTACATCTTCCAACCCTTTTGGGCTACCAATGCCAGGATCATCCTGACTGTGTCAAGTCGAGCTACAGGCACATAAATCTCATGGTGATCGATGTATGATTTCTACATGTAACCCTTCACCACCAGTCTGGCTTTATGCTTGTCAACGTCCCTTGGGCATTGAACTTTGTCTTATACACCCACTTGACCCCAATGGTCTTCTTCCCTACTGGAAGATCTGTTAGTTGCCATGTATCATTTTTTTCAATGGTTTCAATCTCCTTATCCATCGCCTACACCCACTTCTAATTCTGACTTGCATATTTGAACTCTACTGGATCAGATTCAGTAAAGAATGCAAAGTTAGAGTACTCTTCATCTACACGGGTTTGGGTTGCCTCGTAGATTTCTTGCAAGCTCCTTGTCTTCGCTGGTGTCACTAGGTTCTGGATTCTACTTGCACATGGAGATGACCGAGTTGGAGTGGTTGTGCTACTGCTGGCATCACTACTACTGTTGGAGGTTGCTGGTGGCTGCACACTTCCTTCTTCCAAGTCAACAAAATCTACTACTGCTGGCTCTAAACAATCAGTCTCTAACTTCTAGTTCCAGGCTTCATCTTCAAGAAACTTCACATCACGACTGATGATGAGTTTCTTTGTCATAGGATTGTACAACCTATATGCCTTCGCCTAGTAATTGTACCCTATGAAAATGCACTTCTCAGCTCTATCATCCAACTTCTGTCGCTTATCTTCTGGAACATGTGCATATGTAATGCACCTGAATACACGTAAGTGAGCCACACTTGGCTTCACACCACTCTAGGCCTCCTGAGGGATTTTTTCCTTCACACTTTTCATGGGAAATCTAATCAGTAGGTAGACTGCACATGTTATAGCTTCTGACCAAAATTCATGCGACAATCCCTTCGCCTTCATCATGATTCATGCCATATCCATGATGGTCTGGTTATTCCTCTCAGGTATGCCATTCTGCTATGACGTGTATCTGGTAGTGAACTGCCTTCAAATTTCATGTTGCTTATAGTAGTTATGGAATTCGTTGGAGATGTATTCACCTCCGCCATCTGTCTTGAGAGTCTTGATTTGATATCCACTCTGTTTCTCCACCAGAGCCTTGAACTCCTTAATTCTGGAAAATGCTTCTGACTTTAGCTTGATGGCATAGATCCACTTATTCTAGTTGAAGTCATCTATGAATGTTAAGAAGTATTTGTTGTCGAAAAATGTACTGGTCTACATCGGACAACAAATGTCTGAGTGCACCAGCTCTAGTGGCTGTGATACTCTTCAAGACTAATCGAAAGGGAATGAATCCCTATGTTGTTTTTTGACTAAGTAGCCCTCACAAACTTGATTTTGCTTCTCTATCAGGGGTAAAACCTTCACCATCTGCTTCTTGTGCAGTTGATTCATGCCACTAAAGTTTATGTGACCAAATATGAGATGCCACAGCTAGGTAGAATATTTCATAACTGCACTCAGAGACATCAATGATTCATTTTGAATCTGCAGTGAAAACATTTTATTCTTCATCATGGACACTATAGCAATCTGCCCATGCGACTTGTATCTAATGGTGCAAGCTCCATATTTGAACTGGATCGTATTTCCCTTCTGCACGAGTTGTCCAACGCTCAGCAGATTGTGCTTCAGGCCAGGCACATAGTAGACATCATAGATCTGCTTCTATTCATCGTGCCTAGTGTGAATGAGGATCTTTCCTTTCCCCATTACGGGAACCTTGTTGTTGTTCCCCATATTCACCTTAGACTGGACTGTTTCATCTAGTTGGGAGAACATCTCCTTGTTCCCATTTATGTGGTTGCTGCACCCACTGTCTAAATACCAGACATTATTTTGACACTCCTCCTCAATGTTACAAGTCAACAACACATTTCCTTCTACCACATTTTTGGTTTCATCAGTGTAATGGGATTGCTGCTGGTTCTCTTTGGCCATCTATTTTCTGCACTATGAGATGTAATGGCCAAACTTCTTACAGAAATAGCACTGGATCTTTGAAATGTCCTTCTTCTGACCAGATCTAGGTTGCTAATTTTTTGAATTGCCTCTTCCACCTTGCTGATGGAAATTACAGTTGGTCTCTCCTTCGCTAGGGTTTGACCATCCTTCTTGCTTATTGCCTTTTCCATTCCTACGTCTACCTCTTCCTCTGTGAGAACTAGAGGCACCATGGTGGGAATCTTATCTATCGCTGTCTCAAAATGATACATGAGCCCTAAATGCTTGCTCTAAAGAGGTCTGAGATGAACGACTCAGCCTCTGTTCATGTGTCTACAATGAATCCATGAGCTCATCTGTCAAGAGGGTTGGTAGATCTCTCAAATCTTTGATTGCTATCACAATCGAGCCAAACTTGGGAGGTAGACTTCTGAGAATCTTCTCCATGATTATTTGGATCTGCATGATTTCTCCATTCAACCGCATCTGGTTGATAATGTCCATCATCCAAGTGAAGAAATCACTCATGGACTTAGACTCACTCATTTGTAGATTTTTAAACTCCCTCCTGAGCATCTACAGCTTCACCAACTTTACCTTATTGGTGCCCTGGTATGAGCTAGCCAGAATCTCCTAGGCCTGCTTCGCCTTAGTGGCTAATGTGTTCCATGGGAATATGGACTCCTCGACCACTTGCATGATGTAGAAGAGGGCCTTCTGGTCATTCTTTGTGTTCTCTTTCAACAGGTCCTTGTCTACTTGAGAGATGGCGACCAGTGCTGCTGCATCTACTAATTTTGGGTAGTTGTGCTCGACTAACTCCCATAACTCCTAAGATCCAAACAGGATCTTCATCTGGATGCTCCAGTAATCGTAATTCTTCTCGTTGAAGTGCGAGATCTATAACTACAAGTTGTTGCTACTGGAATTTGTTTTGCTTCAGTCTTTGCATTAAGGGATCAATGGCTCTGATACCAATTTGTAGTTTTAATTTTTAATTTACATAGTCGTCATTGAGATAAAGAGCACAAGACGAAGGGAGGGCCCAAAGTCGGGATACACAGTCAAAGTCGAGTTGTGCTCTCGACTATTGCGCAATCGTATTACACTCCCAAAATTTGCGCAATCGGGCTACACTCCCAAAATTTGTGCAATTGGGCTATGCTCCCAAAATTTGCACAATCGGGCTATGCAAGTAAAACTTGCGCAGTTAGGTTATGCATGGAGTAATGTATGCAGTCAGGTTGCACACAAAAAATATGTGCAATTGGGCTATGCACAAAAAAAAGTGCTAAGTCGGGGAGCGGCTGGTCAATGATCGATTGCGCTAGTCAAATGCAGTGAAGTCTGACTTCGCTACGCAGTCGGGTGGACAGCTCCAAACTTAGGAAAAAAATTTCCTTGTGAATATTTTACTGTTCGAAGGCTTACTGTGATGGTTTCCTTGGCTTGGAAAGAACTGTATGGGAGGAGAGAAACACTGAATCTGAATGCAACATTTTAGATCTGAGCTCAAACTTATAGAACATAAAAGAAAATGCTTTGAGGTGATTTGTACAAACAACAACTAATTTTGTGTCGATAAAGATAACCACAAACCCTAAAGATGCCTTAAACAACAACAAATTTTATTCATATAATACAAGGGTTCCAAAAGTCCTCAACTGAGGAAAAACTAACATCTATAGACTAAAGCTATAGGATAAACTAAAAGAGAAAACAAATGTCGAGTCTACTACTCGGACATTAAATAGATGAGCTACACTACTCACTGAAAAATAGTCTCGTATGCTACTCTCCGAATGACTACTTTTATCTTGCCAATTTCTCCAAATTTCCCCCACTCTCCTCTCCTTGTTTGAAGACCCGAACTGCCTTATATAGCCGCGGGGAGAGGAAGATAGAGGTTATCCTCTGATAGGTTCTGACAGACCCTGAACTAGGGTTTCTGACCAATCGCCAAACTGGCATTAACTTCTATGGTGATCGGATCTATTAGACGTCACATCTGTCAAAAGGCACGTGCGATGTCAAGTCAAAAGTTTTTCCAGGATCCTCGACTGCATGAGCATAGTCCAGCTTTGCCCAATTTCAGAGCACAGTTCAGCTTCGCCCAAGTTTAGAGTGCTGGCGGAGGAGTGAAATCAATATTAATATTTCTAAAAAATTTGTGGAGTAGTGTATCCTCATCGATGCTCCAGGCTGCATCGCCAAATCTGTTGATGTTTTTTTATCAACCGATAAATTTTTTTCTAGTTGCTACGTGGTTTGAAGTCCCCGACCATCATCATATCTCCGCAGATTCAATAGACCACCTACGAGACAAAGGACTTCCTTCTAATCTTGGATTTCTGGTGTAACTCGTAAAGCTATTATGTAATTTGTGTTTGCTATGATTTCTTCGAGGACTTTCCTTGGAAGGCGCCGAAAACAACTATGGAGGCAGTTTCATTTGGGTGCAATTTTTTTCGTCGTAGTGGGTGCACATAATATTCGTGATAATGTGAGTGGAGAAACATGCAGAAGAACCAGTAAAAAGGTGTAGGAGCTGGGTGGCATGTTCGTGATTTAAATTTGGTTAGTGCGACCACCCGAGGTAGGCCTCCCCAGATCTTCGTCTCCAACGTTGTGGCCCTCGGAGTTGCAGCGAAGGAAACACATGTACACAACACTGACAAAAAAAAATTAAAATCTCGTTAGGCCTAGTTACACATTGATTGTGTGATTGATTATGAACATGGAGGGCTCACCACAACAGTTGAATCATAGGGCTCAGTGTCATGCTAATAGGAATGGAGAAACATGGCCTGCTGCATCAGTTTTGGCACTTACTATAATTTATTGTGCAAGATCCAGAGAAAAAAAAACATGCAAGTGCACGTGATGGCAACGATGATGCTGAAGGAGTATAATGCAGGAGTATGCTAGCTTCATTAATGTAAAAAAAAATTGGTAGTAGATCTTGAAGTAATGGCAGCTATTATTTTTTTATGGATCAGATAATTTTTTTAATTCTCGTTTTGCCACTATGACTACTGTTCATAGGAGTGGAAGTGCCTAATTACTGTTAGAGCACAGAAATGGATGTTAGGAATGGAGCCTAATTATGAGGAGGCTAAACAGAGAAAGTTTCTGGATTTACTGCAGGACGGGTAGGGAAAGTTTCCAGATTTACAGTCTGTTAGTCTACCAGAGAAAGTTTTCGGATTTACAACAGGACAGCCAGGGAAAGTTTTTTTGTTTTTTATCAGTGTTAATCTTGGAATGTATTAAGAAAAGCAGTTTTTTTTTCTATTTTTTTCTTCTATATAGTTGTGAGGAAAAATAGAGTATACAATGAAAAATTACTGTGTTGATTCCTTGTAAATATAGAGAGGAAATTACAATAGATGTTTGTTGTAGGTTGTAACCCTCTATTGCTTGGATTGAGAAAGAAAGGACTGAAAATTCTCGATGGATGTAACCCACATTGGGTGAACCACGTTAAAATCGTTGTCTCTTCTACTGTGTGTGTTTGTCTTATTTTGTTAATTCTGTTGTTAAAGTTTGAAACACTATAATTGCTTTTCTATATTTTATATAGTGATTTACTCTAACAAGTGGTATCAGAGCATTTGTTTTGTTGGGTGCACTTGACAAAAGGAGAATTTCTGGATCAAGTGGGAGCAATGGCGGAAGAAGGGAGGTTTAGAGTTCAAAAATTCAATGGCCAGAACTTTCAATTCTGGAAGATGCAGATGGAGGATTACTTGTACCATAAGGATCTTTACTTACCTCTTGAGGGGGAAACAGAGAGACCTTCAACTATGTCTGATGAGGAGTGGAGTCTCCTTGATAGAAAGGCATTGGGTACTGTGAGGCTGTGCTTGGGAGCCACCGTAGCCTTCAACATCTCCGATGAAAAGACTACCAAGGGAGTCATGGATAAGTTGGCCAAGATGTATGAGAAACCATCAACATCAAATAAGGTATTCTTAATGAAAAGGTTATTTAACATGAAAATGAGTGAAGGAGGATCTGTGCATGATCATTTAAATGAATTTAATACTGTCACTAATCAATTGCATTCAGTAGGATTGGATTTTGATGATGAGCTTAGGGCCTTATTAATCTTATGCTCTCTTCCAAAAAGTTGGAATAGTTTGGTAATGGCGGTAAGTAACTCTGCTTCGAGTTCAAATAAATTAGAATTTGATGATGTGGTTGGTGTGATACTCAGTGAGGACATGAGAAGAAAAACCACAGGAGAATCATCTAGCACCGCCTTAACTGTTGAGAATAGAGGAAGAGGAAGAGAAAGAGGCAAGAGTTCACATCGTGGCAAATCCAAAGGCAGATCCAAATCACGTGGAAAAGGAAAGCTACAGTGTTGGCACTGTGGCAAAAAGGGTCATCTCAAGAAGGACCGTTGGCAAAGAAAGGGTGATGGAAATGAAGGTAATGATAATAATGGTAACACTTCAGAAGCCAATATTATCGGACAAATTCTACAAGATGCTTTAATCTTATCTCTTGATAGAAATAGTGATTATTGGGTAATTGATAGTGGTGCTTCATTCCATGCTACCTCACATAAGGAATACTTCATAGATTATGTTTCTGGAGATTATGGACAGGTTCTGTTGGGAAATGACCAACCATGTAAAATCGTGGGTATTGGAAAGATTTTGATTAAATCCCCAAATGGATGTCAATGGGCTCTTAAAGAGGTGAGACACATACCAGATTTAAAGAGAAATCTTATATCGACAAGTAAGCTTGATGGTGAAGGATACACGGTTGCATTCGAAGAAAATGCTTGGAAAGTTACTAAAGGTTCATTGATAGTAGCTAGAGGTAAATTGGTGGGTACTCTTTATTTACTTACTGATTTTTCTCACTGCTCCATGAATTTAGTTTCTACAGGTGAGAGTGCATCTTTGTGGCACCAAAGACTTGGCCATATGAGTGGAAAAGGTATGGAAATTTTACATTCAAGAAAGTTATTGCCTAAGTTAAAAGAGATTGATTTGGAATTCTGTGAGGATTGTGTTTATGGTAAAGCAAAGAGAGTTAGATTTCTCAAGGATGGCAAGGAAAGGAAGAAAGAGAAATTGGAGCTTGTGCACTCAGATGTTTGGGGCCCAACTCAGGTAACTTCTCTTGGAGGTTCCTCTTACTATGTACTTTTTATTGATGATGCAACAAGGAAAACATGGATATATTGCATTAAGAATAAAAGTGATGTTTTTAATACCTTCAAGAATTGGAAAGCATTAGTTGAAAATGAAACTGGAAAAAGGTTAAAGTGTCTAAAGTCGGATAATGGTGGAGAATATTGCAGTAGAGAATTTGATGTGTTTTGTTCTAAAAATGGAATTAGAAGAATCAAGGTAGTTCCAAGAACACCTCAAGAAAATGGGGTTGCAGAAAGAATGAATAGAACCATCATGGAGCGTGCTAGGAGCATGAGAATACATGCAGGCTTACCATTATTTTTATGGGCTCATGTTGTTGATACTGCAATATATCTGATTAATAGAGGACCGTCTAGTGCCTTGGATGGAGGAATTCTAGAAGAGCTTTGGATAGGTAAACCAGTAAATTATTCTTTCCTTAAGGTATTTGGATGTGAGGCTTTTATGCATATAGACAAAGAGAACAGAAATAAGTTAGATGCTAAGGCCCAAAAGTGCTATTTTATTGGTTACGGTATTGATGGCTTGGGTTACAGATTATGGGATTGTGATAACCGAAAAGTCATTAGAAGTAGGGATGTCATATTTAATGAAAAAAACTTGTATAAATATCGGTTGCAGGGAAAGAAACAGAAAGAGGAAATTACTGAATACATAGACCTTGATGGACACATAGAAAAGGTAACTCCAAAAGTGGTAGAAGATCAAAATGTACAGCAGCAACAACAAGCACCTCAATCTCCAAAAAGTGTTGTTAGACGATCTACCAGGATAAGTAAAATTCCTCAACGTTTCTCTGATTATGTTTTGTATACTGATGCTGGTGAGCCAGAATGTTTTCAGGAAGCATTACAGATGGATACCAGGAATAAGTGGGAGCTTGCAATGAATGAAGAAATGGACTCTTTATTCCACAACCAAACTTGGGATTTGGTTGAGCTACCCAAAGGTAAAAGAGCTTTGACCAATAAATGGGTGTACAAGATTAAAGAGGAGAATGAAGGGCATAAGAGATACAAAGCAAGACTAGTGGTCAAGGGATTCGCTCAAAAAAAGGTATTGATTTTGATGAGATTTTTTCTCCAGTTGTAAAAATGACCTCTATTAGAGCTATTTTGAGTCTTATAGCTATAGAAAATTTGTATCTGGAGCAATTGGATGTGAAGACAACATTTCTTCATGGTGATTTGGAGGAGGAAATTTATATGCACCAACCAGAAGGCTTTCAGGTGAAAGGTAAAGAGGATTGGGTATGTAAACTGAAAAAGAGCTTGTATGGGTTAAAACAAGCTCCTAGATAGTGGTATTTAAAATTTGATAAGTTCATGGCTAATCAAAGGTTTGAAAGATGTCAAAGTGATCACTGTGTATATTTTAAGCAAACTGGAAATGGTAACTATGTTATTTTGCTATTGTATGTGGATGACATGTTAGTTGCAGGAACAAATATGCAAGATATAAACATGCTCAAGAAGAAGTTGGCTAAATCCTTTGCCATGAAGGATTTGGGAGAAGCCAAACAAATCCTTGGTATGAGGATAACAAGAGACAAGGAGAGTCACACTCTAAAATTGTCACAAGCAAAATACATTGAAAAAGTGCTTAAGAGATTCAACATGAACAATGCAAAGTTCGTTGCTACTCCATTGGCAAAGCATTTCAAACTCACCAAAGATTTGTGTCCCAAGACACAAAAGGAACAAGAGCATATGGCTAAGGTTCCCTATGCATCAACGGTTGGAAGCTTGATGTATGCAATGGTTTGTACAAGACCAGACATTGCCCACGCAGTGGGAGTAGTGAGTAGATTTATGAGTAATCCGAGAAAAGGACATTGGCAAGCGGTAAAATGGATACTCATGTACTTGAGAGGAACTTCAAATTATTCTTTGAATTTTGGAGGCTCTAATATATGCTTGAAAGGTTTTGTAGATTCTGATATGGCAGGTGATCTTGATGGTGGAAGGAGCACTACTGGCTACATCTTTACTATAGGAGGAGGAGCGGTTAGTTGGATTTCTAAACTCCAACACGTAGTTGCCCTTTCAACCACTGAAGCTGAATATGTTGCTGTTGCAGAAGCAAGCAAAGAGATGGTTTGGTTGCAAAGACTAATGGAAGAACTAGGGAAGAAGCAAGAGGATAATAGGTTGTGGAGTGATAGCCAGAGTGCTATACACCTTGCGAAGAATTCGGCATTCCATTCAAAAACTAAACACATCAAACTCAGGTATCATTTCATTAGATCAGTAGTGGAAGATGGATCTTTGAAATTAGGGAAAGTTCACACATCACAAAATCCTGCCGACATGCTTACAAAAGTGGTGTCAAGAGAAAAGTTGAGCTTTTGCTCAACTTCAGTTGGCCTTAAGGAATAAGAGGCCATGATGAGAATTTTTCAGTCCTTGGTTGCAGTATGGTGCAATGGAATTAGTCTCCAAGTGGGAGATTGTTAGGAATGGAGCCTAATTATGAGGAGGCTAAACAGAGAAAGTTTTTGGATTTACTGCAGGACGGGCAGGGAAAGTTTCCAGATTTACAGTCTGTTAGTCTACCAGAGAAAGTTTTCGGATTTACAACAGGACAACCAGGGAAAGTTTTTTTTGTTTTTATCAGTGTTAATCTTGGAATGTATTAAGAAAAGCAGTTTTTTTTCTATTTTTTTCTTCTATATAGTTGTGAGGAAAAACAGAGTATACAATGAAAAATTACTGTGTTGATTCCTTGTAAATATAGAGAGGAAATTACAGCAGATGTTTGTTGTAGGTTGTAACCCTCTATTGCTTGGATTGAGAAAGAAAGGACTGAAAATTCTCGGTGGATGTAACCCACATTGGGTGAACCACGTTAAAATCGTTGTCTCTTCTACTGTGTGTGTTTGTCTTATTTTGTTAATTCTGCTGTTAAAGTTTGAAACACTATAATTGCTTTTCTATATTTTATATAGTGATTTACTCTAACAATGGAATCTCTTTGAGCTCATGACATCGTGGTTTTTTCTCATTGATGGACACATCACAGGAACTCTACACTTCACCTAGGATTTACGGTGACTAAAGCAGATCCAACAGATTCTACCTCCACCTAGCGTCGTCATTATTTTTCATTCGACTTGTGTTAAAGCAATCGTTAGTGGACTCTGTGAAATTCGTGATGTGATTTTTTTCTTTGATTGGAAAAATTGAAGCGATCAATGGCGACGTTCTTGATATTTCTTCGTTGGTCACAGAAACACTGACGCGGGCTCTGTGTTCATACATCATCCTCGAACGGGAGCTTCACTGTTAAATTCTTGCTCATATATTTTTAGTGACAGGTTGCTTCACAAACAGCGAGGCCATAGTTGGCAGCAAACATACTTTTTTCAATTTAATATTGTGCGGCACCAGTGGCAAATCTGTAGATACCCAGAAGCACCTCGTTGAAGGTCGAAGCCGAGGAGGACAAGGAAAGAATAGATAAGGTAGAGTGATATTTTTGGGAGGGCAGTTGAAAAATATTAGACGTTTTAGACATCATGATGATGAGGGTGATTGTCAAGCTCGTAACTCGTGTCAAAGATGTTGGGATCTCATTTATAGCAAACCATATGAGCCAAAGGATCCGCGGTCGATATATTTTTTTTCTGGTGGTTGCCGATGTTGAATTTTGCCTTAAATTTCTTGCTTGTAGAATTGTCTCGTCTGATAAACCAGAAGAACCCGCCACCACACAGCCCAACGTCCGGTGGTAGATTCTATTGCTACCAATTTTGGCTTATTAATGGTGGTTGAAATCTTCATGGAAGAATGGTTTCATTACTCAGTTCGTGTGATATTGATGTTTATGGACAGTACGACGTATACTTGGATTGGTATCTCCTGTTTTGACGTGGCTTCAGTCCAATGGTTTAGAAATTGACGTCGCTCACTGTAGATGCAGCTTGTTTTTTTCTGGGATATCATCGACCAGCTTGTTTATCATTGTGAGAAAGCCGAATAGTTTAAATGGTGGGAGGGCCCTATAAGCGCGATGCTATCATCGAGAAGCCTGCAGAGATTGCGGGAGATTGTTTTTTTAAAGATCGATGGCAGCTTAATGCAATTTCGGAGATGGCGTGGTTCCTTGAAATATTTTCACTCACTCTCCCCCATATGGTCTTAGTCATATGCTCAAAGTTGCATAAGTTATGTTGGCGATGTTGAAGCCCGACAGATGATCCACCGCCTCCTTGTCATCGTAAAATATTTTAAAGCATTTGGTTGCTGTTCTGGAGAAACAGTCGGACCTACGATTGGCGTCGAAACGGCCAGATATGCAGATGCCGCAAAATAACCCCGATAAAAAAATATATATTTTGCTGTATGATGGGCCCGCACCACATGGTGTTTGACACAGTTCGCGTCTTAGAGTTAGTGAAGTTGACTGGAGTTTTGATGAGCGCGCCACGCTAAGTGTAAGGTAGACCTAGTTTTGAAACAGTTTTTAAGTAGTGGTGATGGTGTCGCTTATGGCATTAAGGTCCCCTTCACCGGCGGAGGGAGCTTGATTGTGGAAATCCATGCTCGAAGACAAAAAAAAAAAACCGTGCTCATGTTGTATTTTGTCAGAATGACGACCCCACTATGGCCCTACCACAATAGAAGACCATCGTTGCTGCTAAACTTGAACCAAAGAACATTTTTTTTTTTCTTGATCTACGGGTGAATCTATTTTTATCTGAAGTGATACGTGAAATCATGTTAGGCTAATGCTAATGAGATCGTTCCAGTTTTTCTGATGTGTGCTACCCAGATGATTGATATCCGTATTATGTTTTGGTGATCAATTCCTTATCCCCACACATTGTTAGCTATTGGTGGACATTGGCACATGGGCCCTCCAATCACCTTATCCATCATACATGGTATATGATAGTTACCGGCCACAGAGAGCAACGATCAGATTTTCCCTGGATCTGGTTATTACAATCTGGATATTTTAGCTGTTTGTGAAGCCTGAGGAAGTGTCAAGCTCATGTTATTGGAGATCCGTGGAGCCATGAGATGATGTTCGGGTCATAAAACAAATGCATATTCGAGGAGATATTTGTGACTTGGGAAAAGAGTTGAGTTTCCAAATGGAGAAAAAAAAATCCGTAGCTTCTATGTGGGTCAAGACGTGGGATCTTGTGCTTACTGCGCGTTCTTTGCAGCAATGTTTAGCCGGTTTGGCGTCGAGATGACGAAACAGATTCCGGCATCCTTTTTTCTTAGTACGCGGAACAATTTTTTATATGACCATATGTCGTGGGTCGCCGGGTTCTGCCAGAGTGAAGTTGTCCAGGTTGCTATCTAGGTTTGACCATATTGTACACTGTTGCTATTCAGGATCAGGACGGAGTTTTTCTGGCAGTGATTAAGTACCAAGGGAAAGGAGCACGTTAGCAATTGCATTCAGATATTCGTGAGCATGATGGTTTTTTCAGCGACGGCCGTGTTGAAGTTCAACCACATAGAACACAAGGCATCTCGTAGCGCACCTCTACCCTCTTGAGGAATGGAGCCGCAGTTCTTTTAGCTGTGACAATGATTTTTTTTCATTCCCAAGCGTATCGAAAGAAGCTCAACCGACAGTACAGGACGGGCCTTTTTCTGTGATCCCGATGATAATGTTACAATGAGGAGAGATTCTTTTCCACGACACCGCTGTTTTCTCCAGTCCACTCACAGCATCGGATATTTCAACTAGCAGGGCACTATTTTCTAAAAAAAAGTGACTAGACAATTGCTATATGTTGGTGGCTTCTCCTCCGCGTATTTTTGGAACTGCTGTAGAGAACAATTTGAGGCCTTCTGGTACACAATATGATCCTACCGTCGTCGTCGATGTCCACATCTCTACTAGTCTCTTGGAGCTCACCCTGGAGAACGAGGGTTTGTTTTTTGCGTTGCATCCTCAGACTTCTTTTATCCAACGATGATGATATTCGTTATCCGTCAATGGTTCGCGTAGCAATGTAGATAATTTATGTGGAGATTGTGGTCATATCCCGAGTAATCTGTAAAGTTGGCATGGGTGTATATTTTTGCAACCGCGTGGACACTTGCAGAAACTGGAGGTTCGCTGAGTTGATTGCAGACCACATATCTATTCCCGATCGCTACAAAAGTGTTCAACCGACCGAGCGTGGATTGGGCCAGTTTTGTTTCTAATGGACTTGGTATCACATGTTGAATTATTGTGACGGATAATAGATGGGTCCCACCATGTATTTGTTTTTTTTGTTGTTTTATTTTATGAACCTAATTTAAAAAAAATAGAATTTATTCATGGACTTTATTGTAAAAAGGGTCCAAGGGGAAAATATATTTCCATCTTCTTTTTAAAAAATGATTCAAAGAGGTCTAAGGGAAAGTTTTTTTATAAACAACTTGTTCCGTTTGTGATGATGAAGATTATTTTTTTCTGTAAATGAAGGACATTATACATTCAATATAAGGGTATTTATAGTCATCGGAAAGTTTTTTCTGAGCCGAACATAATGGAGGCATAAATATTCAGTTTTGAAACTATTTTCCATACTTTTTTTGTGGATCGAATACTATTGTATCATGGAGTGCATTCTCGGTTGAACCCGACACTCCAATATCATTTGGTGCCCTTGTTTTGTTGTTTGTCCATTTTTTTGGATATTTATCAGCCCATTGTGTCCATATAGGTGGTAACCACATACTCATGCTTGTGAAGTCAATTTGGACTTCCCTAGCGATTCTTGTGGTTCTTTCCACACTATCTTCACACCTTTTTTCGATGAGTCTCTACTTTTTTGAGACATCTGATGGGTCCTTTGCAGATTTCTTGATGGAAGTTGTCCTAGGGGGGTTGAAGAGGACATCTTCCTTCCTCTCCATCCTCCATGCACATCTTCCTTCTTCTTCTTCTATTCTGGCAGGTGGTTTTCTCCCTTGGGGTTTTTTCATCATTCCCTTATTTTGTTGTTTGTCCATGATTTTTAGACCTTATTTCAGCCCATTGTGCTCATATAGGTGGAAACCACATACTCATGCTTGTGGAGTCATTTTGGACTACCCTTGCGATTTTTGTGGTTCTTTCTCCATCTTATCTTCACACTCTTTTTATAGACACTTGTGGTTTTTCATCATCTTTCAGTAGAGACTTTTTGACCACATATTGTACATGAGTACCTTATCAGGCCTTGCTATCGAGACTCATTTTTGTGGCTATACCATCTCTATTGTACATGAGTACCTTATCAGGCCTTGTTGCCGAGACTCATTTTCTATGGGTATGCCACATCTTGTTTATTCATTTTTTAGGACAATCTTCGCCATACGAAGACATGCCTCTTCTTTTTATTTTTTGATAGATGGTTTTTTCCCATAGGGTTTTACCATATCTTCAAAAATAATCATTGTACATGAGTACCTCATCAAGCCCTGTTGTCGAGACTCATGTTAAATTCATCCCTAGTATCACTTAAGGGGGGTGTTAGAATAAATAATTATTCTCTTAAGTTCTATTAGGATAGACTTGAGTTACCACTCTTCCATGAGTCAAGTGAACTCTCAGTTTATCCTAGTTCAAATTTGATGAGTTGTTGTAATCCAACGACTCTCAATGATCAACTTTGCTATTTATACAAAGTTGATCCATGCAATAAAATAATCAAGTTTTTTACTTTTTCTAAAAGTATCAACATGGCTAGAGATGTGTTTTTTAATAGAAATTTAAAAGTAAAAAATTACCATATTAGTATTTTGTTTTCTATTTTTGAGAACCTTCAAAGCATTTTTTCCATGCAGTTACTAACAAATTGTCTATGACAAGGTTACTTGTTGAAATTGTTGCTTTTCGTCTAAGCTTTCTAATTTTTATTGAATATATCACAATAGAATCCCAATAACAAACTTATGGCCTTAATAGTATGATTAGAATCAAAAAATATATATTTTTGGTCATTTTCAAGCATAAATACATGCCCCTAAAAGACCACATTCTTGGATCAAGTAGGTTCTTTAATTCTACTAGAGGACTTACATTATCGGTTATTTTTTTATGGAGGAAGTACTAAGGTGAGCTCTTAACATATCTATGAGTCAAGGTAGGATTAAAAAGCCTTGGCATATTTTAAATGTTTCTTAAATATTATTTACTTTAAATTTGTAGATGATAAGAAAATTATGGATATGCATACTCTTAGGAGGCCTACTCATATGTGGTGTCCACCTGAGACACACAAAACTCATTCCCAAATTTTTGAATGAATAACCAATTGAGCACACTAAAATTTTAACAGTAACAAGGTCTAATTCTACATTTCTAGTAAACCATCATACGAACATTGATCATATCACTATTCCAAATTTTAGCTTTCCTTATAAGTCTGTAGAAGCTATAAATCACATGACAATACAATATAAATTCCAAGCAAGATTTTACCTTCTATCCAAATTAAATAATTAACAAAGGTATTTTGGAAGTCATAATAGGTTTGTTTGTATTGTGGTACCCATTGGAGGAAATATAGTAGCTTGACATTCAATTATGTTGTTAAGTAAAATAAGGTTATGTTTTAATTTATGATTAGGTAATTTGGTTAAATTTTATTTATAAATATTCAAAACTCTAAATATATCTTAGTTCAAAATATATAATGAGAATGTTTAAATTATGAATAATTTTCTAGTAGGTGGCTTGTTTACAAGTCCACTAATCCATTATTATTCTATAGAAAGCCTTAAATTTATCACTTAGGCATCTAGGATTTAATTTAATTAGAATTGTAGACACCAAAACAGCACCAATCCGATTATGTGATTGCAAAAACTGATCGCTTTGACAAACACAGCCCCCAGGGCAGCCCTCAGAGGTTAAACAGTGGTCTTAACCACTTTCATAGCAATTTTGTAAGGTCAAGAAGCAATTTGGCACACTTAGACACTTTGCCCAGTATTCGTCTCACCCGGGGACGAATTCAAAATAGAATCCGTCCCACCCCGGACTGAATTCGGATTCGTCCCTGGGTGGGACGAATTCTAAGCTTAACGGGAAAAAAGACAAATGGCGCCAAGTGGCAGCCCAGAACAGTCAGTTGATGACTCCTGCCTCGCACGCGTGTGTAGGTGGACAGAGGGGCCATTAGAAGACTATCACAAAAGGCATTTATCAAAGCCCAAGTCAACGGAGGACTCCCCTCCCTCATGGGAAGACAAGACTGCCACATGGCGCCTATGACCAACACATGGCATTTGTGCTTCCCTCCCAAAAGAGACCCCATGGGTCTATAAAAGGTGGGACTTTTCTCACCCAAAAATAGAAGGTTGAAGGAGATTTCAAGCAACGAAGTGCTGCCGAGTTGAAGACCCACTTGCATCCCTTTTGGTTCACCTTCTCGCATCCACCAATCTCTTTTGCAAGGGAGGTTTTTGGGTGGCTTTTGGAAGCTTGAACCTGACCCAAATCCAACACATGGACACCTGAACCAACCAATTCATCGACCCCCCAATCCTAAGAGGTTTTGGTCCCATCCCTAGTGGATTGGCGCTGGAATCAAGTGCCAACGGTGGGAGGCCCACTTGGGCACCCCCACACTTTCTAGGTTTTAGAGCATTCTAGATTACTTTTTTAGGTTGCATTTTGTGTTATTATTTTTGGTTAACTCATAGCTGCAATTTCATAACTTTTGGTCAGATTCTAGTATGTTTTGTGTCTCTTTGTTGTTTCACTGACTTGCAGGTGGTGAGATCAAATTCTCGAGGGTAGAGGCCAAATTGGGATAATCCGACCATCTGGGTCATCCAAAAATGGCCCCAATTACATAACCCCCTTGTTTTCAGGCATTTTACAGGTCTCAAGAATCGACATTGGAGCAGCAGCAGGTCGGCTTCTTCAACACAGAAGAATTTGTCCCACCCGGGGACGAATTGCGATCAAAAATCGTCCCACCCGGGGATGAATTCCGATTGAAGGCAGATTGGCCAGTTGTCTCAGTGGCAATGGCCTTCAGTAACATTTTCTGTCTTCTGTCAAGTTTTCAGGCTATTTAGAATCATTTTGTTTACTATTTTAGATAAATGTTTGCATGCATCTTTTGATGATTTTAGAAGAACGAACACTTTTCACTTGCAGCAGGTGCTACTGACATCTTGGTTGTTTCTTTGTTCGCAGGAGAAGCAGCGGAGGTGAAGAACTCATCGACATCAACGACGGCATCATCTTGGCCCGCCCATTACAATCATGGGCACGTGGAAAGAGGAACATTGAGTGATTGTAATCGAATTCTTTTAGTGCTCCTAGCCCCCTGAAAAGGGAGGAGACGTCATTGTAACAGAGATCAAGAAATTTTAATGAAAGGGCTGTGTTTTCTCCATTTGCTTGTGTCTCTTCCAATGCGTTTCTTTTCCATTTCATGCACTTTACGTTTCTAGGACTTAAGCGCATTTGATTTTGGTTGCATCGCAATTAGTGTTTCCTTTGCCCGAAATCTCATGCTTTCAGTGGCAATCACGGTGGGACCTGTCCCATATTTTTAAAATCATAGAAAACTGATCAAAGTTTTGTGTTTTTTCTTGACAGGTACATTTTTTTGTTGCAGACTGCTATTCGTCTCTGACTATTACGAATTCTTAACTGCAATTCGTTTGACCCTGAGACGAATTCAAATTCGTCTCTGGGAGGGACAAATTCTGTTCTGCAATTCGTCTCCCAGAGGGACGAATTCTTGCCTGCGGATTTTCGAGAGCGAAATTCGAAGCAATCTGGAGCGAGCCAGAGAAGAGGTAGGGATTTTTATAATCTTTGTTAAAATTTTTGTTTCTGTTTCTGTTTCTTTGACTATTTTCATTTTTATCCTGCATTACTTAGGGAAAATCATTCATGCTTGTTTCAATTTTCGCTAAATAAAATGAATCTCACACACTCCACGCAACAATTTTAAACCAAGGAGCTGGTCGTAAGACCCCAGCCCTTGAGAAAGACCAACGGTGGATTCATCACCACCTTGGCTTAGCTTTGCATCCATTTCCCGATTTTCAACTGTTGTTAGGCGTAAATCTGACGAAAGCAGACCGAGTGTCGCTGGGGTGATTCCCATGCGCACGAGGATAAGTTTTCTATGGTAGGTGCCATTAATAGGACAATCCCCCTTTCGTACTACCTACGTACCATGTACCTTCTGCTCTCATGTACCTATAGTCTCCCTCTCGTAAGGGCGGGTATATAGAGAGGTTGGTATATCGGCCTGGTTGGTATATTGAAGGGGCGACCGTTTTGGGAGTTATATGAGCCGTCATAATGCATTTAAACGATCTTCAAAACCTACAAAAACAAAACAAAACATCAAAATGCACTAAACCATTTTAGGACACACCATTTAATCCTTAAAAGAGATAATCACGATTTTGTGAATGTGTGTGCTTAATTCTGCTTAGTGTAGACAAACAAAGTCATAAATGAGATAAAAAATTATTTAGATAGCATAGAAGCATCGCAATGGTGTACACCCGCAGTCAAGCCCAATCAAGGGCAGAAGCTCCGAAAGGTACACAAAAAGTAGGCACAAGTCGCCTTCACTTCGATCCCAAGGATTTGGTCATACCGCCTTATAGGTCTAACCTACAAAAAAATCCAATTCAGAATCCTCGATGGGGTATGCCTATTCAAAGCAGCCCCTTTCGGGAAGATGCCTTACATGTAGACCTTGACATAAATAGAGAATCACCTCTTGAGGTTAGGCATGAGTGGCCACCATGCGATGAAGTGCTAGACAGGCACACCGTCCATTTGGAGGGGCAACGTGGATATGGCGTCCCTTCTTTACCTATCATCAGAACAGAGAGACCAAATCCGGAGCGCAGGGCTCCTTACATAGGGCGACCTAACTCTACCCACCCCCTTCACACCCATGAAAGGGAGTATGAGGAAAGCCATCGCATTCCTCGAGGGCAACAAACAACGTAGGAACCTTGCATTTCTGCACCAGCAGGATATCATGATCACCCCTTGAGGCCAGAACCTCGAGCACATACCACTTACCTCGATAGAGGGAAGCGACCCATTGAAACCTTAGACCAACAAACTCGAGGTAAACACATAGGAGAAACATTCGAACCTCCTAAGCAAAATAGGGTAGACCAAATTGACCCAGCTGTCACCAGATATACCACCCGTCAAGCCCAAACCATGCGGCTTAAACCAAGTTATCAGGAAATAGAGTACCGACACCGCTTGGATAGAGAACGCATGCAACGCGAAGTGGATGAGTTACGCTATGAAATACCTGAGAGGGGGCCAACCCCTCGCATCCAAAGAGTTGAACAGTATGAGAGGCATAATCCATTGGTGCAGGACAGGTCTCCACGACCTCGTCAAGCTCTGCCTCCAAGACCTCATAGATTCGAGAGGGAGGCAACTCCCTAAAACAATGATGGGTACCTTCAGCAAGAGCTTGATTAGGGTCATAGGTTTTGCCCAGAGACTCCTCAAGAATTTTACGAGGAGTATGAACCAGAAGAGGAATATGTTGAAACTCCCCATCAAGGCAGGAGGGATGCCATTCGGCCACCCCTCCATAGGCCTCTAGTTTACCGTAACTTGCAACAAGAGCGAACAAGAGAGGAAGAAATAAAATCTTCCGATGCATACCAAGCGCTATTGGAGCGTTTGGAGTCTATGGAGACAAAAGCTGCCGGGCATCAAAAACCCACATTACGTCTACTTCGCAGTAATCCGTTGCATCCCTCAGTGCCTACACCTCTTTACCCCGAACACTTCAAGTTGCCTCAATTGGCAGTTTTTAAAGGTGAAGAGGACGCACGAGAACACGTTACATGATTTCTAAGCTAATGCTTCGACATCCAAGATAATGACGCATTGTTGCTTAGAACATTCATAACCACATTTGCAGGCCCTGCCTCGGATTGGTTCACACAACTGCCCAAACATAGCATAAGCAATTTAGATCAATTAGTAGACGTGTTTCTTGAATGCTTTGCCTTCAACACAAGGAAGAAGGCATCACTAAGTGATTTAGCGAGCCTCAAGCAATTTGAAGAGGAAACAATGGCAGCGTACGGGAATCGATGGAGAGCTTTGCTTTCTAGGTTACCCTACCATCCTCCTATGTCTGATCTCACGTAGATGTTCGCAAAAAGTTGCTTAAAATCAATCTCTGGTCTATTGTTACTGCGATAATACGACAACTTAGAAGAAGCTTTGGCGCAAGCCAGAGTCATAGAAGAGATTAAGATAGGTGAAGGCGCAATTGCCAAGCCTAAGAAGAAAGAGTGGAATAAAACCACTAAAGCGGGACAACGCAACCACAACACGCTGCGATCAACCAAGTTGCGATAAATGTTCCCGCTGCATGCAAGAAACACAGCCTCAAAAGGCTAACTACCAGGCAGTGCCTCCTGCTCATGAAAGAGATAATAGAAGACAAGAGCAGAATTACCCATGTCGCCCTAGGCAAAATTTCACCCCATATGCGGAGTCTAGGGACTCCTTATTTGACCGCTTGTCAGTGGCAAATTTAGTCACTCTGTCGAAAATCCAAATTATAAACCCTAACATTCCCAAACATAGGGGGTACAGAGAGGAATTGTATTGTAGATTCCATAGGCGCAGAGGACATGACTTGAATGGGTGCTAGAAATTCAAAGACCTAGTCCAGGATTTGATCGACAATAGAACATTGGTTGTGGACAACCCCATCGCACCAAAAAACCAACAAATGGGGGTATTCAAGGACCCCTTGCCATCCCACGAGGCACAGACAAAACCACTCCAGATTAACGAGGTGTGAAAAGATCTTCCCACATAGGGATTTGTGGGAATGATTAGCATAGTAACAAGGAACAGAAGGTACCCGCCAGCTGCCCCCGAGGTAGCTACGAGGGAAGTTTCGGCAACATCGCATCCTCAACAATGCCCAACGTAGTTACCTCCGCCTAGACCTGAGGTCATGATACGAACCAAACTCACGTAGAGTTTGCAGACCACGTCGGCTAGGATGTCCATCTACGAGCTTATTCAACAATCAGATCCCCATAGAGAAGCTCTTATGGACATTTAAAAGCCATTGAATTACAACCCCACGAAGCAAATTCTTTCAACGCCTTCGTGGGACATGTGAAACAATGTATGGAGCCAGTCATCACATTCAGAGAAGATTAGGTCAAAACGATATCAAATGACATGGCAGATCCACCCCTACATGTTATAGCATGGGTCAATGAGATTTCGTACAAGAGAGTGCTGATAGATACTGGCTCGTCCAGTAACATCATAACCACTGCAGCCTTAAAGCATTTGAAGGTCGCCGACCTCTCACATCACGACCTCCACGTACACACTACGAGCTTTTAATGATGTAATATGCTCGACGATCGACACAATCGTTCGCGATCCGGTAGGACAAAATTCAATACCTACACTATGCCATGTCTTTGGAAGGTGAAATGGCTTATAATATTTTGCTAGGGCGGCCTTGGATCAGGGACATGAAGTGTGTCCCTCCGATCGCCCACCGGTGCTTAAAGTATGCTTATGAAGGGGAAATACATGTAGTCCCAATGGAATTAGAGCCCTTCAAGTATTGCAATGCGGTACAATTCATACCTCAATCAACCCTCCCTTCAACGCATTTGGATTTCCAATTAAATCCATCTAAACAAGGTCCAATACCGTAAGCACCACCGGTGGCCAACAAGGCAAAATCCCGACCGGGAGAGACTTCATCATCGGCTCCTTCATCATCAACGCCACCTATCATGGCCCAACAGAAGGACAAGGGAAAACAAATCATGGAAGAGGTTAAGCCCTTAGAAGAAAGGTTGCCCACAATTTCAACAATAACAACAAAGGAAGCACCCAACGCAATGGAAACCAAGATTCCTGAACCACCAAACATGGAATGGACTCAGGAAGGACTACCGTTTCCTCCCACCCAATCATCAACAATCACTGTTGAAATGGCCAGTACAGGTCTGGGGGAATACTTAGTGCAAAATGTTGTGGCAACCCCCACACTGGAGTCAGTACAAGACATGGGAAGACCTCACCTTCCCATTGGAAAAATCGTCCCTCTAGGCTACCCACCGAACTAGACAAATTTTGTGTATGGGGGCTTTGATCATGGTCTTGAACCATGCCAACAAAATGAAACAGACGAAGAACCTTTTGTTGAAAACATCAATTATCTGTCAAACCTAGAATTTGCCCTAAAATATCTCGGCCAATGCAATTGGCATGGATACGGGCTCGGTAGATATGAGCAAGGGATGCAGATCCTTTGCCAACCAAGATATCAGATGTCATATGACAAGTCGGGGTAGGGTTCAACCATCCCCCGCCATTAGACATCTTGGTTGAAAATATGCAAGGCCTAGAAATAGGCAACAAGGGGGGATTGGCATTGGGTCCTTATGCCAATCCGAATACGAATACACATTGGGAGACTACCTCCCATGGTCAACAAACACCCCTGGCGAGCAACAGTAATCCCTCTTCTTTGCTAGAGAGAGGCAAAAGTTCAGAGATTAATCCTCAAAGAGAACATCAACGACTGCCAGACATCTTTCTGAAACTGTTCCCCTTAGAGGTTCTAGAAGAAATAACATAGTCTTAAGAGAATCAGGTCCCTCCACCAAGAGTGGAACAACCGCAATGGGACCAGATTAATTCGCTGGAACAGGAAGAGTCCTCAACGTCGCAAGCAATAGATGCTGAAGAGAATGAACAATTTTGGATCTATGAAAGTGATTCAGAAGATGAGACTGAGATGATCTATCTCAGACATGCATGACAAAATCACCGTGCTCTAACTCATGAAGATCTAATGGGACATATGGGTATACTGTTAGGACATGAATGGCACGTAGACCCAGCGATGTGGGACCAAGTGTTAGACCTATGGCTCCAAATTCAATATGAGCATCGTCCACCTCAAGATCCCATCATGACAGCAGTGCCGAGGGAAGACCCCGCCTTCCTTTCCACACATAGAGATGAATTTGCACCTAGAGAGGATCCATTCGTGCCTGTTCCTATAGAGCCAGATCCAGAGTATAGGGAACATCTAAAAGAATCAAGTCATCACACCCGCGATTCTGGAGACCAAATTCATTCCATCCACATGATCTCCATTGATTTGACCACACCCATCCGCAATCCGATCGATCCATCACGGTCATTGCATTTAGACATGGATGCCATCGACTGGGATCGTGTCAATTCACCATTGTCACCATCATAGTACTGGCCTTTCGGTGAAATGCTTCATTTTACCCCAAGGACAACTCAGGATATTTTTCAAGTGAAGAGGAACCCGAGGTTCCAAACGCAGATCTTAACTCAGCTGATGATATCCATTTAATCCCAACTCCACATCAGTTGGAGGATGGATCTCACATGTCAGTCGAGGAGACGACTGACGTAGACATCGACACAGATTCAAAAAATCCATAGATTATTAGGCTGGGGGTAAGTCTTTCCCCCGAAGAGCAAGCCAAATATATTGCCCTTCTCAAAGAGAAGAAGGAATTTTTTGCATGGTCGTACAAGGATATGCCAGGGCTAGACCCATAGCTAGTCATGCACAATTTAACGCTTGATCCGAAAATCAAGCCTGTAAAGCAAAAACTAAGAAAGATGCACCCAAAAATGGCCTTGATGGTCAAAGACGAATTGCAAAAGCTGTTGGATGCACAATTTGTCATCTGCGTGGATTAGTCGCCATGGTTGTCCAACATGGTTCCTGTCAAGAATCCCAATGGGAGGATTCGCATATGCATCGACTTTCAAGACCTAAACAAAGCGAGTCCTAAGGATGATTTCCCCTTGCCAAGCATCGACGCATTGGTAGACGCTACAGCAGGTCACGAAATGCTCTCCCTAATGGAAGGTTTCTCAAGATACAATCAAATTCGTATCAATCCTGAAGACCAACTCAAAACGACATTCACAACGCCTTGGGGGACATTTTGCTATAAGGTCATGCCTTTTGGCCTTAAAAACGCTAGCGCTACATACCAACGTGCTATGACGTATATCTTCCACGATTACATGCACAAAACTTTGGAAGATTACATGGATGATTTGTTAGCCAAGTCTCTCTTGCGCTCAGATCATCTCGGTGACTTAAGCAAGATTCTCGATCGCCTCATAGAGCATAAGGTCAGACCGAATCCCAAGAAGTGCGTGTTCGGCGTCACATCTGGAAAACTCTTGGGTTTTATAGTCTCAAAGAGAGGCATCAAAGTGGACCCAAACAAAGTCAAGGCAATCCTTGAAATGGCTCCCCCAACCACTATCAAGCAGCTCAGAAGTCTACAAGGAAAGGTCGCATCGATTAAATGCTTCATAGCGCAATTATCTGAAAAATTCTGACCCATGAACAAATTATTGCACAAGGGGGTCACATTTCATTGGGATGACGAGTGCCAGTCAGCCTTTGACGAAATCAAACAGTACTTGGCTTCGCCGCAGGTGTTGGCACCACCTAGACCAGGTGTGCCGTTCTACTTATACATCTCAGCTACTGAGGTGGCACTAGGTGCAATGCTAACCCAGAAGAATGAACTTCACAAAGAACAGGCTACGTACTATCTTAGCCGCACCCTGGTCAGTTACGAACTTAACTATGCATACGTTGAGAAACTCGCTGTGGCAGTGGTGTTTGCTACCAAAAAGCTACGCCATTACATGCTGAGCAACACGACGTATGTTGTGTCTAAGGAGAATCCATTACGATACATGATGAGTCGTACTTATCATAGTAGTCGCACGGCGAAATGGATCATGTTGTTGACAGAATTTGACATTGAGTTTATTGGGCAAAAATCTATAAAAGGACAAGTCATAGCCGATCAACTAGTAGAGGCTCCTCTTGAAGATGATCAGCCTCTGGTCATAGAACTATCCGATGATGGGGTCTTCCATGTCTCAGAATTGCCAGATTCTGATGAGCCTGAGTCTCAGGCCGACATAACCTTATTTTTTGATGGTTATAAATGCGAGCAAGGGGGTGGCGCGGGAATTGTATTCTTCACACCGCGAGGCGCTCCAATGCCCCCGTCATTTAAATTAAACTTCCAGTGCACCAACAAAAATGGAGAATATGAAGCCTTGCTCCTAGGTCTTCAGACAGCAATCGCCATGAACATCAAAAGATTGAACATCTTTGGCGATTCGCAGTTAATCGTCAATCAAGTCAAAGGGGTATATCAATGCAAATGCCCAGTTCTAAAGGCCTATAAAGCCCTCGTGGACAAATTCTTGGCAAAACTTGAGTGGTATGACATCGAGGCACTCCCTCGATCATCGAATCATTTTGCGAACACAATGGCCTCCTTGGGGTCACTAATCCCGCAAGACCTTTCCGGTGATATAACAACCATTCAGGTCAAAACCTTATCGCAACCCGCGATGGAGCACGCAAGCTCAGACTTGACGCTAGGAGTCCACATGATCCAGATCGAACCATCTTCGGATAAGTTCTTTTGAATTTGAGACTGTTTGAAACGTGCCAACTAGGGGTCTTTGTTTTCCCCCACTCCCATTAATAGCAACACAAAGCTATTCTTACAAGTTCTATCCCAATCAACATTTGTTAGGGAAGAACTTCAAAAGGGATTGGTTGTTCATACTGTCGAGGTTTCTGATAAACAAGACTGGTATTTACCCATAAGAGACTACCTCAAGTTAGGTAATCTTCCCTTTGGATTGACGCACGCCGCAAAACGAACATTCAAATAGAAAGCGGCAAAATATGTCTTGATAGGAGACATTTTGTATCATCACAGCTATGATGGAATTCTTCTTCGATGTTTGGACCATCAAGATTCCACTTGGGCAGTCGCCCAAGTGCACGATGGTGCATGTGGCAGCCACTTCAGTGGTACGGCCATTGCAAAGCGCATTCTTCGCATGGGCTATTATTGGCCATCTTTAGAGCGATATTGTTGCACGTATGTCAAGAGGTGCGTGAAATGTCAACATCATGCCAATTTAATGCACGCACCTTCCCAGGCCCTACAGACAGTCCAGTCTACTTGGCCATTTTCGCAGTGGGGCCTCGATCTAATCGAAAAGATCTCCCCTGCATCGTCAGACCATCACACGTTTATCATAACGGCCACAGAATATTTTACCAAATGGGTGGAAGCAATTCCGTTAACCTCTACGACAAGACCCCGCATTACGGAGTTCATTTTGCATTACATCATATGTCGTTTTGGTATTCCATCCAAAATAATCTTAGATAATGGGCCATCATTCAAGAACAAAGACGTGCGTGCTTTAACCACAAAGTACAAAATTCAGCACAGCTTTTCAACACCCTATTATCCGCAAGAAAATGGGCAAGCAGAGGCGTCAAACAAAACGTTAGTCGCCATCCTTAAAAAGACCATCGCAGACGAGTCATAAGGATTGGCACATACAAATCCCACTTGCCCTTTGGGCTTATCGCACTAGCATTCGGACGCCCACTGGGGCAACTCCGTTTTCACTGGTGTATGGATCAGAGGCAGTAATGCCTCTCGAGTTGGAAATTCCTTCCCTACGCATATCAATGCAGGAGTTCATCGATGATAACACTACGTGGTAGGACTGATTAGACCAACTTACATTGCTTTACGAACGACGCGTTAATGCTCTCGAGCACTTACGTATCTATCAAGAGCGGCTTAAGAAAGCTTACAACATGAAAGTTCACCTAAGAGACTTTCGGGTTGGTGATTTGGTTTTGAAGGAAAACCAACAAAACTCTAATTTTCCGTCCCATATGAGGGACAAATTCACGGCAAATTGGTTAGGTCCTTATGTCATTGATAGTAAAATAGGACCCGGGACGTACCGGCTAGCTTCTCTTGACGGTATCAAGGAAACAGAACCCTTGAATATCAGTCATTTGCGACCATTTCATATCTAAGAAAGCCATATCCCAAAAATAAAATAAAATAAAATAAAAAACTCCAAGGATTATTGCAATCTCTTGGTAAATCCAAAAAGCTCCAAGGATAATCACAATCTCTTGGTCAACCCAAAAAGCTCCAAGGATTATCGCAATCTCTTGGTCACCCAAAAAACTCCAAGGATTATCGCAATCTCTTGGTCAATAAAAACTCCAAGGATTATCGCAATCTCTTGGTCAATCCAAAAAGCTCCAAGGATAATCGCAATCTCTTGGTCAACCCAAAAAGCTCCAAGGATTATCGCAATCTCTTGGTCACCCAAAAAGCTCCAAGGATTATCGCAATCTCTTGGTCAATACAAGCTCCAAGGATTATTGCAATCTCTTGGTCAACCCATAAAGCTCCAAGGATTATCGCAATCTCTTGGTCACCCAAAAAGCTCCAAGGATTATCACAATTTCTTGGTCAACCAAAAAATCTCCAAGGATTATCGCAATCTCTTGGTCACCCAAAAAACTCCAAGGATTATCGCAATCTCTTGGTCAACCCAAAAATCTCCAAGGATTATCGCAATCTCTTGGTCACCCAAAAAGCTTCAAGGATTATCGCAATTTCTTGGTCAATACAAGCTCCAAGGATTATCGCAATCTCTTGGTCAACCCAAAAAGCTCCAAGGATTATCATAATCTCTTGGTCACCCAAAAAGCTCCAAGGATTATCGCAATTTCTTGGTCAACCAAAAAAGCTCCAAGGATTATCGCAATCTCTTGGTCACCCAAAAAGCTCCAAGGATTATCGCAATCTCTTGGTCACCCAAAAAGCTCCAAAGATTATCGCAATCTCTTGGTCAATACAAAAAGCTCCAAGGATTATCGCAATCTCTTGGTCAATCCAAAAAGCTCCAAGGATAATCGCAATCTCTTGGTCAACCCAAAAAGCTCCAAGGATTATCGCAATCTCTTGGTCACCCAAAAAGCTCCAAGGATTATCGCAATTTCTTGGTCAATACAAGCTCCAAGGATTATCGCAATCTCTTGGTCAACCCAAAAAGCTCCAAGGATTATCGCAATCTCTTGGTCACCCAAAAAGCTCCAAGGATTATCACAATTTCTTGGTCAACCAAAAAATCTCCAAGGATTATCGCAATCTCTTGGTCACCCAAAAAACTCCAAGGATTATCGCAATCTCTTGGTCAACCCAAAAATCTCCAAGGATTATCGCAATCTCTTGGTCACCCAAAAAGCTTCAAGGATTATCGCAATTTCTTGGTCAATACAAGCTCCAAGGATTATCGCAATCTCTTGGTCAACCCAAAAAGCTCCAAGGATTATCGCAATCTCTTGGTCACCCAAAAAGCTCCAAGGATTATCACAATTTCTTGGTCAACCAAAAAATCTCCAAGGATTATCGCAATCTCTTGGTCACCCAAAAAACTCCAAGGATTATCGCAATCTCTTGGTCAACCCAAAAATCTCCAAGGATTATCGCAATCTCTTGGTCACCCAAAAAGCTTCAAGGATTATCACAATTTCTTGGTCAATACAAGCTCCAAGGATTATCGCAATCTCTTGGTCAACCCAAAAAGCTCCAAGGATTATCATAATCTCTTGGTCACCCAAAAAGCTCCAAGGATTATCGCAATTTCTTGGTCAACCAAAAAAGCTCCAAGGATTATCGCAATCTCTTGGTCAATCCAAAAAGCTCTAAGGATTATAGCAATATCTTGGTCACCCCAAAAGCTCCAAGGATTATCGCAATCACTTGGTCGAACCCAAAAAGCTCCAACAATTATCGCAATCGCTTGGTCAAAAAAATCAAGAAATTCAAAAAACAAAACAACAAAAATCATCAAAAACAACAAAAATTTGCATCTCAATTCTAGACATACTCAAATTCATCAAAAAAATTCATATTCTCGCACCTCATCTTCACCTTCACCAAAAACAATCCATCAAAAATACAAAAACACATAGTTGCATCAAGCATTGCATCCATACATTGCATATTTGTGGTCGAATAGGTCAAAGACACCATAGGCTGTAATTGCTCTGCTAGTCTGTCTTATTCCACACTGTTCCATTGTACAAAGCAACAAAAACACCATGCATTTCTTTTACCACACTAGAGTTAGTGGTCTTTTAATGTATCAAAAGTTTTCGTGATTCAGTCATCATTTTGCTCTTTAGCCATGTAATGTATCAAGTCAGACAGATTTTATGAAGGTAGAGTCATACTTGAAATACACCTTGTTACGTAACATCCCAACACATATCAAGACACATAAAACAATTCCCAAGTTGTGTGAACGAAAGATGAAACCTGCATAGTAATCCAGTTCACCATAAGAGAAACGGTTATCTTGCTCATCCCCCTGTGCGAATGACCCAAAGAATGCTGAGAGTTGGCAAAAGGACAAGCATCCTCCCTACCCAATTCCCCAAGAATCCCTAATTCTCAATAGTTGCAAAACATCAAAAATTCACAAAACGTCAAAACTCCAAAATTTGACATGCTACAGTGCACACATCAAAAGGCACAAGCAATAGTGATTTTCATCACTCCATATACCCAATCCCTTGCTCAAAAGAAAAACAAATCAAAATAAATAGTGATCTTATCACTATAAACGAGCAAGTATCCCAATACAATTGAAGAAAAGAAGGGAGTTGAACTTGAATCCCTGGAACTCTCAGCATTCTATAGGTCATAAGGCAAGCTTCAGTATCGATTTGGTTGATAGCCTATCGATAACTGGCGGTAAACCTCTCGCATGACGATATATCTGTCACATTAACTTGCGTACAGATCAATGTTTGCATGTGGACGAGCTAGCTTATGGTATCCTGGATAGCACCGCAGATTAATCTAACTGAATACAACAAAGGAGTTAGTGGAGCTAATTAGGTGATCCTTAGTACAGGTTCGATTGAAAGCCCATCTGGCACTGGCGGTATCCTGATAAATACCACAATAACGAACTCAATTGCACACACAAGGATGTGAAATAACTTGGTCAAAAACAAGTCCGATTCATACCTTGGTCAAAAGTCTTGTAAGATAAAGTACAGTCGTGGCTAGTGAGCTAAAACTGTCTGGGTCTCAGAAAACCTTAGCTACATTTCTAAGCCAACTGCGCTACTTTTCATCTTTGCAAATACCATCAGAAAATACAAAAACAAAAAAACCATGTATACATGTAGAGCCATACATCACAACAATCACCTAAAAATGAAATAAAGAGCATCTTAAACAGCCTATGGTGCCATAACCAATCACCACAAATGTCATTCATCCATTTCACCTTGAATCTCACATATAAATCAAAAACATTTGCATTCATCATAACATTGGCATTCATCAAAATAAATAAACATGCACAACAAAATCACATCATCACATGTACAAAACCATAATAAAATCGGTATATATATATATATATATCGTCAAAAATATGCCCGTAGGCTACAAAATCGGTCCTCAGACCCCGCAATCATATCCAAAAACCCAACCTAAGGCATCGACCACCATGATCACGCAGGATCGGTGCGACGGGAACTACCCCCCGTGGTGTGGGTCCTACGGGACCCTGTAGGGCGGCTACTACTAGCCCCCGCATCATGCCTGCTACCACCCCCCTCATCTAACCGCCTGCGACGAGATGATGCTTGATTGCTCGATCGGACTATCCCTTGTCCACCGCGAAGATCCACCGACCGAAGGCTCAGGTAGTCACCCACCAAGGCGGATGACATCCCTATCCAAGTCTATCCGGTACAGACACCACTCTGCCTCTCACCGATGATAGATAGACAATGCATCATCGTGCTGCGCCAACACTCTATCCCGCTCTACCAACTGAGCCCGCAAAAGATCCCTCTCCTATCGTGCATCCCCCAGCTCCCGCATCGCATACCCTAACTCCAGATCCCACATCCATAGTAGCTCTGTTAGTTGTGCAATCTCAACGTCTACATCTGACCCCACCTCCTCTGTATCTACCGGACGCATAGGACTCACGGGGACAGTAGCCTGCTCAGGCTCCCACTGCTCCTCCACATCCTGCATGTCCGGCTGCTCCGGAACACCCAAGCCCACATCCTCATCTCCCACATCCACCATGTCCGCATCATCCATACCCCCCCAATCACCCCCTACTGCCTCAGCATCCTCCACTGCCACCTCCGCACCTCCCAGTGGCCCCTCTCCTCTCCAGCGCCGCAGTACCCACCACGAGTCATACTCAATGGTAGTCCCGATGTCATCCACATCCGGGACCTCAATCACTGCGTCGAACTCCTCGCCCAATGGAGCAATGATCTATGGCTCTAATCCTCTCTCATCTCCCCGTCATCAATAGACCACGGGCTCACCAGGCAACCCCTGGCGCACCCCAAACTGTCATGTAACCTGGCGATAGGGAAAGAACTCATGCTCCGTCCTGTGTCGCTCAGTCAACCACCGCTCCCTTCGTACCCGTCGGAGCCACTCTCCAGCCTCAGGATAGGCTGGACAGTCCCGATAGGGATGCCAAAACACCTCCCCTGGAGTGAGCCGAGAAAAGGCATCAGTGTAGTGCTCAACGGCACCTGCCCATCGCCGACTCTGCCCCTGATCCGCAGATCACCGCCACAAAACTGCATAACCAATCTCCTCATCCTCCATCGTCGCCCGAGTCATCCACGGTAACCCGGTGGGCCTCTCAATGCCTATGTGCTGCCAACCCCAAGACCGCAACAAAAAGCCGCAATCGACACCCTTTCATTGTCGACGGCGGACCCCATACTGACTCCCCGTAGAGTCTGTGCCAACAAAGTATGTCCCCATCTCAGAATCAACGGTGCCTATATCGGGCAGTCTGCCAACTACCACACCAAATCCAGCAAGTTCCACGGGAACCTCGCGCCTGACGAATCAGGGAGAAGAATGTTAGAAACAAGGCCCATCAAGAATGCGTGCCTCACTCCTAACACCCCCCTCTCCTACCACCAGCTAACCAAAATCCCGCCAGCCTGGCAATCCACCTCGGCTGTCTCCACTGGTTTTGCTACACCCAACTGCCTCCCATGCCCAAAACATCTCATAAGTATAGCAGTCTGTTGATCAAACGACGATGTCCTAATAGGCAGACCATCTATCGAAATCCGAAGCAACCGATAGACGTCCTCAAGAGTCACATTCATCTCCCCTATCGGGAGATGGAAAGTATTAGTCTACGGATCCCAAAGCTTGATTAGGGCCGTCAGATAGGCCTGATCCGAAACCACAGGCTCCATTCGAGCCACCTGCTTGAGCCCAAGGGCATCAAGCCATTCCCAGTCATCATCGGTCAATGCCAACCACGCCTCAGTAAATGCAACGAGTACACGGTACCGGCTCCTAACAACCTGCAAAGCAAAAAAAACAACACAAACACAAAAATAAAAAATAAAATAAAAAATAACAAATCAAATTTTTAGTTCTAGGGTTTCTAACCTTAACCGTTAAACAAAAACATCACAAAAAATCTTAAAGTTTTGAAAAGCGTCAACACAAAAACAATACATCAAATAAAAGCAAAATAAACTCTAGGGACACTTACAGGTTTCTCTTCGGCTCCGTTGCTTGAACCAGTTTGTGCACTCATGATAGCAGAGAGAATTCTAGCAGCGCTTCACTTCGCAGAATTACCTCCTCCTCCCAGAGCTCCAAAATCGCAAGAAAAAAATGACACAAATGAGCCCAAAATCAAGTTTTGGCCATTAAATAGGCCTTTGTACCTTGGAATTCGTCCTTGACTGGGACGAGCGCTCTGATTAGCGCTCGTCCCACCCAGGGACAAATTCTCCAGCTGGAATTCATCCCACCCAGGGATGAATTCAGGCCAGCACTTAAAAAAAATCAAAAAATGACTAAAAATGCAATAAAAATAGACAATAAAATTGCCCGATAGGATTGCTACTGCACCTGACAACAAGGGCATACAAAATCGACATTGGAGTCACAAATTTTCACTATCATACTCCCTAAGAAGGCTACCATAGCCGGACCGCTCCACGGAAGACGGATTTTCGACAATTGCATCTCCAAACGCGTCACAAAAATAAAATAAAAAACAACAAAAACAGTACAAAATTCAAAAAAAACAAACAGCAATAAGCATTGAAGGACACAAGTGCTCATGCACTTAACCTCTAAGCAAATAAAATAGATGTTGAGGTTCAAATTATCACTCTCCTACTTCCCCAAGAAGGCTATCATAGCCGGACCGCTCCACGGGAAGACGGATTTTTGACAATTTCATCCCCAAACGATGTCGCAAAAGGGTCAAAGCCCACTCAAAAACAACAAGAAAATCAAAACAACACAAAAAGCAATAAACATTGACAGACACAAGTGCTCTTGCACTTAACCTCTTGGAATAGAAAAACTGATGTCAGGGTCTACATTGTCGCTACCCTACTCCCTAAGAAGGCTACCATAGCCGGACCGCTCCGCGGGAAGACAGATTGTCGACAATTTCACCCCCAAATGGCATCACAAATGGGTCAAAGCCCACTAAAAAATAGCAAGAAAATCAAAACAACAAAAACATCAAATATCCACAAACAATAGCAATAAAAGTGTTGAACAAAGGCACATTTGTGCCTGACATGCAATGGCATAGCAAAACTGATGTCGGGGTCTACATTGTCACTATCCTACTCCCTAAGAAGGCTACCATAGCCGGACCGCTCCACGGGAGGTCGGATTTTTGCCAATTTTAACCCCAAATGGCATCACAAAAACAACAAAACAACAAAAACAATAAAAAAAATGCAACACAAACAAAAATCAATAAACACTGCCAGACAAGAGTGCTCTTTCAAACCTAACCTCTTGGCATAGAAAAATTGATGTCGGGGTCTACATTGTCACTATCCTACTCCCTAAGAAGGCTACCATAGCCGGACCGCTCCACGGGAAGACGGATTTTCGACAATTTCATCCCCAAACGATGTCACAAATGGGTCAAAGCCCACTCAAAAACAACAAGAAAATCAAAACAACAAAAACAGTAATAAACATTGCCAGACACAAGTGCTCTTGCACTTAACCTCTTGGCATAGCAAAATTGATGTCGGGGTTTACATTGTCACTATCCTACTCCCTAAGAAGGCTACCATAGCCGGACCGCTCCACGGGAGGTCAGATTTTTGCCAATTTTAATCCCAAATGGTGTCACAAAAACAACAAAAACAATAAAAAAATGCAACACAAACAAACAGCAATAAGCATTGCCGGACACAAGTGCTCTTGCACTTAACCTCTGGGCAAATAAAATCGATGGCGAGGTTCAAATTATCTATCTCCTACTTCCCCAAGAAGGCTAACATAGTCGGACCGCTCCACGGGAAGTTAGGTTTTCGATGATTTCACCTCATTACGGCATCACCAAAAGGGTTAACACCCACCAAAAATAGGTCCAAATGTTGGAAAAATTGCACACGCTTAACGGTAAACCCTTTAAAGGCACCCTTGCATAAGTCATCTTGGGTCAAGCGACTCATCGCTTCTCTCACGAAGGTCATTCCCTCATCGATTCGTCGCTTGAGGGGGTAGTCACACTTAGTCACCAACCAACAATCACACACCCAATTAAGGAAAATGACATGCATTCAAAGAATCATTGACAAAGACAATCACGCTCCTGCTTGGGGCAGTAAACAAGCAACAATCAAATCAATCAAACACTTGGCATTTCGTGAATCATGAACACAAGGTTACCCCTGAGGATAAAAATGCCCTTTGCCTGTTCATGACTGATCAATGTCTAAGTTCAAGTCACACCTCACCAAAACAGGTTAATACTTGAAATCAAATTCCTTAGCTCGTCAGAAGCAAGGATTCAAGAATGCATGCCCTTTCCATACTTGGGGCATCAAAAGTTGGTTAGTTTGCCAAAAAACCCTAATCATTAGTGCTTTGGTTATCTATTTTTGCTCAGCACTGCGTCACCTGCAGCGCTTCCCAAAAAGGGGCATCTGTAGACACCAAAACAGCACCAATCCGATTATGTGACTACAAACACTGATCGCTTTGACAAACACAGCCCCCAGGGCAGCCCTTAGAGGTTAAACAGTGGTCTTAACCACTTTCATAGCAATTTTGTAAGGTCAAGAAGCAATTTGGCACACTTAGACACTTTGCCCAATATTCGTCTCACCCAGGGACGAATTCAAAATAGAATTCGTCCCACCCCAGGACGAATTCTAAATTCGTCCCTGGGTGGGACGAATTCTAAGCTTAACGGGCAAAAAGACAAATGGCGCCAAGTGGCAGCCTAGAACAGTCAGTTGATGACTCCTGCCTCGCACGCGTGTGTAGGTGGACAGAGGGGCCATTAGAAGACTATCACAAAAGGCATTTATCAAAGCCCAAGTCAATGGAGGACTCCCCTCCCTCATGGGAAGACAAGACTGCCACATGGCGCCTATGACCAACACATGGCATTTGTGCTTCCCTCCAAAAAGAGACCCCATGGTTCTATAAAAGGTGGGACTTTTCTCACCCAAAAATAGACAAGTTGAAGGAGATTTCAAACAATGAAGTGCTGTCGAGTTGAAGACCCACTTGCATCCCTTTTGGTTCACCTTCTCGCATCCACAAATCTCTTTTGCAAGGGATGTTGTTGGGTGGATTTTGGAAGCTTGAACCTGACCCAAATCCAACACATGGACACCTGAACCAACCAATTCGTCGACCCCCCAATCCTAAGAGGTTTTGGGCCCATCCCTAGTGGATTGGCGCCGGAATCAAGTGCCAACGGTGGGAGGCCCACTTGGGCACCCCCGCACTTTCTAGGTTTTAGAGCATTCTAGATTAATTTTTTAGGTTGCATTTTGTGTTATTATGTTTGGTTAACTCATAGCTGCAATTTCGTAACTTTTGGTCAGATTCTAGTATGTTTTGTGTCGCTTTGTTGTTTCACTGATTTGCAGGTGGCGAGATCAAATTCCCGAGGTTAGAGGCCAAATTGGGAGAATCCGACCATCTGGGTCATCCCAAAATGGCCCCAATTACATAACCCCCTTGTTTGCAGGTGTTTTGCAAGTGTCGGGAATCGACATTGGAGCAGCAGCAGGTCGGCTTCTTCAACACAGAAGAATTCGTCCCACCCAGGGACGAATTGCAGTCAGAAATCATCCCACCCAGGGACGAATTCTAGTTGAAGGCAGATTGGCCAGCTGTCTCAGTGGCAATGGCCTTCTGGTAACATTTTCTGTCTTCTGTCAAGTTTTCGAGCTGTTTAGAATCATTTTGTTTACTGTTTTAGATAAATGTTTGCATGCATCTTTTGATGATTTTAGAAGAACGAACACTTTTCACTTGCAGCAGGTGCTACTGACATCTTGGTTGTTTCTTTGTTCGCAGGAGAAGCAGCGGAGGTGAACTCATCGACATCAGCGGTGGCATCATCTTGGCCCGCCCATTGCAATCGTGGGCACGCGGAAAGAGGAACATTGAGTGATTGTAATCGAATTCTTTTAGTGCTCCTAGCCCCCTGAAAAGGGAGGAGGCGTCATTGTAACAGAGATCAAGAAATTTTAATGAAAGGGATGTGTTTTCTCCATTTTCTTGTGTCTCTTCCAATGCGTTTCTTTTCCATTTCATGCACTTTACGTTTCTAGGACTTAAGCGCATTTGATTTTGGTTGCATCGCAATTAGTGTTTCCTTTCCCCGGAATCTCGTGCTTTCAAGAATTTATCTCCAAATAAAATAATAATTTTACATTATGGTCCCCTAAAAAGAAATAATATTTTCATCCTTTTAAAAATAAATTTTACATAAATTTAATTAATCTTTGAAAATAGTAAAAAAAGTTCATACACTTTCTTTTAATCTTTCAAAGTATTTTTGACACTTTGCACAATTGAAATTCTTACAATGTTTAATTTAACACCACGTAGAGGTTGAGTAATGCATGCATGCCACTTTCCTAGGTAAGTTAAATATTTTTAAATTTATTTTATTTTTCTTTCAATTTACTTTATCACAAATTTTGATTTTATATTCTTTTCATTGGAAATTTAACATAAATTTATTATTATTTTCTTTATTTTTCTCCCCAAATTAAACATGGATTCATCTAGAGCCTCAAGAACCCAAGTTCAAAGGTTTTTATTTTTCTACATTGAAGAACTAATGAGTTTTGACAATACTTCTCTTCTTTCACTATATTTTCCTCAATTTCACGATAACTATTCATTTTAGCATATTTTTACTATAACATCTAGGAAACTATACATGTTTAATAAAATTGACAAAATCTATATAATTTTTTGTTCCATCATGAGTTCACCAATAATTTAATGTTATACATCTTAGAAGCAAGCAAATCCCAATCAATTATCTAAATTCCAATTAATGGTAAGTGCACACTATTCAATTGACAAAACAAATCACATTTATTTTCTTATTTTTTGGTCTAGCTTTACCTTCCACTATATTGTAAGAATAATGGCATAATTCTAGGAATTATAAAGGCAACCAAAATTATTTCAATTTCTAGTAAGATTAGGGAAGAAATAAAATATCTTGCATCTTGTATGGATATTATTCAAATATCAAGGAAATATTTGTGTAAAATATTACTTCAAAACTAAATGTATTATCATAATACAATAAATTAGGCCTACCTAGAGGCTTGACAAGATGAAATTTCATATCAATTAGTTGGAAATCGATGAAGAAACATAATAGAATGTAAGACAATGAGGAAATTCTCTAAATTTTGGTTCGAATTGAAATTTTATCCTCTTAATTATAATCTAAAATGTCAATAGTTGACTAAACATATTTAGCTTGTAAAGTTTCAAATGTAAAAAATTATATTAACATGAACAATAACTCTAGATCATGGATTTATATTAATAGCCTATATGAAGTAGAGGACATTAAAAAAATAATGAATAAACTTCAAAGGATCCTTTAAGGCTTCTACTTGTTTAATTTTATGTGGAAATTTATTTTTGAATCTATCAAAACATAGTGGATACTCAGTCAAGTTAGGATATAAGTATTTCGAGCAATAAAAATTATATACTCTCAAAATATTCCCTTGAAAGAATGTTTTAATGAATTCCTTCCTAAGGACTCAAAATTCCTTTGGTTAGCAGTCTAAAGTAAGATTCTTATAGGTGAGATTTTGCAAAGAAGAATATATCATGGGCCTTTCAAGTGTGCCTTACATAAGTAGAATATAAAAATATTATAACATATACTTCTTTACTATCTTTTTTCTTACACCATTTAGGATCACATCTTAAAAATATCAAAATATATTGGGTGTCTTTGTCAACATTGAAAGAGTTGATGAAATATTAGATTAATTTTTTTAGAGCTAAAAATTTATGTATTCTATGTACGAATGGTCTTATCATTATTTTTTGGGATTTATAGTTTGAAAGAAATAATAGAACTTTTAAAAATAAATCTCAAAAAGATGCCCCATTTTGGAATTATAAATTTACCTCTTTTATAGAACATTTCGAGGTATGGTGCTCATCATGGGAAGACTCAAGTACAAAAAATAGGTGCGAGCCACTTGGTTACAAGAGTTGAATGTACATGGAACATTAATTTATGACAACGATATTAAAATAAAGGATCTATTTCAATCAATGATAAAATACAAATGTCCATAAATTACATTTATAAAATTAATTTTTATGGTGTATCATAGGAAATATGAGAAAATTTGATGGAGGTAGTATTTTTTGAAATAATGAAGGTAAAATTATCCTCACTCACTCATTAAAATAGTGAACTTCAACTAAAAAATATGTAGAGGCTAGATCATTTCTTATAGGAATTAAAATTACAATTAAAAAATGATTGGATATAATTTAAGTAAAGAGAATTTACATATTATCATTAATGCTATCAACAAAAAATGGATGTATCCGCCCATGTGGGGGAGTTGGAGAGGAGTGAGTAGTTGAAGCTCTCGTGTTGGAGAGAACCTAGGTTCAAATATCTCCATCTCATATGTTTACCAATATGCTATGTAATAGTTTACTAGGGACCCTACTGGTGGTGTGTTTATCCAGCCGCTTGATGTAATAATGAGCTGTAATGAAAGATCGACCAATATTTAAAAAAAATGGATGTGGAAATGGAATAAAAATACTATTATTGCTAATGTTCATCATCTATTATTGGATGTAATTTTAGAAATGTAGGTACATCTATAGAGAAGAAAATTCCATAGTAGATCATTTAGTCAATCAGCCAATGATCTTCATCTTAATGAAATTCAAAATTTAGAAGGTAATTGGCCAAGTAACATTGTATCTATTAATAAAAAATATGTAAATGAGGTAATTATAAAAACATAGCATCTTGATAAGGATGAAGAATATATTTAATAGAAAATAAAAATAAAAAATATCTTTAATAAAATAACAAATTGAATATAGTTTAATAAACCTAAAATAACAAATAATACTTTACATCTGCTTGTTGTGGTGCAGTGGTAAATGCCCTGGGTGCTGGTAGAGGCTGACCCAGGTTCCATTCCCCTTGTCTCCATCCTGTAGATATATGGTATAGTTAGGAATGTCCTATGTGCTGGTAGATGCCGATAAGGCTCCATTCCTCCTATGCCCAAACTATTGAAAATGGCACCTCGAAAGGGGTGTTTTCCACTATAAATTAGTTTATGTGTGAGTGTTTTCTATGTTTTTTGTTTTTTTTGTTGTCTGTTGTTGGTTGTTTTTATTTTTATTTTATTTTTTAGGTTTTGGTTGTGTTTATTTTTCATGTTTTTTTGGGTTATGTCTTTGTAGTGTTCTGTTGTTTTTGTCTTGTTTGTGTTTTGTTATGTGGTTCTTGTGTTTTTCTATGTGGTTTGTGTTGTGGTTTCTTTTATATTATTGTGCGTGTTTGGTTGTGCTTTTGGTTTTGACACACTCAAGGAGTTTGTTTTTTATTTTTATTTTATTACTTTTGTTGTTATTTTCTTTTTTTAATTTGGTTTTGTGTGTTTGTTTGCTCCTTGAGTATGTCAAAGGTGGTAGGCCAGGTTCGAGTCCTAGAAATTTTTGGCAGAATGGATACCCCTACCTCCTTGGATCTTACCCGAAAGTGGCATCCCTTTTGGGATGTTTTCCACAAATAAAAACAAAAAAACAAATAATACTTTAGTATTTTGATAATAAAAGCTCCAATAAAAACCGTATATAACATATGAAAAATAAATAAATAAACTAAATAATCATATTCCTTATGGGAAAGGGCCTCTCTATTTTAAAGGGAGAGCATGCATCCTTCTTCAATATTAAAATGTTTCTTCACTTTAAATTTTAGTATAGATGGTCATCTTTACACATGAAATATTATTAAGTGATAAGCAAATGGTAGCCTTTAAAATGTGTAATTTTTATTTCTAAATATTCTAAAAAAGGATAGTATATATTATTTTAAGAATAAGAAGATTATATTCTTATTTTATAAATTATATAAAATTGAAATGAATCTTATATAATATATGATAGATATATGGTCATACTATATGATTACTTATATATACTATCTCTTGAGATAAATATATATTAAGTATTGAAATTTCACTTTATTTAGCCATTAAACTAATGATATTTTGAACGTTTACCTTTTAGTTATTAAATTAGAGATAAATTGGAAGTTGAGTTTATTGAATTTATTGCATGAAAATCCTTGTTTCACATTGTTTGTTCTAAATCGATCCCAACTTGTAGTTATCTTAACTTGTAGTTGTTATTTAATTTTATTTTACGTTGAATATGATATAAATATAATGATTACATGTTATATAATTGTGAATATTTAAATAATTTAATATAATTTAAAGGTTTAAATTATTTTTTTAATAATATAAAAAGAACAATAAAGTTTATTAAATATTTGTAAATCTTATATTATTAATAATATTGAATTTTAAGGAAATTATTAAACTTATTAATATAATGTTATTTGGTGCATGTATCCATCATTTTAGGCTTACATTGAAGATGAATATTTGATGTTTGAATACATACTATAGTGGTCCAATAGTACAACCCAAGTGGCTTAATAGGGGAGACTTTGAGACCCTCATAGAGGTTCAAGATTTGAAATATTCGAAAATATTTTATCATTTTTATGAGCAAAAGAGATATGTTTATGATTAATTTATAGATATATTTTAAATTTAATTTTTATATTTTTTTAATTTATAACGAGGTCACAACTCATTTTAGGGTCAAGCACCTATGATCATATGCATAAAGCCTTTATGTCAATTTAAAATTATACATGACCCTCCTACGTGGAATGTGATCTATCTCAACCACTTGAACTTAACTTGACATATTTAAATATGAAAATAAACCTAAGGTTAAAGCTCATAAAACATAAGAATCACTTAGGACATTTTATAAAGTTATATCTAACCCTTAGATCATGCATTGCCATAAGTTTATCCCTTAACCTCTAGGTGTACTCATGACTCTATAAGGTACTCCACTTATACAAGTGAAACCTTGGATAGTAAAATTTCTCCTTTTGTATCACTTACAACACACTTATTTATACTTATAGTTAAATGTGTAGGAATAGGTAATAATTAAACCCAAAACCATGTAAAAATTAAAATATAGAGCTTAGGGTGGGTTTTGATCCTCAAAATAGTTACACTCGACTTGAACTATATGATTACTTAACCCTAGGCCCATGTATTGATATAATTTCAACTTTTATTTTATCTCCAAGTGATCCTATGGATCAATAAGGTGTATGCCCATGAAATTGAAAATTTGATATATAGTGTGAAGCTTCTCATTTCCCACTTTCTCCAAGCCTATTGGAAAATATTTTTTACCTCTATGTATAGATATAGATATATATAACACTTCTTTGTATAAATTTAATTATAATACATTTTTTATAAATTATTACATATTTTAATTTAAAAATATTATCTTTTCTCTCACATGCATGTTATATATAAACACTAAATGAGAAAACATCTCTATATATAATATCAATTAATTAAAAAAATTATTTTAAATGAAAACAAACATAAACTCTAAAAAAATAGCTCATAGATTTAAAAAATAGTCTTTCTTTATATATTTTTTTAAGGAATTAAATCCTTATTCAATAATCAAATTACAAATGATAAAAAATATCATCATTAAATTTTTCTTATAGATATAATATTTGGGTTAAATCAAAGTAATGGAATCACTAATGAATTCTTTAACTTTTTAACTGAGCTTATGTCATACTTGTTAATGTAGGCTTGGTTTTACTATATATATATATATATATATATATATATATATATATATATATATATATTATTTGTGGAAAACATCCCAAAAGGGATGCCACTTTCGGGTAAGACCCAAGGAGGCAGGGGTATCCATTCCACCAAAAACGCCCAGGACTCGGACCCGGCCTACCACCTTTGACATACTCAAGGAGCAAACAAACACACAAAACCAATTTAAAAATAAGTAAATAACAACAAAAATAATAAAATAAAATAAAAAACATGCTCCTTGAGTGTGTCAAAAACAAAAGCACAACCAAACACGCACAATAAGATAAAAGAAACCACAACACGAACCACATAGAAAAACACAAGAACCACATAACAAAACACAAACAAGACAAAAACAACAGAACACTACAAAGACATAACCCAAAAAAAAACATGAAAAATAAACACAACCAAAACCTAAAAAATTAAAAAAAAAAATAAAAATAAAAAACAACCAACAACAGACAATAAACAAAAACAAAAAACATAGAAAACACTCACACATAAAAACATGAATTAACACAAACAAAGAGAAACCCAAGAACAAGAACGAAAAAAACACAAGAACAATAACAAAAAACATAAAAAAAAAACACAAAACAACAAAAACACAAGAACAACAAAAAACAACACAAAGAACACAAAAACAAAACAAAACAAAAGAACCCACCCACCTTAAAAAACTAAACAAAAAAACAAAAAAGAAAAAAGAAAAAAAAATGAACATAACAATGACCTATCTAGACCAGAAGACTATTAAGGCAAGAATCAACAGAGGAAACAAAATAAAGAATAGAATGAGCTAGGGAACTAAAAAAAATTGAATGAACCAAAGAGAAGCAAAAAAAAAAAGCAAGAAGAAACTAGGTACCTTCAGAACTGGAGCCATCCAAAGAAATGATAGAAAGAAGAGCTTCCCTAATTTGAGAAGCCCACCATCTAGGAGGGTGGCCATAACAAGTAAGATCACCTTTGTCCAAAGCCCAATTAGCTAAAGCATCAACACTCTTGTTTTGATCTCTGACCACATGATTGTAATCAACTTTCAAAAATCCCATCTGGATTAATTGAATCTTCTCAATAATTCTTTTTATTCTCCAATCCACCTTATGATTCTTAGAAGGAGTCTTCAAGAGATTAATCATAAGTTGAGAGTGAGACTCAACTAACACCTTTTCCCATCCAACCTTAGTAGCCTCCTGAAGGCCTCTGAGGATACCATACCCCTCAGCAAGGTTATTGGAAAGAATACCCAAATTCTCAGCAAAAGTAAAAACCAGGGAGCCATCTGAAAGTCTACCAATTCCTCCCACACTGGCTTTTCTAGGGTTCCCTCTAGAGGCTCCATCGGTATTGACTTTTCCAAAATCCTTAGGAGGAGGTTGCCAATTTCTTGTCCTATCCATCTTACTAATACTCACATTCCCTTTAAGTTGGTTGCCCTTAGAAGATTTAATCTTCAATATTTGCATCACTTGATCCCATCTTTGGTGGGAGTTTTGGGGGTGATTAAGGAGTTGATGGACTGATTCAACTAAGTTGGCTATGGTCTTTTGCCAAATATAGTGAATATCCTTCCTATCTTGATTAAAAATTTGGTTGTTCCTTTCATTCCAAATATTCCAAAGAAGAATGGTAGAACCCATCCAAACTAACTGCCTAATAAAATGATCAACACCCTCTTGATTAGGCCAATCCCTCCAAAGCTGTTCAAAAGTAAAAAAATTGGACCATTGTAAGCCAAGTAAAGTGGCCATTCTCCTCCATAGCTCGGAGGCTAAAGTACACTCAATAAAAATATGGTTGAGAGTTTCTACATTCTCTTCACACATTTCACATCTAAAAGGGCCATGAAAACCATGCTTCATAAGTTGCTCACCAGTAAGCACCCTACGATGCAATAAAAGCCAATTAAAGAACCTCACCTTAGGCCAGAGCTTTTGAGCCCACAATCGAGAAAATATGTCAGAAGAATGGTTGGGATTATTATGGCATAAGGTCAAATAACCTTGAGCAACTGAATACTCACCCTTAGTAGTGTTGTTCCATCCAAAACAATATTTTTCATGGGACCAAGAGAGGGATCTCATATGAAGGATGCCTTGGATATCTTGTCTTTGCCTTTCTGGGATTTGAATAGGCCAGTCCTCAATAGGGATCCAATATCTACCAACCTTTGAATTACCAGTATGGTACCGATAGTAATTAGCCACCTTTATCCAATTAGCTCGGTGAAGCTCCTCCATCCAAGGCCTCCAATCGAGAAACCGAGTTATCAAAGGCTTGTGACCATCCCAAGAATCTGTCCAAAAATTTACCTGTTGACCATTATGAATGATCCAAAATAATTTTTTCTTTATCAAATCCTCACCGAGTCTTAAGAACTGCTAAAATGGGAGAACCTTTGGTAGGAAGTTGATAGCGAACAAGGTCTTCAGGACTTTTGTTCTCAGCATATTTAGCACGGAGATTATTGGCCCAAAGAGCATTGGGGTTATGCAACATCCTCCAATATAATTTAGCAGCTAAAGCTTTGTTGTTATTAATAGAAGACCGGAATCCTAACCCCCCTTCACTCTTAGGAAGACATAAAGTATCCCATTTCACCAAGGCCCATTTTCTTTTCTCCTTAGTACCACTCCAAAGGAAACGATGACTGATTTGATCCAATTCTCGAAGAACAACCTTTGGGATATTCAAAATGGAAGAAACATAAATAGGAATAGCTTGAAGGACTGATTTTACCAAGGTGATTCTACCCCTAGAAGAAAGCCACTTGTTGGTCCACTTTCCAATTTTCTTCTTGACTTTGTCCAACAACCAATTCCAATATTTATTTTTTTGCCTTTGAATATTTATGGGAATACCTAAATAAGTGATTGGAAGGGAGGTCTTCTTATATCTTAATTTATCCAAGACCATGGATTCCTGTCTAGCAGAGTAGTGAAAGAAAATAACTTTAGATTTGTCTTCATTGATCAACTGCCGAGTAGCCTTAGAAAAATAGCTAATGATTTGCTTAATATTAGAAGCTTCCTTAACTGTAGCTTTACCTAAAAGAGTAGAGTCATCCACAAATTGAAGATGAGAGATAGGTCTAGCTCCATGAGCAATGGTAACTCCCTCAAGGGTTTTGTTTTCCCTCTTTTTGGTTATAGTCCTACCCAAGCATTCAACAAGAATGATGAATAAATAAGGGGATAGCGGGTCACCTTGCCTAATACCTCTGGAAGCTAGGAATGACTGAGAAGGCCTACCATTGATAAGAACTAAGTAGGAAACTGAAGAGATACATCCCATAATCCAATCCATCCAATCCTTAGAGAAACCAAATTGCCTCAAAACTTTGATAAGGAAGTGCCAATCCACTCTGTCATAAGCTTTGGATAAGTCTAACCGAATGAACATGGAAGGAGATTTTTGCATATCCATGGAATGGATGGCTTCCTGAGCAAGAACTATCTCATCTACTATTTGACGTCCTTCCACATAACCCCCTTGCTCTGGGGAAATAATCTTATGCAAAAGAGGCTTCAACCTTTCTGCCATGATTTTAGTAATGATTTTGAGAAGAACATTACATAAAGCAATAGGTCTAAAAGTTGAGATATGATCAACCTCTTGAGCTTTTGGAACAAGAGTAATATAAGTTTTATTGATAACCTTCAAAATTTCTTTGGCTTTCCTGGCTTCTTCCACCACCTCTAATAAATCAACATGAAGGATATCCCAGAACTCTTGGTAGAACTCAATGGGAAAACCATCAGGACCTAGGGTTTTCCCTTTTTGCATTTTAAAAACTACTTGTTGAAGCTCATTGATAGTAATAGGAGCAGTCAAAATAGAGTTCTCCTCAGAAGTGATAAGAGAAGGGATTGCTTGAAGAACATTTTGTTGTGAAGCTGAGTCAAGAGGAGTAGCAACAAAAATATTGGAAAAGTAATCAACAACAATAGAGTTCATGCCATCCCAAGTATAAACAACATCTCCAGAATCTGATTTTAAGGAAGAAATAAAGTTGTGAGATCTTCGAGCTAGAAGAGATTTGTGGAAGAAATTTGTGTTTCGATCTCCTTCTTTGAGCCATTGAATTCTAGATTTTTGCTTCCATAAGATTTCTTCTCTTTTTTCCCATTCCTCTAACTGAGTTGTGAGTTTAATTTCATCTGCACTTCTCTTCTCTGTGAGGCCATCTAAATGGATTTTCTTATTCAAATTTTCAATATGAGCAATAACTTCATGTTTTTTTTATGAACATCCCCAAACTCTTTCCAGTTCCAAGTCTTGATTTTGGATTTAATGTATTGCAGTATTTTGGCAAAATAGAACATCTTAGTCCCATGCCTAGGTTTACCTTCCTTCCACCATTGTTGCACACGAGGTCTGAAGGAAATGTCTCTAAGCCACATTAATTGAAAATGAAAAGGAGAGAAACTCACATTGGTTTTCCACATTTCCACCATGACTGGCCAATGATCCGAACCAGCATTATTAAGAGTCTTCACTTTAGGAATGTGACCATGGATTAAGAAATTTTTAGAGAGCAAAAACCTATCCAATCTCTCCATTATACAAGCTAAGCCTTGCCTTCTGTTAGACCAAGTCATAAGGCCATTATCTGGTTGGATATCCACAAGATGGAGGTTTGCAATATATTCGCTCATGAGGTCAGTGCTTTTGTCCAAATTTCTATTTCCCCCCTTTTCTCATCCAGAGAGAGGATGGTATTGAAATCTCCTCCGATCAAGATCCAAGCTTCAGGAAAATGAGAGATAATATGAGTAATATCCTTCCACTATCTTCTTTTTTCCTCCAAAGAAGTCGGAGCATAAACAGTAATGCAGAGCATAATTTGGTTGGAATGTCTACTTTGAATAGCTATAGCCAACAAACCCCAACTGCCAACCATATGGTGAATAACTACCTCTTTTGGGTCCCAAAGACAAGCAATGCCACCAGAAGTCCCTTGGGAACTGAGGGAAACCACTTTTCCAGCTGGCCAAATTTTACTGGCAATTGAGTCCATATCCTCCATTGACATCTTTGTTTCTTGAAGGAAAACAAGATGTGGATGATTTATCTGAATCATTCTTCTAATTTCATTTTGTTTTGAAAGACTCCCTTTGAGTCCTCTAATATTCCAAGTGATGATCTTCATTAATACCAGGGCTAAAAAATTTGGGAAGGGCATTAATCTTACCTTCCTCTACAAGCTTTTCACCTTCTTTTACCATATGATATTGATTGGTCTTGCGACCTACTTTTTGATTAGAATCCATCTTCAATTTTTTTTCCCTGTTTCTTGACTTATTCCAATTGAATCTGAGATGGCTTCTAACCTTGAAGAATGCTCGTACACAGCCAAAATTTTACTAGATGGTTCAACGGAGTCTATATTGGGACTTGCATTATTTGAAGTTTTGACATTTGAAAGATTGTTTTTCTTGTGTAAATTTTCTCCCTTTTTTTCTATTGAAAACCTTTGATTTGTTGGTTTGTCTCTGAGTTCTTCCCTTCATATTTAAATTGTGTTTCTAAGATTTCAGTTTCCATTATTTCCTCTTCCTCACTTGGGACATCATTTGTGGAAAGGATTTCAAACATATTAGCAGATGACTTTGATTGATCCTTCATAACTGGTTTTTTTGAGTGTTCTTCTTCTTAGGTATTTGGAAACCTGTTGAGTTTATATCTTCTTTCTTTTGATCAGGAATTTTATTTGGGCAAGCACCGGCCAAATGACCATATTCATGGCAAATTCTACAACGAAAAGGAATGTTCTCATAGTCCACTACTTGCTCCCAAGTGTCTTCCCCAAATTGTAATGTGATCTTTTTAGGTAGGGGTTTGTCAAAATCCATTAAAACACAAATCCGAGCATAAATAATATGTTCAAAATTTTGAGTACAATCAGCAGTCATCATAAAAGTTCCTAAAGAGTTTCCAATTGAAGAAAAAATAGTAGGATTCCAAAATTCAATAGGGAGGCCAAAGAGTCTAACCCACACGGGAGCTATAGAAGGCATCTCTTCTTCGACTTTAAATTTAGTATGCCAGGGCTTCATGAAAAGCCCTGCCCTTCCAAAAAACCAAGGACCCCCTTGAAAATTTTTCTCTCTATCTTCATTATTAGCAAATAAAACAAGAAAATAACCATTTGGATAAATAGAGATTTGTAACTCACCTTTAGTTTTCCAGCTTTTTGCAGCCCAGACTTTGAAAGTAGATAGACTCGGACGAAAACCCACGAACCGACAAATTAGTCCTCTTTTTTCCAAATCTTCAATGCCAGTCTGAATGTTACCCATATCAAGCTTAACAATAGGAGTTCCATCAACTGCTTTAAGACATCCTGACTCCATTTTCCTGGGATCAATCTTAGGCATTCTTAGAGGTTTATGGGAAGCCCTAAGATTGATATTAGCATTGGGCTGAGGCTGTCCACCATGGAGGGCATCCCTAAAATTCATTTTTGGGGCTGAGTCTTCGAAATTCTTACCCTTGATAGGGGTTTTCATAGTAGAATTATTTTGTGGGTGCACCTTAGCACCAGATTCACTTGAGATATGAGCCATTTTTTGATCAACTTCTTGAAACTTGTTTCGTGATCTCTTTAATCCTTGCCCTAGACGTCGTGGAAAGGTATGGTTTTCACTTTTCTTTTGTGCAGCAAATTGGAAGCCGTTGTCACTCAAGTTCATAGTATGATCTATTGAAAGATAAATTTCTAACCCATCTTGGATCCCCTACAACATTTCCTGCTAAAATATTGAGCATAAACCACAAAAATATTGGTCGCTAGGGCCCGAAGGCCCTAAAAACCAACCTCTGGAGCTGCTTGCACTCAACCCAGATGAAACCCTCGCATAGCCGCTTGCCAAATATCTCGTTCACACATAGGGATGCGCTAGGATCTGTGTTGCTCCAAATGATATCGTGAGATATTTTAAATAAGAAACTTTCTTCTTGTTTTACATTAATAATCACTTTCAAAATTTAATATAATAATTTTAACCTTTAATTATTATAAATTTTTATATCTAATATTTTTTTTATTAGTTTTGTTAAAATATATTTTATGTACTCATCAAATGGTATGATTTCAATTGTTTAAATTCAATGACTTTCAGGGAGAGATGCATGGTTACATATAAACTTAAATGGTTACATAGAAACTAAAATTTGTAAAGAGGACAATTTTATACTTTTTTTTAAGGAAAAAATAGCATTTAAAATTTTGTAAAGATTAGGTCCAAGATGTAGACCAATTGGTTCATCCAAACCCCATAATGGGGGCGGAGGTCCAACGCTCAAATATTGGGCCTCGTCGGACTGAACGCTTGTCCCTTTCCTGGTGCTTTCAGCGGCGTAAAAGGTTTAAAATGATTGTGGCATGGTTATTATAGGGGCAGACTGTGAGAAGATTTATATGGCGGCTTCTAGGTAGGACATCCCAGAATACTATGGTGGCCATAAAAATCTGGAAAACCTACCTAGATTCATGGCTTCTACCGATTCCACCATGTAAATTCAAAAACAAAAAACAAAAAACAAAAAGAAAAACAATTTTTTTTTTTTTGTAAAGATTACAATTTTTTTATTAGATTAATGAAGGAGTTTTAAAAGGGTTTTCAAACCTTTTTAAAAAAGTAAAGCAATCATCCAAAGGTGACGAAACACTTCAACCAAATATCAAGATTGCAATTTTTATCCTCAAGTTTGTAAAGATTACAAGTTACATATCTTTATAGTTTTATTTTTTGTATACCCCAAATTTGAAAGTTTACATTAAATATGTATACACAACCTTAAAAAAAAAAAAAAAAATTAATTTTAATAAATATTCAAAAATAGTTCCCAGGTGTATGTTAGAATTTCACAATAATAGATATGCAAAGCATTACACAAAATATGAAGAGAAGAGTGGAACTGATTGATTTATTCCAAGGATCAACTCTGTATAAATAGCAAAGTTGATCATTGAGAGCCGTTGGATTACAACAACTCATCAGACCTGATGAAGACACCACTGAGAGTTCTCCTGACACATGGAGGAGTGGAAACTCAAGTGTCTATCCTAGTGGAACTTAAGAGAATATTCTCTTATTCTAACACCCCCCTTAAGTGATACTAGGGGTGAATTGTACAAATGAGTCCTGGCAACAAGGCCTGATGAGGTACTCATGTACAATGACTTATTTTGAAGAGATGGTAAAACCCAATGGGAAAAAACCATCAATCAAAAGGAAGTTAGAGGCTTGTCTTCGTATGGCGAAGATTGTCCTCCTAATACAATAGATAGTTGGTAAAAAACCCCTATGGGGAAAAACCAACTATGAGAAGAAGAGAGGCATGTCTTCGTATGGCGAATATTGTCCTCTTTAACAAGAAATAAAGATGAGTCCCGACAACTTGGCCTGATTAGGTACTCATTTACATAATATTGTTGGTGAAAAACCTTGGGGAAAAAAACTATTTTTAAAAGAAAGATGAGTCCTACTTGGATTAGGTATATTAATATTGTTGGTGAAAAACCCTGTGGGAAAAACCAACAATGTGAGGCTTGTCTTCGTATGGCGAATATTGTCCTCTTTATACAAGAAATAAATATGAGGCCCGACAACTAGGCCTGATTAGGTACTCATATACAATAAATAGTTGGTGAAAAAACCCCTATGGGGAAAAACCAACTATTAGAAGAAGATTGTCATCATAATTCCAATCAATGCAGTTGTATAACTCCAAGCTTATCTCGCAACTGAAGGTAACGTGGAGAAGGAAATGACTTGGTGAAGATATCTACAATTTGTGCCTCAGTTGGAATATATTCCAAGTGTATGTCCCCACTCTGAATATGCTGCCTTATGAAGTGCATGTGTATCTCAATGTGCTTGGTTCACTGATGTTCAACTGGATTACATGCAATATGAATTGTGCTCTGATTGTCACACCAAAGAGTTATAGGATGTTCATGGGTGAAACCAAATTCTCTCAGAATTTGATGAAGCCAAAGAGCTTCTTGACTAGCCAAAATTGTTGCCCTGTATTCTGCCTCTGTAGAAGATAGGGCTACTGCTTGTTATTTCTTGCATAACTAGGCTATTGGTGAGGAACCAAGGCAAAATACATAGCTTGAGGTGGAACATCTATCTTCTACTGAACCTGCCCAATCTGAATCTATGTAGCCAATTATATCCATGGATTTTCCCTTGTAGAAGAGCCCAAAGTGAGTAGTGCCCTGCAAGTAATGGAGGATTCTTTTTGTTGCTTGCCAATGACTGAAGTGAGGTTGATGAGAGAATCTGGATATGAGGCCAACAACATATGAGATGTCTGGGCGAGTATGAGTAAGGTATAGCAAACTTCCTACAAGCTGACGGTATAGAGTGGCATCACAAAGAGGGGATGAGCAGGAAGTACTAAGATTAATGCCAGATTGAAAGGGGGTAGGAGAGGGTTTGCAATCTATCATTTTGAATCTTTGTAGAAGATCTAGAGTGTACTTTTGTTGGCACAAAGAAATACCTTCATCTGTTTGACTTATTTGGATCCCAAGGAAGTAATGAGCTTTACCTAGATCAGCCATTTCAAATTTTTTAGAGAGGGAGTCTTTTATAGTCTGAATGTGAGTCAAGTTACTACCAGTGAGAAGAAGGTCATCAACATATAGGACAAGAATGGTGATTTTGCCTTCATTTCTCCAAATGTAAACTGTGTTATCAGACTCACAATGAGAAAAACCTGTTGAAAGAAGGAAGGAGTCCATATTTTCATACCAAGCTCTAGGGGCTTGTTTGAGGCCATAGAGAGACTTTTTAAGCCTACAAACAAGAGAGGAGTCTTGAGTGAAACCAGTAGGTTGTTCCATGAATATCTCTTCCTTTAAATATCCATGTAAGAAAGCACTTTTTACATCCATTTGATAGACTGGCCATTTATGGGAAGCAGCTAGAGCAAGAACCAATCTAACAGAATCCATTTTAGCAACTGGAGCAAAGGTTTCTGCATAATCAATACCTTCAATTTGAGAAAAACCTTTCGCTACAAGACGAGCCTTGTGTTTATCTATTTCTCCATTAGGCCCATATTTGGTTTTGAAGATCCATTTACAATGAACTAATTTCCTTCCTTTAGGTAAGGGAACTAAATCCCAAGTCTTGTTTTTGATCAAGGAAGAAAATTTATTTTCCATGGCATCATCCCATTCCTTAATACCTGAGGCTTCTTTGAAGGATTGAGGATCAGAGGAAATAGATTGACATACAAGACCAATTGCCTATGGGGTTGGATGATCTAGTTGAAGGAAGATTTTGGATGTAAGGAGTAGCTTCTTTAACAATGGTGCGGGCCCATTTTGGCATAGAGGAAGGAGTTGAAGGAGTTGAAAGACATTGAGATGGAGTTACAGGTTCTTCATCTTGATTATCAATGACCAAGTTAACTTCAAGAGTTGGCTCTTCATAATATTGAGGTTCTACTATAGGAGAAGGCTCAATGGAGGAAGAGGGCTTTTGAGGATGTTTTTGAGGGAATGTTTCATCAAATTGGACATTCCTATGAAAGAAAACCTCATGAGTTGAGGGATCAAGAAGCCTGTATGCTTTCAATTCTTCACAATAACCGATAAAGATGAGCTTTTTGCTTTTCTTATCAAGAGCCTTCCTTTTCTTCTTTGGGATGTGAGCCCAAGCAGTACACCCAAAGATATTGAAGTAGGAAACATCTGGTTTTGAGCCAGACCATGCTTCTTCAGGAGTTAAATGGTCAAGAGCTTTATGAGGTGTGTGATTTTGAATATAATTTGCACAGTTAATAGCTTCTGCCCAAAATATTTTTGGAAGATCTCTTGAATGGAGCATACAATTTGCCATCTCTTTTAGGGTTCAGTTTTTCCTTTCTGCAATGCCATTTTGCTGAGGATTATGGGAGATAGAATGTTGATGAATGATACCATGACTTGAAATAAATATGGAGAACTCATTACTACAGTATTCCCCCCATTATCAGTGTGAATCTTCTTGATTTTGCAAGATGCCTGATTTTCAACTAAGGCTTTAAAAACTTTAAAGTGGGATAAAACATCACTTTTATATTTTAGAAAGTAGACCCAGGACCTTCTAGAAAAATCATCAATAAATGTTAGAGCATACTTTGCTCCTTTGAAATATGGTTCAGGAAAGGTCATTAAGTCACTATGGATTAAATCTAGAGGGGATGAGGTTTTTGGAGAACTACTTGGGTGGAAAGGATCTTGATGTTGCTTTCCAAGAGCACATCCAGGACAAAATCCATTACTAGAAGAGACTTGGGGTAAACCTGTTACCATATCATGGGTGCTCAAATCCTTTAGGTAGTTGTAACTAAGATGACCAAACCTTTCATGCCAAATTTGACTTTCAAGATCTCCATGAGCCACAAAACAGGAGGCTCCTTCTAGATTTTGGAAGCCTTTGAAGTGAAATAGATGAGAGTTATGATCAATATTCCCTTTGGCTATAAGAGAATGGGGATTTTGAGCATCTCTTATCTCAACTCCTATTGGGGAGAAGAGAACAATTTTCCCATTTCTAGAAGTACAAATCTGATAGACGGATAGGAGATTGGTGGCAATGTCTGGAACATAGAGAACATTGTTTATGGAGCCACCATCAATGGTTATATCCCCTTTTCCTTTTATAAGGATGAAGGAAGAGTCACCTACTTCTATGCTACAAGTAGAGCTAGAGGAGATAGAAGAGAAAGACTTATCTGAAGCAGTCATGTGATGAGTAGCTCTAGAATCTAGGACCCAAAAATTAGAGGAAGAATTGGAGGTTTTTCCTTGAACATTAAGGGCTTTTCCTATTTGCTTTTTATTTTCTATCTTTTGATCCTTCATAGCTGCCTCTAGTTGTTGTAATATTTTCCAGCATTTGTTAGTAGAGTGACCATTCTTTTTATAGTGAGTACAGGTTATGGGAGTCTTTTCCTTATTTTTGAATTTTTCTTTAGAAGAGGTGGAGGCTACTAAGGCTTTTGAAGAAGAGGAAGAAGAAGAGATTTCATATCTAGCAAGTTTGGTTTCTTCCCTAGTTAATCTATCACAAAATTCTTCTAAGGAAGGCATTTTAAAGGTTGCACCAAGAGCATCTTTGGTAGATATAAAGGTGGTAGCAAAAATTTGAAAAACACCATTTAGCTTAGAAAGGATTAGATAAATGCATTCTTCTTCAGTCTTAGTCTTCCCACTACCTTTGTATTGGGTGAGGACTTCTTTGAACTTGGTGAGGAAGTCAACAATACTACTAAAATCTTCAGGAGACAAAGATGTTAGTTCAGCTTCTAGTTGCATTGATCTCATCTGATCTACTTTCCCAAACAAGGTCTTTAGCTTCTCCCAACTTTCATGAGGAGTTTTGCAATCTGTAATGTGAAACCATAAACTTTCATGAACATTAGAACTAATAATACCCATAGTTTCATGCATTTTTCCTTTATGAACAAAAATTTCATATTCTTTCTCAAATTCTGGTTGCTTTTCTTCTAGTAGATGAGTAAGACCTTTTTGAGAGATAAGATTTAAAATTTTAGGTTTCCAAGTGTGAAAGTTGTGAGGGGTGAGAGGTTCAATTGAATTCATCATTTTAACACAAGAGAAGAATTGAAGTTATACCCAAAAATATCCCCCCTTAGAACTCAATTTAAGATTAATGCAATTGATTTAAGGAAGAAATATGAAGTTGTTCAATATATTTAAACTCAATATACCCACCCTAACGAGAGGGAAACTATAAGTATAATGAGGTTATTAATATTGTTTGCTTTGGAAATGCCAAATCCTTTTAGTTCATCACAATACCCACCCTTACTTGAGGGAAACTGTAAGTATCGTGAAGAATTTGTCAAGGGTATTGGCTTGATGTGCAGTTAATTGAACCCAATTTTAATTTGGCTTTCTCAAAACTTGCCCTTACGAGAGGGAGACTATAAGTGAGATAGAATGCCAAATAAAATGGATTAATGAAAAAATATATGCCTGGCCTTTATACCAATTGCCTCTAAAAACCTGCCCTTACATGAGGGAAACTATAAGTTTTTATTGGTTTTGATACATGGAACATAGGCAAAATATTTTGAGAAATAAAGGATATTGAATTTTAATTTTAACACATATATAAGAGGTGTTGATTTAAGAGTTCAAAAAAGAAGTTAATTAAAAGAAAGGATATATTTTAGAACACTAACTATAATTTTAACTTTGAATATTTAAAAGCACTTAATGTAGAAGATAATATTTTCTTTAAAAGGTGCTCTTTAAATAATTAGAACATAAAAAGAAGAGGATAAAATTTATAACTATTTAATTGAAGAAGATTATAGTTTTAATTATAATTTTATATCAATTAAAAGTTTTCTTTGACTTACAAACAGATTTAATTATTTAGAGAAATCACTCATATCAAGATAGAATTTGAACTATATTATTGAAGAAGATTTAGAATAAGAACTTTTGAAGTTTATAATTATGCTGAATTAAAAGTATATATCTTTAACTAACAAACAAATTTAATTATTTAGAGAAAGATTGCCTAAGAGAAGGAGAAAATGCTTTTAAGTGAATTTGACAACCCCCCTCTAGAGACGCAAAAGTGCAAAATTTGCACACAGACCCCCCCAAAAAAAAATTTATTAAGAGATTTACAATATGACTCTTTTTCAAAAGATCCTTTTTGAGACAATTAAAAGGATTTTTGAAATTTGAGTCAAATTAAAACTTCGAAAATGAAGTTTAAGAACCTTATAAATGAGGAAAAGTAAAGAATATTAACAATGCTTACGGCCCCTGAGAGAACACAGGCGACACGAGAAAACCAGAGAAGATGTTGCATTCAATTTAAAGGAGATGTTGCGATCAGACGGTGATAGAGATGAAGTAAAAGGTGTCATTTTCCTGTAGTGCGATGTCGAGGACCTTGAGGACTCGATTTTGAGGATGTCAAGAATCCAAACCATCACCAAATAAATATTGAGGCCTTCAAGGACTTTAAGGAATGCACCTGCGAAGAAATAAAAGGACCTAGAAACAATAAATGTTATAAAATAAAAAAATGTTTACCTTTGTTACCTATCTAGACGAGAGCTCGAAAGCATGCTCAGAGAGAGCAAAAAATATTTTACTCCTCAGACATCTAAAAATGAAGATCGAGGAACTAGGAACCACCTGCATTGAAAATGTTTCCTTGGATAACGTATGGAGAGCTCGAAAGCCGCTCAAAGGACGTATCACCAGGAAAAAAATGTTCTTCTAGCAGATGGTGGGTGCCAATGTCTCGAAAGCTACATGAAATTAATCTCTCCTACAAAATAAGACTTAGAAAAATATCTATAACCTCCCCTGCAAAAGAAGACTGAGAAAAAGTGCTATAAATCTAAGACGAATCAGAAAGCTTGAACCAGAGATGAAAGCAACAACAGAGAGTGTGTGATATTTCCACCAGGCATGCAGTATATAAGGAGCGATGGAAAATGAGCATCGTTCGAGATACACCCAGTTGGTAGGATTCATCGAAAGCCAGCAAGGGCCACGTTTCGGGTGGCGCGCCAAGCCCAACGAATCGAAGAACCACACTAGAAGTTGTATTAAATCACGAATATTTGGTTAAAGCAAAAAGGATTCGAAAAGATTTAAATATTCCCTATTTAATATATGTGGGCCTAAAAATAGAAGGAGCCACATCGTTGAGGCAGCGCCAAAATGATTTGGGGCCTCTAAACAAGGACGTAGCGCCAAAAAAAATTATGGGCTACGAATTTCCCCTTTTTTATAAAAAAAATACGTAGCTATAAAATAAATGGGCCACGAAAGAAATAAGAGGTATTGAATCAAAACCGAGGGATTAGAGAATTTTTGTAAAAAAAATTATCTCAGCATGAAACAATATCTAAAAAATCAATTCTTATATAATAAACAATGAAGATTTTGCTGAAAAAAAATATGGATAAAGCTGACTATTGCATAAAATGAAGCAAGTTAGTCAAAATAAAATCCAAATCAAATGAACCAGATCCTAGAACCTTCAAGAGAGAATGCTAGCAAAATCTATCCTGCTCTGGTACCATGTTAGAATTTCACAATAATAGATATGCAAAGCATTACACAAAAGATGAAGAGAAGAGTGGAACTGATTGATTTATTCCAAGGATCAACTCTGTATAAATAGCAGAGTTGATCATTGAGAGTCGTTGGATTACAACAACTCATCAGACCTGATGAAGACACCACTGAGAGTTCTCCTGACACATGGAGGAGTGGAAACTCAAGTGTCTATCCTAGTGGAACTTAAGAGAATATTCTCTTATTCTAACAAAGTGTAAACCAATTGGTTCGACAAAACCTCATAAGGGGTGGACATCCAAGGTTCAAATCTGGGGTCTTGTTGGACTAAAATCTTATCCTCTTTTTGGTGCTTTAATTGGTGTACAAGAATTAAAATGATTGTGGCATGGTGGTTATAGGGATGGACTATGTGGAGTATTTTGTGGTGGCTTCCAGTGTGAACAACACAAAATACTATGGTGGTCATAATATATGAACAACATACCTTTCTCGGATCATCCCTACTCGGATCATCATGGTGCCTATAGATTAAGTAAAATAAAAATAATAAATATTTAAAAATCAAAACAATTATAACAATAATTTATGGATCAATTTTTAATTCACCCTTTTTGAAATGACAAAATAATATTAAAAAAATCATAAACCTACAAATTGTATATTCTCACAATTTTATTATATACTTTAAGTTGGAAGTTTACATTAATATGTTTATTCATACTATATAAAAAGATAAATAATTAAAATTTTAAAATAATTATAACCATAATTTCATGAACTCTTAACATTCCATAAATTTTATTCCTATATTTACTCTTTTCTTTAATGGATTATATGGATTAAAATTTTAATAAATAACTAAAAAAAAACTTATAACCATAATTTTTTTGAATTTTTAACCTTTCATTAATTTTATTCTTATATTTATTTTAATTTTTTTTAATGAATTATATGGATTGAAATGGCTCCACGCATATTAGTTGTATTGCAACAAAACTTGAATATTATTTATGTATCATTTGGTAAGATTTAAACCTAAATCTCTTTCAAATATTGAAAAATCTAACCGATTAAACTAATACCATTTATAACTTTGTTTTTTTTTTTAAATATATTTTCTTCTAAAATAATTTATACTAATAAATCTTTTTATGGTAACAAACTTACCAAAACTCTAGTGGTAATAAAAAAGCATGAACTTTTTTTCTCATGTAGGATGAAATAGCACGAGTTTTTTTGTTAACTTTTGCGATGATGAAGAATGTAGAAATTAGGTAAAATAATCGCTTGAAAGATGATTAATTGAGGCCTTGGAATCTAACTATTATTGCTTTGCATTCATTGTTAGAAAGCATTTAGAAAAAAAAAAAAAAAATCTAAAATGGTAATTAATTATATTCCTCTTAATGCAGTCACTACAGATATCAAATGGTCCTTACCAAACAAAAAAGAGATAATTGATAGAGTTGGTAGATGAAAAATATTTTCTAAATTTGATTGCACATCTAAATATCACCAAATTAGAATCAACAAACTAAATATACACAAAATAACTTTTTCAACACCTTTTGGACTGTATGAATGGCTAGTCATGTCATTTGGCCTAAATAAATTATTTTTTTAGTATTTTTAGAAACTGTTACAAAACATAAAAATCATTTGAAAATATTTAAACATGTTATAGAACATAAATGTTTATGTGCATATGAAAAAAAAAATCAGGTTTGAGAATAGAAATTGAATTTCTAGAAATAATTATCAGAGATGGTAAAATTGTTATGCAACCACATGTGATTAGAAAATTCAGGGGATTTCCATATAAACTGAAAAATAAAGAACAAACACAAAAAAAAAATTGTAGACACCAAAACAGCACCAATCCGATTATGTGACTGCAAACACTGATCGCTTTGACAAACACAGCCCCCAGGGCAGCCCTCAGAGGTCAAACAAGTGGTCTTAACCACTTTCATAGCAATTTTGTGAGGTCAAGAAGCAATTTGGCACACTTAGACACTTTGCCTAGTAATCGTCTCACCCAGGGACGATTGCTAACTTGAAATCGTCTCACCCAGGGACGATTTCTGAAATCGTCTCCAGTAAGGACGATTTCCAAGTTTAACGGGCAAAAAGACAAATGAGGCCAAGTGGCAGCCCAGAACAGTCAGTTGATGACTCCTGCCTCGCACGCGTGTGTGAGTGGACAAATAGGCCGTTTGAGGACTGTCACAAGGGCAGTTATGAAAGCCCAAGTCAATGGAGGACTCCCCTCCCTCATGGGAAGACAAGACTGCCACATGGCGCCTATGACCAACACATGGCATTTGTGCTTCCCTCCCAAAAGAGACCCCTTGGGTCTATAAAAGGTGAGACTTTTCTCACCCAAGATATACAGGTTGAAGGAGTTTTCAAGCAACGAAGTGCTGCCGAGTTGAAGACCCACTTGCATCCCTTTTGGTTCACCTTCCCACATCCACCAATCTCTTTTGCAAGGGAGGTTGTTGGGTGGCTTTTGGAAGCTTGAATCGGACCTAAATCCAACACATGGACACCCGAATCAACCAATTCGCCGACCCCCCCAATCCTAAGAGGTTTTGGGCCCATCCCTAGTGGATTGGCGCCGGAATCAAGTGCCAACGGTGGGAGGCCCACTTGGGCATCCCCGCACTTTTCTTAAGTTTTATTTCAGAAGCATTCTAGTTTATTTTCTCATGCTGCATATTGTGTTTTCTGTTTGGTGAATTCATAGCTGCAATTTCGTAACCTTTGATCGGATTCTAGTATGTTTTGTGTCGTTTTGTAGTTTCACTAACTTGCAGGAGGCGATATCAAATTCCCGAGGGTAGAGGCCAAATTGGGAGAATCCGACCATCTGGGTCGTCCCAAAATGGCCCCAATTACATAACCCCTCTGTCTGCAGGTGTTTTGGAGACCTCGAGAGTCGACATTGGAGCGTGTCAGTTCGGCTTCCCCAACACAGAAGAAATCGTCCCACCCAGGGACGATTTACAGTCAAAAATCGTCCTACCCAGGGACGATTTCCAGTTGAAAGCAGATTGGCCGACTGTCTCAGTGGCAATGGCCTGTTGGTAACATTTTCTGTCTTCTGGCAAGTTTTCAGGCTGTTTAGAATCATTTTGTTTACTGTTTTAGATAAATGTTTGCATGCATCTTTTGATGATTTTAGAAGAACGAACACTTTTCACTTGCAAGCAGGTGCTACTGACATCTTGGTTGTTTCTTTGTTCGTAGGAGAAGCAGCGGAGGTGAAGAACTCATCGACATCAGCGACGGCATCATCTTGGCCCGCCCATTGCAATCGTGGGCACGCGGAAAGAGGAACATTGAGTGATTGTAATCGAATTCTTTTAACGCTCCTAGCCCCCGAAAAGGGAGGAGACGTCATTGTAACAGAGATCAAGGGATATTAATGAAAGGGCTGTGTTTTCTCCATTTGCTTGTGTCTCTTCCAATGCGTTTCTTTTCCATTTCATGCACTTTACGTTTCTAGGACTTAAGCGCATTTGGTTTTGGTTATATTGCAATTAGTGTTTCCTTCGCCCGAAATCTCGTGCTTTCAGTGGCGATCACGGTGGGACCTGTTCCCTATTTTTAAGATCACAGAAAACTAATCGAGTTTTTGTGTTTTGTGTTTTACAGGTACATTTTTTTTTTGCAGACTGTTAACCGTCTCTGATCATTACGATTACTTTACTGGAAATCGTCTCACCCTGAGACGATTTTAAAATCGTCTCTGCCAGGGACGATTTCTGTCTCGTAAATCGTCTCACCAGGGGACGATTTTCTGTCTGCAGATTTTCAGAGCAGAAATTCAGAGGCAACTGGAGCAGGCAGAGAAGAGGTAGGGATTTTATCATCTCTGTTAAATTTTCTGTTTCTGTTTTCTGTTTCTTTGACTGTTTTCATTTTATCCTGCATACTTAGGGAAAATCATTCATGCTTGTTTCATTTTCGCTAAATAAAATGAACCTCACACACTCCACGTAACAATTTTAAACCAAGGAGCTGGTCGTAAGACCTCAGCCCTTTATCAAGACCATTGGTGGATTTCATCACCACCTTGGCTTGATTTGCATCCATTTCCCGATTGTCAACTCGTTGTTAGGCGTAAATCCCGACGAAGACAGACCGAGTGTCGCCGGGGTGATTCCCATGCGCGCGAGGATAAGTTTTCTATGGTAGGTGCCATTAACAGGACAATCCCCCTTCCGTACCGCCTACGTACCACGTACCTTCTCGCTCTCACGTACCTATAGTCTCCCTCTCGTAAGGGCGGGTATATAGAGAGGTTGGTATATCGGCCTCGGTTGGTATATTGAAGGGGCTACCATTTTGGGAGTTATATGAGCCGTCATAATGCATTTAAACGATCTTCAAAACCTACAAAAACAAAACAAAACACCAAAATGCACTAAACCACTTTAGGGCACACCAATAATCCTTAAAAGAGATAATCACGGTTTTGTGAATGTGTGTGCTTAATTCTGCTTAGTGTAGACAAAAAAAAATCATAAACGAGATAAAAACTTATTTAGATAGCATAGAAGCACCGCAATGGTGTACACCCGCAGTCAAGCCCAATCAAGGGCAGAAGCTCCGGAAGGTACACAAGAAGCAGGCACAAGTCGCCTTCGCTTCAGTCCTGAGGATTTGGTCATACCGCCTTATAGGTCTAACCTACAAAAGAATCCAATTTAGAATCCTCGGTGGGGTATGCCTATTCAAAGCAGCTCCCTTTCGGGAAGATGCCTTACATGTAGACCTTGACATAAATAGAGAATCACCTCTTGAAGTTAGGCATGAGTGGCCACCGCGCGATGAAGCGCTAGACAGGCACACCGTCCATTTGGAGGGGCAACGTGGATATGGCGTCCCTTCTTTACCTATCATCATAACAGAGAGACCAAATCCGGAGCGCAGGGCTCCTTACATAGGGCGACCTAACTCCGCCCACCCCCTTCACACCCGTGAAAGGGAGTACGAGGAAAGCCATCGCATTCCTCGAGGGCAACAAACAACGCGGGAACCTTGCATTTCCGCACCAGCAGGATATCATGATCACCCCTTGAGGCCGTAACCTCGAGCACATACCGCTTACCTCGACGGAGGGAAGCGACCCATTGAAACCTTAGATCAGCAAACTCGAGGTAAACACATAGGAGAAACATTCGAACCTCCCGAGCAAAATAGGGTAGACCAAATTGACCCAACTATCGCCAGATATACCACCCGTCAAGCCCAAACCATGCGGCTTAAACCAAGTTATCGAGAAATAGAGTACCGACACCGCTTGGATAGAGAACGCATGCAACGCGAAGCGGATGAGTTACGCTATGAAATACCCGAGAGGGGGCCAACCCCTCGCATCCAAAGAGCTGAACAAGTATGAGAGGCGTAATCCGTTGGTGCAGGACGAGTCTCCACGACCTCGTCAAGCTCTCCCTCCAAGACCTCATAGATTCGAGAGGGAGGCAACTCCCCGAAACAATGATGGGTACCTTCAGCAAGAGCTTGATCAGGGTCATAGGTTTCGCCCAGAGACTCCTCAAGAATTTTACGAGGAGTATGAACCATAAGAGGAATATGTTGAAACTCCCCATCAAGGCAGGAGGGATGCCATTCGGCCACCCCTCCATAGGCCTCCAGTTTACCGTAACTTGCAACAAGAGCGAACAAGAGAGGAAGAAATAAAATCTTTCGATGCATACCAAGCGCTATTGGAGCGTTTGGAGTCTGTGGAGACAAAAGCTGCTGGGCATCAAAAACCCACATTACGTCTACTCCGCAGTAATCCGGTGCATCCCTCAGTGCCTACACCTCTTTACCCCGAACACTTCAAGTTGCCTCAATTGGCAGTTTTTAAAGGTGAAGAGGACGCACAGGAACACGTTACACGATTTCTAAGCCAATGCTTCGGCATCCAAGATAATGACGCATTGTTGCTTAGAACATTCATAACCACATTCGCAGGCCCCGCCTCGGATTGGTTCACACAACTCGCCCAAACACAACCATAAGCAATTTAGATCAATTAGTAGACGCGTTTCTTGAACGCTTTGCCTTCAACACAAGGAAGAAGGCATCACTAAGTGATTTAGCGAGCCTCAAGCAATTTGAAGAGGAAACAATGGCAACGTACGGGAATCGATGGAGAGCTTTGCTTTCTAGGTTACCCTACCGTCCTCCTATGTCTGATCTCACGCAGATGTTCACAAAAAGTTGCTTAAAATCAATCTCTGGTCTATTGTTGCTGCGACAATACGACAACTTAGAAGAAGCTTTGGCGCAAGCCAGAGTCATAGAAGAGATTAAGATAGGCGAAGGCGCAATTGCCAAGCCTAAGAAGAAAGAGTGGAATAAAACCACTAAAACTGGGACAACGCAACCACAACACGCCGCAGTCAACCAAGTTGCGATAAATGTTCCCGCGCCCGTGCAAGAAACGCAGCCTCAAAAGGCTAACTACCGTGCAAAGGCTCTCCTGCTTATGAAAGAGATAATAGAAGACAGGAGCAGAATTACCCGCGTCGCCCTAGGTGAAATTTCACCCCATATGCGGAGTCTAGGGAATCCTTATTTGACCGCTTGTCAACGGCAAATTTAGTCACTCTATCGAAAATCCAAATTATAGACCCTAACATTCCCAAGCCTAGGGGGTACAGAGAGGAATTGTATTGTAGATTCCATAGGCGCAGAGGACATGACTTGAATGGGTGCTGGAAATTCAAAGACCTAGTCCAGGATTTGATCGACAATAGAACATTGGTTGTGGACAACCCCATCGCACCAAACAACCAACAAATGGGGGTATTCAAGGACCCCTTGCCAGCCCACGAGGCACAGACAAAACCACTCCAGATTAACGAGGTGCGACAAGATCTTCCCACACAGGGATTTGTGGGAATGATTAGCATAGTAACAAGGAACAGAAGGTACCCGACAGCTGCCCCTGAGGTAGCTACGAGGGAAGTTCCGGCAACATCGCATCCTCAACAACGCCCAACGCAGCTTACCTCCGCCTAGACCTGAGGTCACGATACGAACCAAACTCACGCAGAGTTTGCGGACCACGTCGGCTAGGCTGTCCATCTACGAGCTTATTCAACAATCAGCTCCCCATAGAGAAGCTCTTATGGACATTTTAAAAGCCATTGAATTACAACCCCACGAGGCAAATTCTTTCAACGCCTTCGTGGGACATGTGAAACAATGTACGGAGCCGGTCATCACATTCAGAGAAGATGAGGTCAAAACGATATCAAATGACATGGCAGATCCACCCCTGCACGTTATCGCGCGGGTCAACGGGATTCCGTACAAGAGAGTGCCGATAGATACCGGCTCGTCCAAATAACATCATAACCACCGTAGCCTTAAAGCATTTGAAGCTGCCAGCCTCTCACATCACAGCCTCCACGTACACACTGCGAGCTTTTAATGATGCAATATGCTCGACAGTCGGCATAGTCGTTTCGCCAGTCCAGGTAGGACAAAAGTCAATACCTACACTGTGCCATGTGTCGGAAGGTGAAATGGCTTATAATATACTGCTAGGGCGGCCTTGGATCATGGACATGAAGTGTGTCCCTTCGATCGCCCACCGGTGCTTAAAGTATGCTTATGAAGGGGAAATACATGTAGTCCCAATGGACTTAGAGCCCTTCAAGTATTGCAATGCGGTACAATTCATACCTCAATCGACCCTCCCTTCAACGCATTTGGATTTCCAATTAAATCCATCTAAACAGGGTCCAATACCGCAGGCACCACTGGTGGCCAACAAGACAAAATCCCAGCCAGGTGAGACTTCATCACCCGCTCCTTCATCATCAACGCCACCTATCATGGCCCAACAGAAGGACAAGGGAAAACAAATCATGGAAGAGGTTAAGCCTCTAGAAGAAAGGTTGCCCACAATCTCAACGATATCAACAGAGGAAACACCCAACACAACAGAAACCAAGACTCCCGAACAACCAAACATGGAATGGACTCAGGAAGGACTACCGTTTCCTCCCACCCAATCATCAACAATCACTGTTGAAATGGCCAGTACGGGCCTGGGGGAGTACTTAGTGCAAAACATTGTGGCAACCCCCACATTGGAGTCAATACAGGACATGGGAAGACCTCGCCTTCCCATAGGGACAATTGTTCCTCTAGGCTACCCACCGAACCAAACAAATTTTGTGTATGGGGGCCTTGATCATGGTCTTGAACCATGCCAACAAAAGGAAACAGACGAAGAACCTTTTGTTGAAAACATCAATTATCTATCAAACCCATAATTTGCCCTAAAATATCTAGGCCAATGCAATTGGCATGGATACGGGCTAGGCAGATATGAGCAAGGGATGCGGATCCTTTGCCAACCAAGATATCAGATGCCATATGACAAGTCGAGGGTAGGGTTCAACCATCCCCTGCCATTAGACATCTTGGTTGAAAATATGCAAGGCCTAGAAATAGGCAACAAGGGGGGATTGGCACAAGACCCGTATGCCAATCCAAATACAGAATACACATTGGGAGACTACCTCCCATGGTCAACAAACACCCCTAGAAATAGCAATAATCCCTCTCCTTTGCTAGAGAGAGGTGAAAGTTCGGATAGTAATCCTCAAAGAGAACATCAATGGCTACCGGACATCTTTCTGAAGTTGTTCCCCTTAGAGGTTCCAGATGAAACAATACAACATCAAGAGAATCAGGTCCCTCCACCAAGAGTGGAACAATCGCAATGGGACCAGATTAATTCACTGGAACAAGAAGAGTCCTCAACGTCGCAAGCAACAGATGCTGAAGAGGATGAACAATTTTGGATCTATGAAAGCGATTCAGAAGATGAAACTGAAATGGACTATCTCAGACATGCGCGACGACATCACCGTGCTCTAACTCATGAAGATCTAATGGGACAGATGGGCATACCGCTGGGGCATGAATGGCATGTAGACCCAGCAAGGTGGGACCAAGTGTTGGATCCATGGCTCCAAATTCAAGATGAGCATCGTCCACCTCGAGATCCCATCATGACAACAGTGCCGAGGGAAGACCCCGCCCTCCTTTTCACAAAATTTGCACCTAGGGAGGATCCATTCGTGCCCGTTCCCGTAGAGCCAGATCCAGAGTATAGGGAGCATCTAGAAGAAACAAGTTATCACACCCGCGGTTCTGGAGACCAAATTCATTCCATCCACATGATCTCCATTGATTTGACCGCACCCATCCGCAATCCGACCGATCCATCATGGTCATTGCATCTAGACATGGATGCCATCGATTGGGATCGCGTCAATTCACCATTGTCACCATCAGAGTACTGGCCTTTCGGTGAAATGCTTCATTTTACCCCAAGGACAACTCAGGATATTTTTCAAGCTGAAGAGGGACCCGAGGTTCCAAACGTAGATCTTAACTCAGCTGATGATATCCATTTAATCCCAACTCCACATCAGTTGGAGGACGGATCCCACATGTCAGTCGAGGAGACGACTGACATAGACATCGGCATGCATCCAATGAATCCACGGATTCTCAAGCTCGGGGTAAGCCTTTCCCCCGAAGAGCAAGCCGATTACATTGCCCTTCTTAAAGAAAAGAAGGAGGTTTTTGCATGGTCGTACAAGGATATGCCGAGACTAGACCCGCAGCCTAGTCATGCACAATTTAACGCTTGATCCGACAATCAAGCCTCGTAAAGCAAAAACTAAGAAAGATGCACCCAACAAGTGGCCTTGATGGTCAAAGACGAATTGCAAAAGCTGTTGGATGCACAATTTGTCATCTCGCGTGGATTATCCGCCATGGTTGTCCAACATGGTTCCCGTCAAGAAGCCCGACGGGAGGATTCGCATATGCACCGACTTTCGAGACCTAAACAAAGCGAGTCCTAAGGATGATTTTCCCTTGCCAAGCATCGACGCATTGGTAGACGCTACAACAGGTCACGAAATGCTCTCCCTAATGGACGGTTTCTCAGGATACAATCAAATTCGTATCAATCCTGAAGACCAACTCAAAACGGCATTCACAACGCCTTGGGGGACATTTTGCTATAAGGTCATGCCTTTTGGCCTTAAAAATGCTGGCGCTACATACCAACGTGCTATGACTTATATCTTCCATGATTACATGCACAAAACTTTGGAAGATTACATGGATGATTTGTTAGCCAAGTCTCTCTTGCGCTCGGATCATCTCGGTGACTTAAGCAAGATTCTCGATCGCCTCATAGAGCATAAGGTCGATCGAATCCCAAGAAGTGCGTGTTCGGCGTCACATCCGGAAAACTCTTGGGTTTTATAGTCTCAAAGAGAGGCATCGAAGTGGACCCAAACAAAGTCAAGGCAATCCTTGAAATGGCTCCCCCAACCACTATCAAGCAGCTCGAAGTCCGCAAGGAAAGGTCACATCGATTAAACGCTTCATAGCGCAATTATCCGACAAATGCCGACCAATGAACAAATTATTGCACAAGGGGGTCACATTTCATTGGGATGACGAGTGCTACTCAGCCTTTGAAGAAATCAAACAATACTTGGCTTCGCCGCCGTATTGGCACCACCTAGACCAGGAGTGCCGTTCTACTTATACATCTCAGCTCATCGAGGTGGCACTGGGGAGCCATGCTAGCCCGTAAGAATGAACTTCACAAAGAACAGGCTACTTACTATCTTAGCCGCACCCTGGTCAGTTACGAACTTAACTATGCATACGTTGAGAAACTCTGCTTGGCAGTGGTGTTTGCTACCAAGAGGCTACGCCACTACATGCTGAGCAACACTACGTATGTTGTGTCTAAGGAGAATCCATTGCGATACATGATGAGTCGTACTTATCATAGTAGTCGCACGGCGAAATGGATCATGTTGTTGACGGAATTTGACATTGAGTTTATTGGGCAAAAATCTATAAAAGGACAAGTCATAGCCGATCAACTAGCAGAGGCTCCTCTTGAAGACGATCAGCCTCTGGTCATAGAACTACCCGATGATGGGGTCTTCCATGTCTCGGAATCGCCAGATTCTGATGAGCCCGAGTCTCAGTGCCGACATAACCTTATTTTTTGATGGTTCTAAATGCGAGCAAGGGGGTGGCGCAGAATTGTATTCTTCACACCGCAGGGGCGCTCCAATGCCCCTGTCATTTAAATTAAACTTCCAGTGCACCAACAACAATGCATAATATGAAGCCTTGCTCCTAGGTCTTCAGACAACAATCGCCATGAACATCAAAAGATTGAACATCTTTGGCGATTCGCTGTTAATCATCAATCAAGTCAAAGGGGTATATCAATGCAAATGCCCAGTCCTGAAGGCCTATAAAGCCCTTGTGGACAAATTCCTGGCAAAACTTGAGTGGTATGACATCGAGGCACTCCCTCGATCATCAAACCGTTTTGCGGATACAATGGCCTCCTTGGGGTCACTAATCCCGCAAGACCTTTTCGGTGATATAACAACCATTGAGGTCAAAACCTTATCGCAACCCGCGATGGAGCGCGCAAGCTCAGACTTCACGCCAGGAGTCCACATGATCCAGATCGAACCATCTTCGGATAAGTTCTTTCGAATCCGAGACTGTTTGAAACGGGCCAACTGGGGGTCTTTGTTTTCCCCCACTCCCATTAATAGCAACACAACGCTATTCTTACAAGTTCTATCCCAATCAACATTTGTTAGGGAAGAACTCCAAAAGGGATTGGCTGTTCAAACTGTCGAGGTATCCGATCAACAGGACCGGTATTTACCCATAAGAGACTACCTCAAGTTAGGTAATCTACCCTTTGGATTGACGCACGCCGCAAAACGAACATTCAAACAGAAAGCGGCAAAATATGTCTTGATAGGAGACATTTTGTATCATCGCAGCTACGACGGAATTCTTCTTCGTTGCTTGGACCAGCAAGAGTCCACTTGGGCAGTCGCCCAAGCGCATGACGGTACATGTGGCGGCCACTTTAGTGGTATGGCCATTGCAAAGCGCATTCTTCGCATGGGCTATTATTGGCCATCTTTAGAGCGAGATTGTTGCGCGTATGTCAAGAGGTGCGTGAAATGTCAACATCATGCCAATTTAATGCACGCACCTTCCCAGGCCCTACAGACAGTCCAGTCTGCTTGGCCATTTTCATAGTGGGGCCTCGATCTAATCGGAAAGATCTCCCCTGCATCGTCAAGCCGTCACACGTTTATCATAACGGCCACAGAATATTTTACCAAATGGGTGGAAGCAATTCCGTTAACCTCAACGAAAGGACCCCGTATTGCGGAGTTCATCTTGCATCACATCATATGTCGTTTTGGTATTCCATCCAAAATAATCTCGGATAATGGGCCATCATTCAAGAACAAAGACGTGCGTGCTTTAACCACAAAGTACAAAATTCAGCACAGCTTTTCAACACCCTATTATCCGCAAGCAAATGGGCAAGCAGAGGCGTCAAACAAAACGCTAGTCGCCATCCTTAAAAAGACCGTCGCAGACAATCATAAGGATTGGCACATACAAATCCCACTTGCCCTTTGGGCTTATCGCACTAGCATTCGGACGCCCACTAGGGCAACTCCGTTTTCACTAGTGTATGGCTCAGAGGCAGTAATGCCTCTCGAGTTGGAAATTCCTTCCCTGCGCATATCAATGCAGGAGTTCATCGATGATAACACTGCGCGGCAAGCCCGATTGGACCAACTTACGTTGCTTGACGAACGACGCGTTAATGCTCTCGAGCACTTACGTATCTATCAAGAGCGGCTTAAGAAAGCTTACAACATGAAAGTTCACCTAAGAGACTTTCGGGTTGGTGATTTGGTTCTGAAGGAAAACCAACAAAACTCTAATTTGCCGTCCCATATGAGGGACAAATTCATGGCAAATTGGTTAGGTCCTTATGTCATTGATAGCAAAATAGGACCCGGGACGTACCGGCTAGCTTCTCTTGATGGTATCAAGGAAACATAACCCTTGAATATCAGTCATTTGCGACCATTTCATATCTAAGAAAGCCATATCCAAAAAAAAAAAAAAAAAAAAAAAAAATGCTCCAAGGATTATCGCAATCTCTTGGTCACCCAAAAAGCTCCAAGGATTATCGCAATCTCTTGGTCACCCAAAAAGCTCCAAGGATTATCGCAATCTCTTGGTCAATCCAAAAAGCTCCAAGGATTATCGCAATCTCTTGGTCAATCCAAAAAGCTCCAAGGATTATCGCAATCTCTTGGTCACCCAAAAAGCTCCAAGGATTATCGCAATCACTTTGGTCACTCCAAAAAGCTCCAAGGATTATCGCAATCTCTTGGTCAACCCAAAAAGCTCCAACGATTATCGCAATCACTTGGTCAAAAATCAAGAAATTCAAAAAAAAAAAAACAAAACAACAAAAATCATCAAAAATAACAAAGATTTGCATCTCAATTCTAGGCATACTCAAATTCATCAATAAAATTCATATTCTCGCACCTCATCTTCATCTTCACCAAAAACAATCCATCAAAAATACAAAAATACATAGCTGCATTAAGCATTGCATCCATACATTGCATATTTGTAGTCATACAGGTCAAAGGCACCATAGGCTGTAATTGCTCTGCTAGTCCATCTTGTTCCGCATTGTTCCATTTTACAAAAACAACAAAAACACCATGCATAACTTTTACCACACTACAGTCAGTGGTCTAGGAATGTACCAAGAGTTTCAGTGATTCAGTCATCATTTTCCTCTTTAGCCATGTAGCGTATCAAGTCAGACAGATTTTACGAAGGTAGAGTCATACTTGAAATACACCTTGTTACGTAACATCCCAACACAAATTAAAACACTAAAAATTCCCAAGTTGTGTGAACGAAAGATGAAACCTGCAAAGTAATCTAGGTCACCACAAGCGAAACGGTTATCTTGCTCATCCCCCTATGCGAATGACCCCTAGAATGCCGAGAGTTGGCAAAAGGACAAGCATCCTCCCTACCCAATTCCCCAAGAATCCCTAAAGTTCTCAATAGTTGCAAAACACAAAAAAGTTGCAAAATGTCAAAACATCCAAATTTGACAACCTACAGTGCACACATCAAAAGGCAAAAACAACAATGATTTTCGTCACTCCATATCCCCAGTCCCTTGCTCAAAAGAAAAACAAATCAAAATAAACAGTGATCTCATCACTACAAATGAGCAAGTATCCCAATACAATTGAAGAAAAGAAGGGAGTTGACCTTGAATCCCTGGAACTCTCAGCATTCTAAAAGGTCATGAGGCAAGCTTTAGTACCAATTTGGTTGATAGCCTATCGGTAATGGAAGTAAACCTCCCGCATGACGATATATCCGTCACATTAACTTGCGTACGGATCAATGTTTGCATGTGGATGAGCTAGCTTATGGCATCCTGGATTACACCGTAGATTAATCTTAGTACATACAACAAAGGAATTCGTGGAGCTAATTAGGTGATCCTCCCCCTACAATACCACTAAATGAACTCCATCGCCCACGGATGTGAGCAATGACCGATGGCTCTAAGTCCAATATCATCATCTCCCCGCATATCAATAGACATAAAACATGGGCATCATCAGAACATCAGGCATCACCCCAAATATACATGTAACCCAATGGTACGGAAATAACATCATGCTCCGTCATCAGATGCCGCCTAGTCAACCACCGCTCCCTCGTACCCGTCGAGCCACTCTCCAGCCCTCCGGCCGATCGGGACATCCCGATAAGGACGCCAAACCACCTCCCCGGAGATCCCGAGCAGAGAGAAGGCATCGGTATAGTGTTGTACAACACTCGCCCATCGCCGACTCTGCCCCCGCTCCTCAGATCGCCGCCACAAAGCCGCATAGCCAATCTCCTCGTCATCCATCACCGCCCGAGTCGTCCACGGTAACCCGGTCGGCCTCTCCATCGCTATGTGCCGCCAACCCCAAAGATCGAAGAAGATAACCGCAACTCACCCCCTTCCGTCGCCCGACAGCGGACGCCGTACAGCTCCCCGTAGAGCTGTGCCAACAATGTCTGTCCCCATCCATAAATCAACGGTGCCTCTATCGGGCACTCTACCAACTGCCATACCAACTCCAACAGGTTCCACGGGAACCTCGCGCCTGACGAATCAGGTAGAAGCATGTTAGAAATGAGGCCCATCAAGAATGCGTGCCTCACTCCTAACACCCCCCTCTCCTGCCACCAGCTAACAAAAATCCCGCTAGCCTGACAGTCCACCTCGGCTGTCTCCACCGGGTTCGTTACACCCGCCCGCTCCGCATGCCCAAAACATCTCATCGCATACAGCAGTCCGCTGATCACGCGGCGATGTCCTAATGGGCAATCCATCTATCGGAATCCGAAGCAACCGATAAACGTCCTCCAGTGTCATAGTCATCTCCCCTGTCGGAAGATGGAAAGTGTTGGTCCGCGGATCCCAAACTTTGATCAGGGCCGTCAGATAGGCCTGATCCGGGACCACAGGCTCCAGTCGAGCCACCTGCTTGAGCCCAAGGGCATCAAGCCACTGCCAGTCAACATCAGTCAGCACCGACCGCGCCTCAGCGAATGCGGCAGGTACACGGTACCGGCTCCTAACCTGCAAAACAATAACACACACAAAAATTCAAAACTAATTTTTCAGATTTAGGGTTCCTAACCTAAACTGATAATTACAAAAACAAAAGAAAAAAAAAAATTTACAGAAAGCAAATTTTCAGATTTAAGGTTCCTAACCTAAACTGAGTAATTACAAAAAACAACACAAAAATTCAAAAATAAAACTTTCAGATCTAGGGTTTCTAACCTTAACTGATTGAATACAAAAACAACATAACAATTCAAAAAAAAATAAAACATAAAAACTTAGGGTTTACGTGCAGTTTATCCTAAGGTTTACTTCAAACAATAAACGTTTTTACATAGGTTTTATATTACGTTTAATGTACAATAAATCTTAGTTTTTATAAACTAAGTGTCAGGGTCTAAATTTTATTTCAAACAAAGAAATAAACAAAATCAATTCAAATCACATCATCAATTGCAAGAATAAACTCTAGGGAGCACTTACGGGTTTCGCCTCCGCTCCGCCGCTCGAACCAGTTTGTGCACTCATGATGACAGAGAGAATTTCGGCAGCGCTTCGCTTCGCAGAATTACCTCCTCCTCCCAGAGCTCCCAAATCGCAAGAAAAAAATGACACAAATGAGCCCAAATCCAAGTTTTGGGCCTTAAATAAGCCTACCAACCGGAAATCGTCCTTGGCTGGGACGAGCGCTCTGGTCAGCGCTCGTCCCACCCAGGGACGATTTTTGCAATTGGAAATCGTCCCACCCAGGGACGATTTCCACCGTAAAAGTCAAAACATCAAAAAATCAACAAAAATGCACTAAAAACAACAAATAAAGTTGCCTAATAGAATGTTGTTACACTCGCAATCCAAGGCAATCAAAATAGACGTTGGGGTCATATATTGTCGCTATCTCACTCCCCAAGAAGGCTACCATAGCCGGACCGCTCCACGGGAAGAAGATTACAACAATTTTATCCCCACATGCGTCACACAAAACAACAAAAACAATAAAAAAATTCAACAAAAATAGACAACAAAAAAAACATTGCCGGACACAAGTGCTCTTCCACTTAAACTCCGGGAAAATAAAATCGATGTCGAGGTCCAAATTATCGCTCTCCTACTTCCCCAAGAAGGCTACAATAGCCGGACCGCTCCACGGGAAGTTAGATTTTCGATGATTTCACCTCATTACGACATCACCAAAAGGGTTAACACCCACCAAAAATAGGTCCAAATGTTGGAAAAATTGCACACGCTTAACGGTAAACCCTCTAAAGGCACCCTTGCACAAGTCATCTTGGGTCAAGCGACTCGTCGCTTCTCTCACGAAGGTCATTCCCTCATCGATTCGTCGCTTGAGGGGGTAGTCACACTTAGTCACCAACCAACAATCACACACCCAATTAAGGAAAATGACATGCATTCAAAGAATCATTGACAAAGACAATCACGCTCCCGCTTGGGGCCAGTAAACAAGCAACAATCAAATCAATCAAACACTTGGCATTTCGTGAATCATGAACACAAGGTTCCCCCTGAGGATAAAAACGCCCTTTGCCTGTTCATGATTGATCAATGTCTAAGTTCAAGTCACACCTCACCAAAACAGGTTAATACTTGAAATCAAATTCCTTAGCTCGTCAGAAGCAAGGATTCAAGAATGCATGCCCTTTCCATACTTGGGGCATCAAAAGTTGGTTAGGTTACCAAGAAACCCTAATCATTAGTGCTTTGGTTATCTATTTTTGCTCAACACTGCGTCACCCGCAGCGCTTCCCAAAAAGGGGCATCTGTAGACACCAAAACAACACCAATCCGATTATGTGACTACAAACACTGATCGCTTTGACAAACACAGCCCCCAGGGCAGCCCTCAGAGGTCAAACAGATGGTCTTAACCACTTTCATAGCAATTTTGTGAGGTCAAGAAGCAATTTGGCACACTTAGACACTTTGCCTAGTAATCGTCTCACCCAGGGACGATTGCTAACTTGAAATCGTCTCACCCAGGGACGATTTCTGAAATCGTCTCCGGTAAGGACGATTTCCAAGTTTAACGGGCAAAAAGACAAATGAGGCCAAGTGGCAGCCCAGAACAGCTCGCTTGATGACTCTCGCCTCGCACGCGTGTGTGAGTGGACAAATAGGCCGTTTGAGGACTGTCACAAGGGCGCTTATGAAAGCCCAAGTCAATGGAGGACTCCCCTCCCTCATGGGAAGACAAGACTGCCACATGGCGCCTATGACCAACACATGGCATTTGTGCTTCCCTCCCAAAAGAGACCCCTTGGGTCTATAAAAGGTGAGACTTTTCTCACCCAAGATATACAAGTTGAAGGAGTTTTCAAGCAACGAAGTGCTGCCGAGTTGAAGACCCACTTGCATCCCTTTTGGTTCACCTTCCCACATCCACCAATCTCTTTTGCAAGGGAGGTTGTTGGGTGGCTTTTGGAAGCTTGAATCGGACCTAAATCCAACACATGGACACCTGAATCAACCAATTCGCCGACCCCCCCAATCCTAAGAGGTTTTGGGCCCATCCCTAGTGGATTGGCGCCGGAATCAAGTGCCAACGGTGGGAGGCCCACTTGGGCATCCCCGCACTTTTCTTAAGTTTTATTTCAGAAGCATTCTAGTTTATTTTCTCATGCTGCATATTGTGTTTTCTGTTTGGTGAATTCATAGCTGCAATTTCGTAACCTTTGATCGGATTCTAGTATGTTTTGTGTCGTTTTGTAGTTTCACTAACTTGCAGGAGGCGATATCAAATTCCCGAGGGTAGAGGCCAAATTGGGAGAATCCGACCATCTGGGTCGTCCCAAAATGGCCCCAATTACATAACCCCTCTGTCTGTAGGTGTTTTGGAGACCTCGGGAGTCGACATTGGAGCGTGTCAGTTCGGCTTCCCCAACACAGAAGAAATCGTCCCACCCAGGGACGATTTACAGTCGAAAATCGTCCTACCCAGGGATGATTTCCAGTTGAAAGCAGATTGGCCGACTGTCTCAGTGGCAATGGCCTGTTGGTAACATTTTCTATCTTCTGGCAAGTTTTCGTGCTGTTTAGAATCATTTTGTTTACTGTTTTAGATAAATGTTTGCATGCATCTTTTGATGATTTTAGAAGAACGAACACTTTTCACTTGCAGCAGGTGCTACTGACATCTTGGTTGTTTCTTTGTTCATAGGAGAAGCAGCAGAGGTGAAGAACTCATCGACATCAGCGACGACATCATCTTGGCCCGCCCATTGCAATCGTGGGCACGCGGAAAGAGGAACATTGAGTGATTGTAATCGAATTCTTTTAACGCTCCTAGCCCCCGAAAAGGGAGGAGGCGTCATTGTAACAGAGATCAAGGGATATTAATGAAAGGGCTGTGTTTTCTCCATTTGCTTGTGTCTCTTCCAATGCGTTTCTTTTCCATTTCATGCACTTTACGTTTCTAGGACTTAAGCGCATTTGATTTTGGTTGCAATCGCAATTAGTGTTTCCTTCGCCCGGAATCTCGTGCTTTCAGTAGCATTTATCATACCATATGCATATATCAATATACAGTAGCATGCATCCATCAACATCAATCATTATGCATAACATAAAATCATGACATATACAAAAAACAAAAACAAGAAAACAAAAACAACAAAACAACAAGAACATCACAAAAATGCAACACAAAAACACAGCAATAAACATTGCCAGACACAAGTGCTCTTGCACTTAACCTCTTGGCATAACAAAATTGATGTCAAGGTTTACATTGTCACTATCCTACTCTCGAAGAAGGCTACCATAGCCGGACCGCTCCACGGGAAGACGGATTTTTGACAATTTCATCCCCAAACGACATCACAAAAGGGTCAAAGCCCACTCAAAAACAACAAGAAAATCAAAACAACAAAAATAGCAAATATCCACAAACAACAAAAGCAATAAACATTGCCAGACACAAGTGCTCTTGCACTTTACCTCTTGGCATAACAAAACTAATGTCGGGGTCTACATTGTTGTTATCCTATTCCCTAAGAAGGCTACCATAGCCGGACCGCTCCACGGGAAGACGGATTTTCGATAATTTCACCCCCAAATGACGTCACAAAAGGGTCAAAACCAATTCAGAAACAACGAAAAAATGCAACACAAACACATAGCAATAAACATTGCCAGACAAGAGTGCTCTTGCACTTAACCTCTTGGCATAGCAAAAATGATGTCAGGGTTTACATTGTCAATATCCTACTCCCCAAGAAGGCTACCATAGCCGGACCGCTCCACGGAAGATGGATTTTCGACAATTTAATCCCCAAATGGTGTCACAAAAATAACAAAAACAATAAAAAAATGCAACAAAAACAAACAACAATAACATTGCCGGACACAAGTGCTCTTGCACTTAACCTCTAGGCAAAGAAAATAGATGTCGAGGTTCAAATTATCACTCTCCTACTTCCCCAAGAAGGCTATCATAGCCGGACCGCTCCACGGGAAGATAGGTTTTCGATGATTTCACCTCATTATGGCATCACCAAAAGGGTTAACACCCACCAAAAATAGGTCCAAATGTTGGAAAAATTGCACAGGCTTAACGATAAACCCTCTAAAGGTACCCTTGCACAAGTCATCTTGGGTCAAGTGACTCGTCGCTTCTCTCACGAAGGTCATTCCCTCATCGATTCGTCGCTTGAGGGGGTAGTCACACTTAGTCACCAATCAACAATCACACACCCAATTAAGAAAAAAGACATGCATTCAAAGAATCATTGACAAAGACAATCACGCTCCTGCTTGGGGAAGTAAACAAGCAACAATCAAATCAATCAAACACTTGGCATTTTGTGAATCATGAATACAAGGTTCCTCCTGTGGATAAAACGCCCTTCACTTATTCATGACTGATCAATTTCCAAGTTCAAGTCACACCTCACCAAAACAGGTTAATACTTGAAATCAAATTCCTTAGCTCGTCAGAAGCAAGGATTCAAGAATGCATGCCCTTTCCATACTTGGGGCATCAAAAGTTGGTTAGGTTACCAAGAAACCCTAATCATTGTGCTTTGGTTATCTATTTTTGCTCAGCATTGCGTCACCCGCAGCGCTTCCCAAAAAGGGGCATCTGTAGACACCAAAACAGCACCAATCCGATTACGTGACTGCAAACACTGATCGCTTTGACAAACATAGCCCCCAGGGCAGCCCTTAGAGGTCAAACAGTGGTCTTAACCACTTTCATAGCAATTTTGTAAGGTCAAGAAGCAATTTGGCACACTTGGACACTTTGCCCAGTAATCGTCTCACCCAGGGACGATTGCTAACTTGAAATCGTCTCACCCAGGGACGATTTCTGAAATCGTCTCCAGTAAGGACGATTTCCAAGTTTAATGAGCAAAAAGACAAATGAGGCCAAGTGGCAGCCCAGAACAGTCGCTTGATGACTCCCGCCTCGCACGCGTGTGTGAGTGGACAAATAGGCCGTTTGAGGACTCGTCACAAGGGCGATTATGAAAGCCCAAGTCAATGGAGGACTCCCCTCCCTCTTGGGAAGACAAGACTGCCACATGGCACCTATGACCAACACATGGCATTCGTGCTTCCCTCCCAAAAGAGACCCCATGGGTCTATAAAAGGTGGGACTTTTCTCACCCAAAATATACAGGTTGAAGGAGTTTCCAAGCAACGAAGTGCTGTCGAGTTGAAGACCCACTTGCATCCCTTTTGGTTCACCTTCCCACATCCACAAATCTCTTTTGCAAGGGAGGTTGTTGGGTGGCTTTTGGAAGCTTGAATCGGACCCAAAACCAACACATGGACACCTGAATCAACCAATTCGCAGACCCCCCAATCCTAAGAGGTTTTGGGCCCATCCCTAGTGGATTGGCGCTGGAATCAAGTGCCAATGGTGGGAGGCCCACTTGGGCATCCCCGCACTTTTCTTAAGTTTTATTTCAGAAGCATTCTAGTTTATTTTCTCATGCTGCATATTGTGTTTTCTATTTGGTGAATTCATAGCTGCAATTTTGTAACCTTTAATCAGATTCTAGTATGTTTTGTGTCGTTTTGTAGTTTCACTAACTTATAGGAGGCGATATCAAATTCCTGAGGGTAGAAGCCAAATTGGGAGAATCCGACCATCTGGGTCGTCCCAAAATGGCCCCAATTACATAACCCCTCTGTCTGCAGGTGTTTTTGAGACCTCGGGAGTCGACATTGGAGCGTGTCAGTTCGACTTCCCCAACATAGAAGAAATCGTCCCACCCAGGGACGATTTACAGTTAGAAATCGTCCTACCCAGGGACGATTTCCACTTGAAAGCAGATTGGCCGACTGTCTCGGTGGCAATGGCCTTGTTGGTAACATTTTTTGTCTTCTGGCAAGTTTTCAGTGCTGTTTAGAATCATTTTGTTTATTGTTTTAGATAAATGTTTGCATGCATCTTTTGATGATTTTAGAAGAACGAACACTTTTCACTTGCAGCAGGTGCTACTGACATCTTGGTTGTTTCTTTGTTCGCAGGAGAAGCAACGGAGGTGAAGAACTCATCGACATCAGCGGCGACATCATCTTGGCCCGCCCATTGCAATCGTGGGCACGTGGAAAGAGGAACATTGAGTGATTGTAATCGAATTCTTTTAACGCTCCTAGCCCTCGAAAAGGGAGGAGACGTCATTGTAACAGAGATCAAGGGATATTAATGAAAGGGCTGTGTTTTCTCCATTTGCTTGTGTCTCTTCCAATGCATTTCTTTTCCATTTCATGCACTTTACGTTTCTAGGACTTAAGCGCATTTGGTTTTGGTTATATTGCAATTAGTGTTTCCTTTGCCCGGAATCTCGTGCTTTCAAATTCAAGTTGTATAAATTCCTAATGTTTCCAGAGTCACAAAACCAATTCGCTTTGATGGATTGAAAGAAGGTATTTAGGTTTAAATTTTGGAGGCAAGCTTTTTCCAATCAAAGGTAGTAGTTTCACGTGATTCTCTTGAGTGTCTACATGTCAGCCTGACCAAAACTATACCAATCCCAAGTGACCTGTGGTCTCCCTAAGACGAAACACCCTTAAAACGGATAACTAATAACAAAATGAAATAAAAGTTATAATGACAGCTCTAAAATTTAAATACTAAAAAACAATAAATAATTTCCCATTTTTTATGTAAACAAATATATATAGTATACTGTTTTGTCGTATATTTAAATTGATAACTGTGGATAGTTTCTTGCATGAAGACAAGGTGACTCCCTTCATATTTTAATTATACTTTGCACCTTATTTTAATATCCGAAACTGCGTATTATTTGATTTTAAAAATTGTTCCGTTAAAATATCGTTTAAGGTTTAATTGAAAAGAAAGGAAACTGTGTATCATTTAATTTCATTTATAATACAATTAAGTGTTAAGTGTTGCGTTATATTTCAGATTCCATTTTGATACCGTTCAAATATTAAATGTTGTGTTGATAAGCAATTATTATTGGTTATCTAAAAACATTATATTTCATCTTCCTCGGTCTTATTTTATCATTTAATTTCATTTATAATACAATTAAGTGTTAAGTGTTGCGTTATATTTCAGATTCCATTTTTGAATGTTGTGTTGATAAGCAATTATTATTGGTTATCTATAAACATTATATTTCATCTTCCTCTGTCTTATTTTATTTTCTCACATCAAGAAAACAAACGTGCTTTCGTATTTTAACTATACTACGTACCTTACTTTGGTATTGGTCAAGGTTGGGTTACGGATGGGAGTGCGTGTTGTTTGATTTCATTTATAATACAATTAAATGTTCAACTGCATATTGTTTGGTTCCATTTAATTGATGAGCAGTTATTATTGAGAATCTGTTTAGGTAAAAATTTAAGAAGAAAAACACTACGTTACATATTCTTAAATGAAAAAGAATATTGGTAAGATAAATCAATGGTATGTTACCAATAATAAAGTAAAATAGGTTTAAAGTTGTATCAATAATAACAAAGCAGATAAGTTTTTGGTGGTAGTGTTAATAAAGCAGAATAAGTTTTTGGTGGTCTTATCAACAATAAAAAGGCAGAATAGGTTTTTGGTGGAAACAATCCGTGTTTAACAAAGTGGAATAGGTTTAGGTAGTGTCAACAATAACAAAGTGAAATAACTTTACTTCATGTTAAAAATAACAAAGTGAAATAAGTTTATTTCATGTTAAAAATAACAAAGTGAAATAAGTTTACTTCATGTTAACAATAACAAAGTGGAATAGGTTTACTTCATGTCAACAATCACACAGCAAAATAAGTTTAATGAAAGCAATCTTTGTGATTTAAACCTACACATATTACTTATTAAAAATAATATGATTATAACAACCTTGTAACCTAGCAATTAAATTATTCAATATTATGTATGTACTGCTTACCTTACTTTGATATTGGTAACGGTTGGGTTACGCATTATAATACAATTAAATGTTCAACTGCGTATGTTTGGTATATGAATGAAGGAAGGATACTAGCACTGAAATTATTCAATGTTATTTATGATATATAGTGCGTACCTTACTCTGATATTGGTCAAGGTGGGTTACGGATGGATGTCCGTATTGTTTGATTTCATTTATAATACAATTAAATGTTCAACTCCGTAATGTTTGGTTTCATTCAAACTGCGTATTGTTTGATTCCATTTAATTGGATAATGAAACTGCGTATTGTTTGATTCCATTTAATTGGATAAGCAGTTATTATTGACAATTTGTTTAGGTAAAAATATTCCATTTAATTGTTTAGGTAAGAATATTCCATTTAATTGGCTAAGCAGTTGTTATTGACAATTTGTTTAGGTAAAAATATTCCATTTAATTGTTTAGGTAAGAATATTCCATTTAATTGGCTAAGCAGTTGTTAATGACAATTTGTTTCTTAAAAATTTAAGAAGAAAAAGACGTAGATTTCATTTATAAACAATTAAATGTTCAACTGCCTATGTTTGGTTTCATTCAACTGCGTATTGTTTGATTCATTTAATTGGATAAGCAGTTATTATTGACAATCTGTTTAGGTAAAGAAAAAGACTACGATAGGTTACATCTTCATATGAATGAGGGGAGGATACTAGCAGTTAAATTACTCAATGTTTAAATAATATATTAATGGAGTAAGGATATTAGTGGTTAAATTTAAAGTTATCTTATTTAATTTAGATTTGATAAATTAGATAGATGACATTGAAGCAAAAATAAAAATAAAGAAGTATTTTAAAATGTTAATAGAATTTGATTAGTTTGAAAATATAGTATATAAATAATACCATCTTAATTTAGAAATAAATAAAAAAATATTATTAAAATTAGTAATAATATTTATGTTTAAAAATATCAAAAATTATGATTGGTAAATATATAAGAAAAATAATTAATTTAAATTTTTTATTATTAAAAATATTATTTTTCAATAAAGTTATTATCTTAGGTTTTAAAGTGATATTAAGTAAAAACATTATAATGTTCATCATAAAAGATAAAAGGTAAAATATTTTTTATTTTTGGTGAGATTATATGTCATAAGAGAGGGATATTGTTTATCCAATATGTGGTTATCACTAATATAAGGTGGATATTGTTCATCTAATATATAGTTATTACCAACCACACTTTGGTGATTATGGAAGCATGGTGTACAACCCTACCTCTTCTAGGATTATAACTTTGGATTTATATTTAAAGTTTCAAAATTTCTATCATGAGCCTTGTCAAAACTAAGTGGCACCTTGCACTCTCTTTAATGTTTATCTTTTCAAACTAGACTCATCAAGAGCCATAGGTTATGTCTCTTAATGTTATCTAGTATATTTTTGTATTTTTTAGTGGGTTAAGGGGAAGCAACACACAATACTTGCAATGACAAGAAATTTATTCTACCCATAGAACATCCACAAATATTACAAGACATATTTAGGAGAAACATTGTATTCTTATTAATATTTACGAGGACAACAACTCAAGATACAACAAGAATGACATACATACACCATCACCAAGTATAGTGTATTTACAACAAGCTTGACACAAGTCTACAACACACTCATATTGATTTTTGCACCACCAACAATGCTCGATGAGTACTCAATAATATAATGGGAAATTATTTTCCAAGACTCAACTCACAATCCTAACTTAAGACTTAGGCACATTGATCCCGAACCCAAAAAAATACCCAAATCTAATGGTGTTTGTCCCTTTAACATAACACCCATTGCACAAAAGTAAAGAACATTCACAACTGACCCATCACCCTCTCCATGCACTCCTAATTTACAATAGCAGACATAACTTAGACTATACTCTCTAAGCACTCCTCACACCAAAGAGTAAAAGACATTCAATTTTGACCCACCACCCTCTCCATGCACTCCTTATACACAAGGACAAACACAACTTAGACTACCCTCTTCAACCACTCCTTATACCAAAGAGCAACCATAATGTTAATCACCCTTTCAAAACACTCCTTGCACCAAACAACAGTAAATATTCAAGTTTAATCCATCGCCCTCTCCATACATAATCCATACACAAAAACAACCACAATGACAACTGCCCTCTCTAGTACATTTTTGTATTTTTTAATGGGTTAAGGGGAAGCAACACACAATACTTGCAATGAAAAGAAATTTATTCTACCCATAGAACATCCACATATATTACAAGACATATTTAAGAGAAACATTGTATTCTTATTAATATTTACGAGGACAACAACTCAAGATACAACAAGAATGACATACATACACCATCACCAAGTATAGTGTATTTACAACAAGCTTGACACAAGGTTACAACACACTCATATTGATTTTTGCACCACCAACAATGCTCGATGAGTACTCAATAATATAATGGGAAATTATTTTCCAAGACTCAACTCACAATCCTAACTTAAGACTTAGGCACATTGATCCCGAACCCAAAAAAATACCCAAACCTAATGGTGTTTGTCCCTTTAACATAACACCCATTGCACAAAAGTAAATAACATTCACAACTGACCCATCACCCTCTCCATGCACTCCTAATTTACAATAACAAACGTAACTTAGACTATACTCTCTAAGAACTCCTCGCACCAAAGAGTAAAAGACATTCATGTTTGACCCACCACCCTCTCCATACACTCCTTATACACAAGGACAAACAACTTAGACTGTCTTCTTCAACCACTCCTTATACCAAAGAGCAACCATAATGTTAATCACCCTTTCCAAACACTCCTTGCACCAAACAACAGTAAATATTCAAGTTTAATCCATCGCCCTCTCCATACATAATCCATACACAAAAACGACCACAATGACAACTGCCCTCTCTAGGAAGTCCTCGTACCAAAGAACATATAATGTTTTAGGTTTAAATTCAATGTTGACTAATGGGAACGTGTATGATAATGCACTTCATATTTTTCTTGCCTTACACGATCCGCTAATGTCGGTGATGATGGGATGGAAACGTATACAGTTTTGACCACGAATGACATGGGTGGCTTCTTTGTGTTCTATTTATATTTTGCATTATCCTTCAAACCAAAAATACATGTTATTATCTTTGTTGGATATCGTAATAGTTGACATGCGTGGCTTCTTTTGTGTTCTATTTATATTTTAGATTATTTTATTTGGGTTAGATATCGTAATAGTTTTAATTTGTTAAATATTTTAATGATTTAATAAAATTGAAAGTTAAAATTATAAATGTGTTTACATGTTATTATACAACCATTTGGTAGGTTTTAATCCAATTACCTTTGCTTTTGCTAGATATCGTAATAGTTTTGGCTTGTTAGAATATTTTTATAATTTAATAAAATTCAAAATTTAAACTATAAATGTGTTGGTTTGTTGAATATTTTAATAATTTAATAAAATTTAAAATTTAAATTATAAATGTGTTTACATGTTATTATAAAATCATTTGATAGGTTTTGACCTAATGACCTTTGTTTTAAATAATACATTTTATTTGAATTCTCCCACACTTGAACTTAACACTACAAGCATATAAAAGGAATAAATACTTCTTTTAACCCCTTTAAAATTTTTCTTCTTTTAATTAAATTCTACATTAAAAATTAGAGGGCAAAGAGGATTTAACCTGCAATTACTTATTATAAATCATCCAATCTACCTCATGCTAGCCATAATGGAATGGTAAAAATGCTACCATACAATAAAATCTTGCCACCTTCAACTCTAGAAATTTACTAGTGCCTTACTTTTGCATGTTTTTGTCTCAGTGGTCTATGTGTCAATTGGAATGTCGGGCTTTCACAATGAACACGGGGATTGTTTCTTTACTTTCTCTAGAATGATATATAACAACTAGGCACATAAGGAATCTATAAGTAGGATCTTGACTATGTTAGAGAAAACCCAAGAAAATATCTAACTTATTATTATTATTTTTTAAATATGGAGGCCTTCCTCAACCTCTTAGAATTTTTGATAAGGTGTTAAATATGGAGACCTTCCTCTATTAGGATTTCACAATAATAGATATGCAAAGTATTACATAAAAGATGAAGAGAAGAGTGGAACTGATTAATTTATTCTAAGGATCAACTTTGTATGAATAGCAGAGTTATCATTGAGAGTCGTTGGATTACAACAACTCATCAGATCTAATGAAGACACCACTGAGTGTTCTCCTAACACATGGAGGAGTGAAAACTCAAGTGTCTATCCTAGTGGAACTTAAGAGAATATTCTCTTATTCTAACACCCCCCTTAAGTGATACTAGGGGTGAATTGTACAAATGAATCCTAACAACAAGGCATAATGAGGTAATCATGTATAATGACTTCTTTTGAAGAGATGGTAAAATCCAATGGGAAAAAACCATCAAAAAAGAATTTAGAGGCTTGTCTTAGTATGACAAAGATTGTCCTCCTAATATAATAGATAGTTGGTAAAAAACCCCTATGGAGAAAAACCAACTATGAGAAGAAGAGAGATATGTCTTCATATGGTGAAGATTGTCCTCTTTAACAAGAAATAAAGATGATTCTCGACAAATTGGCCTGATTAGGTACTCATTTACATAATATTATTGGTGAAAAAACCCCTGTGGGGAAAAACAACAATGTGAGGCTTGTCTTTGTATGGCAAATATTGTCCTCCTAATATAATAGATAGTTGGTAAAAAAACCCCTGTGGGGAAAAACCAACTATGAGAAGAAGATAGGCATGTCTTCGTATGGTGAAGATTGTCCTCTTTAACAAGAAATAAATATGAGTCCCAAAAACTTGGCCTGATTAGGTACTCATTTACATAATATTGTTGGTGAAAAAACCCCTATGGGGAAAAACCAAAATGTGAGGCTTGTCTTCGTATGGCAAAACTTGTCCTCTTTATACAAGAAACAAAGATGAGGCCTAAAAACTAGGTCTAATTAGGTACTCATATACAATAAATAGTTTTTGAAAAAACCTCTATGGGTAAAAACCAACTATTAGAATGAGATTTAGAATAAGAACTTTTGAATTTTATAATTATGCTAAATTAAAAGTATATATCTTTAACTAACAAACATATTTTATTATTTAAAGAAATATTACCTAAGAGAAGGAGAAAATGCTTTTAAGTGAATTTGAAAACTCCCCTCTAGAGACGCAAAAGTGCGAAATTTGCACATAGACCCCCCCCAAAAAAAAAAAATTATTAAGAGATTTACAATATGACTCTTTTTCAAAAGATCCTTTTTAAGACAATTAAAATGATTTTTGAAATTTGATTCAAATTAAAACTTCAAAAATGAATTTTAAGAACATTATAAATAAGGAAAAGTAAAGAATAATGACAATGCTTACGACCCCTGAGAGAACACGGGTGACACGAGAAAATCAGAGAAGATGTTGTGTTCAATTTAAAGGAGATGCTGCGATCAAACGTTGATAGAGATGAATTAAAAGGTGTCCTTTTCTTATAGTGTGACACCGAGGACCTTGAGGACTCAATTTTAAGGACATCGAGAATCCAAACCATCACCAAATAAATATTGAGGCCTTCAAGGACTTTAAGGAATGCACCTACGAAGAAAGAAAAGGACCCAAAAACAATAAACATTATAAAATAAAAAACATTTTTCTTTGTTACCTATCTAGATGAGAGCTTAGAAGCGTGATCAGAGAGAGCAGAAAACATTTATTTCTTAGATGTCTAAAAATGAAGATCAAGGAACTAGGAACCACCTGTGTTGAAATTTTTTCCTTGGATAACGTATTGAGAGCTTGGAAGTCGCTTAGAGGACGTATCAACAGGAAAAAAATGTTCTTATAGCAGATGGTGGGCTCCAATGTCTCGAAAGTTGCACGAAATTAATCTCTCATACAAAGTAAGAAATAGAAAAAGATCTATAACCTACCCTACAAGAAAAGATAGAGAAAAAGTGTTATAAATATAAGATGAATCAGAAAGCTTGAACTAGAGATGAAAGCAACAAAAAAGAGTGTGTGATATTTCCACCAGGCATGCATTATATAAGGAGCGACGGACAATGAGCGTAATTCGAGATACACCTAGTTGGTAAGATTCATCAAAAGCCAACTAGGGCCACATTTTGGGTGGTGCGCCAAGCCCAAAAAATCAAAGAACCAAACTAGAAGTTGTATTAAATCATGAATATTTTGTTAAAGCAAAAAAGATTTGAAAAGATTTAAATATTCCCTATTTAATATATGTGGGCCTAAAAATAGGAGACATATCGTTGAGGCAGTGCCAAAACGAAATGGGGCCTCTAAACAAGGACGTAGCACCAAAAAAAATTATGGGCTATGAATTTCCCCCATTTTTATAAAAAAATACGTAGCTATAAAATAAATGGGCCACGAAAGAAATAAGAGGTATTGAATCAAAATCGAGGTATTAGATAATTTTTGTAAAAAAAACTATCTCAACATGAAACAATATCTAAAAAATAAATTCTTATATAATAAACAATGAAGATTTTGCTAAAAAATATGGATAAAGCTGACTATTGCATAAAATGAAGCAAGTTAGTCAAAATAAAATCCAAATCAAATGAACCAGATCCTAGAACCTTCAAGAGAGAATGCTAGAAAAATATATCCTGCTCTGGTACCATGTTAGAATTTCACAATAATAGATATGCAAAGCATTACACAAAAGATGAAGAGAATATTGGAACTGATTGATTTATTCCAAGGATCAACTATGTATAAATAGCAAAGTTGATCATTGAGAGTCGTTGGATTACAACTCATCAGACCTGATGAAGACACCACTAAGAGTTCACCTGACACATGGAGGAGTGGAAACTCAAGTGTCTATCCTAGTGGAACTTAAGAGAATATTCTCTTATTCTAACATACTCAACCTCTTAGAATTTTTGATAAGATGTCACCATATTATATCAAACATAACTCCCAAGTAATTAAAATGAAAATGATTTTATTTCTATCTCTGAAGTGGATAGTAAGTAATTTATTTGTAGTGGGAAAACACTGACTCTTTGGATGTTCTCTCATAAAAATCATAGCTTTTAGAAGAATAAAGAAAGCAAATTTTTCTTTAAGCCTCGGGTGAATCTAGAGTCTCTAGGTGCCACATCACACACTAGATAGGCACTGGATAAGTCATATTAAATCATAGCTTTTGGAAGAACAAAGAAAGCAAAGTTTTCTATAAGCCTCGGGTGAATATAAAGTCTCTAAGTGCCACATCACACACTAGATAGACACTAGATAAGTCATATTTTGGCTTTTAAAAAAAACACCTCACTATGATGGGATCCATAGGTATCTCCTTTCAATATGTACTATTTCTTTAGGATAGGATTGTTGAAATGAGTATGTCTAGATATGATACCTTCATTTAGTTAACCAACCAAGCATCACCTAGGTGCATAACAAAGAAAAAAATGAAGATATAAATATTAATAAGAAGTAATGAATCAATGTTTTGACACCACTTACAAAGAATGGATCACAATATTTTATTTTATAACACTAACCTTAAATCTATACATGTAATTCTTAATCAATGTATGTCTCTTGGTTGTCACAAGAAACTTTTGGTGTTTCACCTTAACTTCAAACTATTCAACTTCTTTCAACCTCATACAAGTAGTAATTCTTCAACTTCTCTCCAACCTCTCATCAAGTGTAATAATATTAACTTAAGATCTAATAAAATATAGTCATAAAATAATATAATAAGTACTAATAAAAATATAAAATTAACAAATATCAAATGTTTTTCCTATTAATCTCTCAAGAGGTGTAATGCCTTGGACGACCTTCATAGAAACTATGTAAAAAAAAAAAAATCCTGCATTACATCTTGTTATTACTTTGCTTCGTAAAAGAGGGGTGTGTGGCAGCATTAATTCCAAATTATTCCTTGTTTTATTTTTACACAAGTTTATTCATACACATTACGTTTTTCAGTAGTTTGAATTAAGGATTTTTTTAAAAAAATTCAAAACTTTAATTACATAGATGTTTCATAGAAACTAATTTACGGTTAAAATAGTGCAACGGACTCCACGCGAACGTAGAAATAATAGTATAGTTTTTATTTTAATAAAAATCTTAAAGTTTCTGTTATTATAATTTTAAAAGTTGATTATTATAATTTAAACTAGTGTAATTTACAATGGCTAGACTATATATTACACGCCGATTTACACTTTGGTCAAGATTAGGGCTATTCTTACAGGTAAGATGTTACCTTGCACGCACGCCATGGGAAATGAAAGCTCTTCTTTCCGTAACGGTGGATTGCATGTGCGTCTCGTCATGAATATGAATCTGAACAGTCTGAACAGTTTGCTTGGGCACTTATTCCAGACATGTTTGAGCATTAACCCAATAACTTTTTTTGCGTTTTCCTACTTTAAAGGTTGATCTTCAATGAATATTTTAGATATTTAATATTTTTTTAAAAAGAGAAGTTTTTCTACTTTAAAATATTGACTGATTTTGAATAAATATTTTAATTATCCATATTAATATCTTCTCTTTTTTATTTGATCTTAAAATAAATATTTGAGAAGTTTTCCTACTTTAAAATATTGGTTGATCTTGAATGAATATTTTAGCTATCATGAAAGTTGGTTTCATATTATTACCCCTTCTATGAAATTTGGTTCCACATTAATACCTCTCCTTCTAAAAGACATCTATTGAGAAGTTTTCCTACTTTAAAATATTGACTAAATATTTTAGCTATCATGAAATTTGGTCCTCGTCTATACTTAGGCAGAATTATGACCAGCAACTCCGCCTATATATATATATATTTTACTTGATCTTAAATAAATATTTGAGAAGTTTTCCCACTTTAAAATATTGGCTGATCTTGAATGAATATTTTAACTATCATGAAAGTTGGTTCCACATTAATACCTCCTTTCATGACATTTGGTTCCACATTAATACCTCCTCTTCTCCTTGATCTTAAATAAATATTTATAATGAATATTTATAATGAAATTTGGTTCACATTAATACCTCCCCTTCTAAAAAGACATCTATTGAAAAGTTTTCTTAAAATATTGACTGATCTTAAATAAATATTTTAAATTTCACATTAATATTTCATGTTCCACGTTACTACCTAGACATCAATTGCAGCTTGCGGTTGTTGGAAAACGTAAATATCTCAATAAAATGAATAAATTCTCCGGCCAATTCGTCTTACAACATATAGGGCAGAGTTTAGCCATTCACATTTTCAAGGATCATTCACGACCCAGAGACCATGACTCCCCTCCAACTCTGCTCAGCCGCCTTGTCGTTCTTGACCTTTTTCATTTGGCTCCATAGGATTCGAAGGAATTCCTGGGGACTTACGTTTTTTCCCATCGTGGGCTATCTTCCCTCCCGGCTCTCCCATCTCAGATATTTTCACGACTGGCTCACAGATCTCACAATTCTCAACGGCGGTACCTTCAGGCTCAACGCTCCCTGGAAGGCCAGGGTTCTAACCGCCAATCCCGCCAACATAGAGTATGTTCTGAGAACAAGATATCACAATTTCGTGAAGGGGGACTCCTTCAAGGACATCTTTCGCGACGTCTTCGGCGATTCCATTTTTGTGGCAGACGGAGAGCATTTCTCGCAGCTCAACAAGTCGATCTCCATGGCGATTGCCTCCGCCGGCTTCCACAGCACGGCTACCGCGGCCGTCCCTGCGGCTGTACACCAGAAGCTCCTTCCCCTTCTCCGCCAGGCCTGCGAGAAGCGCACCCTCGTCGACCTTCAAGATGTGTTCCTTCGCTTGGCGTTCGACATAGTGTGCGTCGTGGGCTTGGGGAACGATCCCGCGTCGCTGAGTCCGGATCTGCCCTCGGTTCCCTTCTTAGAGGCCTTCGAAAGCTCCGTAGAGCTCTCCATGTATCGAATGCTCATGCCGACCTTGGTTTGGAAAGCGATGAGGTACTTCAACCTCGGACAGGAGCGCCATCTCCGGCGGGATCTGCAAATTGTTTCCGATTACGTGGACGGGGTTCTGGCTCGCCGGAGGTTCGACGACTGCAGCCATGTCGCGGGTCACTACCCGGACATGATCTCCGCCATCTTGCACTTCGAACGGGAAAACGGCCGACAGTATTCGAACAAGTCGCTGCCACCGTTGTTCATGAATCTTATCTTGGGCGGGAAGGACACGGTTTCGGCGGGGCTGACTTGGTTCTTCTGGGTTGTAGCACGGCATCCCGACGTGGAAGCCAAGATTTTAGCAGAGATCAGGGACATAGTTAACCAAAGGCCTGATCCAGAGTGTCGGGACGAATACGATCCTTCTCCTTTCAGTTTCGAAGAAGTGAAGCAGATGCATTATCTGCACGCCGCACTGTCGGACTCGCTCCGTCTTTACCCGCCCATTCCCATTGAGATCATGGAAGCCGCGCAAGAGGATGTTCTGCCCGACGGCACGGTCGTGAAGAAAGGCACTCAGTTGCTTTATTCGATTTACGCGACGGGAAGACTGGAGAACGTCTGGGGGAAGGATTGTCGCGAATTCAAGCCGGAAAGGTGGCTCAAGGACAAGAGGTTTGTGAGGGAGTCGGATTTCAGGTTTCCGGTATTCAACGGAGGACCTCGGCGGTGTACGGGAAGGGAGTTTGCCTACTGGCAGATGAAATGGGTTGCGGCCTCCGTTTTCGTGCGCTATCGAGTAAAGATTGTCGATAGTCACCGCGCGATTCCGAAATATACGATCTCACTCGTAATGAAACATGGTCTGCTCGCTACACTTCATCCCAGAGGTAAAGAAAGCGGGTCTTGAGTTAGTGTCACGTATGGTGATGGAATTTAGTTTGAAGTCATCAGCTATGCAGTTAGGGAAAAGTATCATATACTACGTTAGCTACTTTAACTGATGTTCATAAGCATTGGCCTGATAACTGGCAATTACACAAAATCTTAAGTGCATGACGCCGGAGGGAAGACAGGTGTTTCAAATGTCAGCAAAGTAGTTTTTAATCTTTATGATTTTATAATTTTATTTTCTTTTTGAAATTTTTAAAGGTAAAGTATTAAAAATGTTTTAGTTTTTTATATAATGGTTTAAACTTCAATGTTTTTTATAATAGTTTTATTAAAAAATATTTTATTTATTTAATATATACATAGTTATTTAATTATATATAATATTATAGGAAAAAAAGTTGGCTAATACACATAGCAATGAAATTAAGAATACTTGTTCCATGATTGTAAAAAAGAGAAATTACTAAAAATAGTAATAACAGAAGCTCATTTCTGATTCTATGTAAGAATAACTAAATTTAGATTAAATTAGTAATATTTTTTTGAAAAATACTCATTTATTATAATTGTGCAAAATATATATATATATATATATATATATATATTTAATAAATTAACATTTGGTTTAATGCAAAGTGCTATCCAAGAAAAGAGTTTTTATTTTGCAATCTAGTAACTAGCTTAATATTAAGTTTTACAACCTTTATTAGGAATGAAAAATTCTTAAAAAAAAAAAAAGTAAAAATCTAAAATACCTTAAGTAAAAAATATATATTTTTATTTAAATGTTTTAATAGTTCATAAATTTTTATGAATAGTTGCATTTACAAAACACTATAGAAAAATGTAAATTAGGTTTTTAGGCATCAAATTCATCATCAGCCTTATTACTCTTCTTTACTTAACAAAATATTATGAATATTTATCAAAGCATTATCATTAGTGATGGTGATATCATCAATAAGCTTGATCAATTCCTTATTGTTCCTAATTACCAACTAAATGTGATAAGGGATAATCATTATCTTCTTCTTCTTGTGTCTTTTAGCATTGTCAACCATCTCAAACACCTATAAAAATATACTAAAAAATACTTCAAACTCCCAACCAACCAAATGATAATCATGAAAGTACACTAGTAGTCCAAACCCTAACAAACATATCTAAGAAAATTTAAAGAGAAAATACAAAATTGATTTGAAAAGAAAAATAAAAAAGTAATCATTATCTCATCATTGAGGTATTTGATAATGATAATGACCTAAAGAAGATTGCTTACTTCCACTTATGAATGCATTAGCCATGAAATGATGGGGATTGAAGACCAACCTTGGAGCTTCATAAAATTACCTTCTTGTAATCATGCCCATGATGGTGATCTAGGGTCCACATTAGACCCCAAAGAGGAAATGGGAAGTTCATGTTATGCTAGAGGGGTGCATTTCCAAAGTTGCCAAGGGGTTCTCTAAAGAAGTATAGGAGATACTACATGTGCTAAGGTTTTGAATGGAAAATATCATAAGAAATTATAATATATTAGAACTATGAATATTGGATGAGTGATTCATCTAATAAATATGTGATTGAATAATTTTAGTGTTTAATACTTTTTATTAGATCCTAATTTAAATTATTTTCATAGTCTATGTATCCTTCTAACTAGACTTAGTCCATGTATCAATAATATAATTCTACAAGTAGTTCTAAATTATTTTTATTGAGTTCTTCAATGTCTAGTTGTTTTGCTACTATAGAAATATCCAACAAAGGTGGATGATAGGGCATAATAAGTTCAACATTGAATATTAGATGTAAAACAAGATGAGAGGAAGATTCAATTTAAAATCATTCTCTCCCACCTCCCCAATGATGGTATATGGTGCATAATGAAGAGATTTGATCTTCCCATAGGTTCTTGCAAGTTGCTCTTTATAAATGTGTAACCATACCTTATCTCTAACCTTGAATTTATATAGGACCCAATTTTGGTCATGACATTTCCTATATTTCTAATTTATCTTCTCTAGGAAGGCATGTACCTATTATTGGCATTCTACTTCTTTTTATCCATTAGATGAGTCTTCCATGAGTTGCACAAGAAGAGTTACATCAGTGAGTATCAAGGGTTGGAACTTAAAACAAACTTAAAATAAATTATGTTTGGTATAGTTGTGTAGATTTTGATTGTACCTATGTTGAATGTATGGGAATATCTCATCACATGTGTTTGTATGCTTGGAATTATACATTCAAATAAGGATGAACAATTAGTTAATTCACAACTTCTATTTGACCATCAGTCTAAGGATAAAATTTATGGATATAGTCAACTTGGTGTCTGTCATACTCCATAAGGTGAACCAAAAAATGCTCAAAAATATATTATCCCTATTAGATATAATACACTTTGAAAAGCAAAAGCTATACCATATATGACTAAAATAGAGCTTAACAATTTTCTCAGTTGAAATTAATTTCTTATAAGTAATCATAATAGCTATTTTAAAAAAAAACATTTACTACAAAAGCACAATCACTACCATGCTTAGATGTGTGTAAACCTAAGATAAAATCCATGGAGATAGATTTCTAAGGCTTGGATGGTGTTGAAAATGGTGTATATAGTCCTTATTTATTATCAGTTGGTTTGGAAACAATGTAAGGGGTATAAGGCTTAATGCACCTCTCAATTCTATTTTTTATTTTAATCTAATAGAAGTACTTTTGAAGAATTATCAATGTTTTTTTCATATTAAATTTATTTGATAGTACACAAATATATCACATGTGATAGAGGAGTTTATCTTATAAATAAAAAAAAAGTAACATTCTCACCCACATCAAGATATTAGTATACATCTACAAAATTAGAATCTACTTAATACAAGATGAACCAATTAGAAGTATCATGCCTATAAGAATAAATAATGATGGAGAGTGCTATGATCAGAGTTTAGCTCAAACAATCTACTATTTAATTGACACCTTTATTCTTGTGCTTCATGATCAAATAAAATTGTTGTAGATATATAACCAATTTTTTATGTCTTTCATTTCTTAGCTTACTATGTTTTGAATGAAATCCATAGGCCTATGATATTTATGATGGTTTTCTTATCCAAGATGTAATGCTTTCACTATTTACATATTTGGACAATAGCATAAATCTCTGTCATATGTGGGGTATTTTTTGACTACAATGATTTCTCACTACACAATTTTTTGCTAACAAAAATGAAAGTGCAATAAGTAGACAAAAATTAAAGAGAAAACTCCAATGAAGACTAAGACTCAACAAATATTACTTTCCACTAGATTGAAGAATAACTAGTGAAGTTTATTGAAGAAGACTAGTGAAGTTTTTCCACTAGATGTATTTGATTACCTAAAAATTAATTTTTGAGTTGCAACAATAGCGTATAGAAATTGAAGATTAAGGAGGTCCAATAAAAAGGTCTTATTGGATATTGAAGATAGAATATTAAAGAGAACCAAGAAAGATGTCCCCATAGAATATTGAAGATTGAGGAGACCGAAGAAGGAGGTCCCCATAGAATATTCAAGACTGTAGATTATAGATTGAAGAAAGAAGAAATAATTCAAATAAGTTCTATTGAATATTGATAAGGAGAAGACCCAAGAGAATATGTCCTCCTTGCATATTTGAGAAAGGAGATAGGAGATTTAAAAAATGAGATAAAGGAGAACTAGGAAAAGGTCAAATTGAAGAGTTATAGAATTTGAAGACCCAAGAGAAGAGGTCTTAAGAAAAATTGGAAGGATAAATAAGGTGGTTAGAGAAGCCCAATTGAAGAAGTTGAATAAGTGGCTATTAGTGAATATTTGAAGAAAGCTCGAGATAAAAACATTGCAAGAAGGAGAAGCTCTTGAAAAGAAAAAATTGGGACAATTGTCACCATTTAACAACAAACCCAAAACGAAGAAGGATTTAGCAAGAAGTTTGCCAAATTTTGAAAAGGATTTTTGAAGACTTCAAGATATTTAGATTCTTGAGGAAGAAGCCAATAAAAGAGACCAGATTTCAATGAGAGATAGGAGGAGAAAGAAGAATTGAAGAGGCCATAGATTTGAGAAGTTTGAGGATAACCATTAAGATCTTGAAGGTTGATTTACAAAGAAGTAAATTGTAGATTTTAGTAGTAGATGTTGAAAGGTCACCGAATAGAAAACTGAAGTTGACATAGAGATACAAATTGAAGAATATTTGGGCAGATTTTAAAGTGCCCTTGAATATCCAGTTGAAGGAAGGCTTGATAGTAAACCAAAGAAGCAGTTTGGTGGAGTTAGAGACTATTTTAGGACATAAAAATAGAGGAGAAAATTTCAGAATTTTAGAGCATCAAATTAAGTGATTTGAACTGCAACATTGGGTAGAATTAGAGGAGATAGTAGAACTACGATTTGAAGATTTTTGGGCATATTTGAAAGAGATTTTGGATAGCAAGAATGCAAAATTTGGAGATGTAAAAATTAGAGAAGTTGAAGAGGAAGAAAGTCTAAAAATTTCAACATTCTGTAGAAGTTATTTGGCAAGGAGAAAGAGAATATTTGAATAACATACTTCAAATAGGATAGAAGTTGATTTTGAGGTAGCAAAGTAAAAGGTAGTGAAGCTACAAAATTTAAAAATTTGAGATAAAAAAAGATGAATCAAATAACCAAGGATATTAGCTACAAAATGAGGCCAAAAGGGGTGCAATATTGGTGTTGTAAAAGGTTACTATTAAGTATTAAAACTAGTTTATTCTAAGTGATTGAGAGCACCATATTAGAGTCATTAAGTTCAACTAAAAAAAAATGAGTTAAGTATCTTCAAGCTAATAAAAGAGGTAGTATTTTCATCTCAAAACTTGCACAATACAATAATAAAAGATAGAGTTAAAATTTTTACTGAATAGGGCGTAATAAGGAGAAGAAAAATCAATATATGTGTTGTTTTATTATCAAATAAAATGCATAATTCTATGTAGTTCTATTAAGGAAAAGAAGGCTAAATAAATGCTCAAGGAAATAAAACTTAATGTGTCTAAAGACACCAAGAGGAGTGCTAATAATTGCATAAAATATTGGTAAAGACAATTCACCAAAGGAGTGGAAGAACCACCATAGTGAAGAAGCACCATTGTATTGAAGGAGGAGCCACCATAGTGAAGAAGAGCTATCGTACTACAAGAGGAGCCACCATAGTGAAGAAGAGCTATTATACTGCAAGAGGAGCCACCATAGTGAACGATATCCACTATGTTGGATAAAGAAAGCAATGTAAAAGAGGAAGATAGAACATCATTGAAATGAGAGTTTAAGTGCCATAGGAGGCAACATTATTCCAAATAAATCGAGACATCATAGAGTAGAGCTCAAACATGAGAAATCAAGGAGCCACCAAATATAATAGCAAGTACCATTATAAAATATTTTATAAAGCATCAAAATCATGGGCTATTTAGAGTGAATCATTGAAAGAAATTCAAACGCCATCAGATGGAATTTGTTGTTACGTTGGAAAGAAAACACTGAGTTCTAAAGGGATGAAGGGTTGAAGCGTTGGAGGTAAAGAGCTAAAGTTGCTACCAAGTGTAGAGGAGAAGCAAAGTGTTACCAAGTGAAGAGAAAAAGAGGAGCATTACAAAGAGGAGGAAAAGATGTTACATGGAGGAGTATCACCAACCATTTGACCTAACTATCACCTAGAAAGGATAAAATGCATTCACAAAGAAATGATGAATTCATTTTCCAAGTTTCATAGAATAGAAGGAAGCTCCAACCAATGCCATGTAAGTGAAACGTATCTTTGTATCCATAAGTGCATGAAGGACAAGTCATACAAGCACATTTGTGAGAGAAGAGAGTGGTGCAAGTTAGTGGAGTGTTGCACATTGATGGTTAGAGAAGCCAGTAAGCATGTAGAGGAGAGTAAGAGTCTTAAGACCAAATTTAATGAGTGTCATACACAAGAAGAAGCATTAACTACATTGGAGAGTGATAAAATGTTTGGAAGTTAATTTTAGAGTGCAAGTTGTAGAGTTGAGAAGCCTCATGAGAAGCAAGCTGAAAAGTAGCACACCATATTCAAGGAGGTACATGAAATATTTAAATTAATTTGCTTTTTACAAAGGTTTGGGAGACATAAGTAATATTATTAATAAGGTTAAGATTAATTAATCTATTATGCATGATATTAATTGAATGAATGGAAGTATAAGGTAATGAATTGATAAGTTATAACCTTAGAAGACTTATTGAATGATTTAGAAGAATTTTGAAGTAAGGAGAATCCAATTTGAAAGTTTTTGAAACTACTTTACTTGAAATTCTAGCATAGAAAAACTTGCAAATAATTGGACTTGGAGGAATAAGGATTTCTACATCAAAATAGGAATATTAAATTTACAAATGTCTTTGTTTTCTAAATTTTTAATTAGGGAGTTATAAGGAATTCATCACCAACGTAGGTTCTTGAAATTTAGAAACCATACTATTGAACAAAAGAGATAGATTTTTCTAAAAGGTAATTTTCTAGAACACCCTTGAAAGTTTAGAAAATATTTTATCCTTTTTATGAACAAAAGAGATATTTTTGAATTTTATTTTTATATATTTTACTTTATAGTGAGGTCACAATTCAGTTGTTGGATGAAGTGGGTTTAATTTGTACAATGAGATCTAAGCTCCATTGTGAGAAGGGCCACATGGATTGGATAGGCTATAGTGTTTGTGAAGACAAGTGTGTGAGATTAGTGTGTTGCTAACACTTGATGCATCATCTAACATACTCATAACAATCATGCTCCATTTTGGGCCAATAGTATCCCATGCATAAGATACGTTTGGTAATGGCCATGCCTTTAAAGTGGTCACCACAAGTTTCATCATGGATTTCTTGAACCACTCGTTGATCCTCATGTGATTCGAGGTAATGCAAAAGGATACCATTGTGACTATGATAGTAGAGGATATCCTCCAGTAATGTGTAGCAAATTAACCTTTACTTGAATTATCATCTATGAGCATGAGATAAATCACAAGGGATAAAACCTAACTTGATGTAATCTTTAATCTAAAAAAACAAAGGATTATGTGGCTCGACGTGGATGGCATGGATGTCATCATCATTGGTAGGGGACGAGTATGAAATGGTATATTGGAATAAAGCATGAATGGACACATACATCATGTCAAAGAGTGGGTTCTATGGGACTAGAGAGACTAGAGAAGCCATGGTGTCTACAAAATGGTTGGAGGAGGATGGAGTAGCCTTAATATCATACCACTCGAGCTGGGCGAGTAGTTGTTGAGTGAATTTCATGTACTATTGAAGAATGTGGTAACAACATTTCCATGGTTCATTGACTTGATTTATGACAAGGAGAGAGTCACTAAATATTTGAATACATCTAATATGCATAGAAAGTTCTTATTTTAAGCTGAGAATGAGAGATTCATATTCAGTATTGTTATTTGTGCAAAAAAACCTAATTTAAAGGAGAAGAGGATTTCTTCCCCATCAAGTGTGAAAAAGATGATCCTAACTACCCCTAGTGTGTGCGTAGTGGGAGCTATTTAAGAACAATGTTAGATTGTCTAGCGCTTCTAATTTCACATATTCTTTAGCTTTAGTAATATCAAAAATAGAATCATCGAGAAGCTAAACGAGGAGTGGTTGGTCATGAGGCAAAGAAGCCTCAACTAGTTGATTGGCAATCACTTACCCCTTAAGGAACTTTGGAGAAATTAATTCGAGGTCAAATTTAGTAAGGATAATGATCCATTTGGTGGTACGAGAGTTATGATAACTCTTATTCATCATGTATCATAAGGGGTTATCATGAGTGATTAAAAATGTTGTAAGGTTGAGCATGTAATGGTGTAACTTTTATGTAGCAAAGACTACAACCAGACATAGCTTCTCCATGTAAGTATATCATGTTTCATAACTGACCAAAGTGCAATTTATATAGTATACAACTTGCTCATGGTTGAGCACATTCTTTTGGTCCAGTAGTATTCCTAGTGCAAAATTCATGGTAGAAATATATAGGAAGAATGACAATTGTTGATGTGGTGGAGAGGTAAGATAATATTTTATTGTATCAAAGGCTTATTGGAAGTGAACATCCCATTTTAAAGTGATCCATTTTTGTAATAGGTAATTAAATGTCTTGCACTTGTTAGACAATTGGGCAATAAAATCATGAATAGCTTGTATTTTGCCTTACATGCTACATAGTTGCTTGATATTTGTAGGGGGAGGTATATCGATGATGGATTTAACTTTGTTGGGATCAACTTCAATACCCCATTGAGAGATGATGAATCCCAAAATATTACCTAAAGTAACATCTAAGACACACTTCTTTGGGTTTAGTTACACGTTGTGTTCAAGAAGGTAATCAAAAATTTTATGGAGGTTTGTGAGATGTTGTGTGTTTAGATTTGGCAATAAGATCATCAATGTAATATTTCACAATCTTATGCATGTAGTCATGGAATATATATATCATAGCATGTTGGTAGATTGACCCAACATTCTTAAGGCCAAAATATATGACCTTATAACAAAAATTCCCTAAGGGATCATACAACAAGTCTTGTGTTGATCAGCAAGGTTGATATTTATTTGATTATAGCTAGAAAAGCCATCCATGAGAGATATCATTTCATGGCCTTCTATAGAATCGACCAACGTATTGATGTTGGGGAGTGGTAAATTATCCTTGGGATAGGATTTTTTTAGATCCTATAAATCAGTACATATGCGAACATCCCTAGTGGGATGTGGTACTAGGACCATGTTGGAAACCCATTCTGGGTAATTGATTGGTTGTATGAATCCCACATAAAGAAGATTTTTGAGTTTGGATTTTACCATTAATGCAATCATGGGATGCATGCATCGTAATTTCTATTTGATGGGCTTAGCACCCTCATCAAGTGTAAGGTTATGATCAACTAATGATCGATCGAGTCTGGGCATGTCCATGTAGGACCATGCAAAGAATTTGATGCATTCCTTAAGATGGGATGTAAACATGGTGCACTCCTCTAAGGAGAGGTTGATGATGAGTTTAACAATATGGGGGTTGTTAGGATCATCACCAATGTCAATATCGATAGTATCTTCCACAAGCATGTGGGAGCCATCTTAGAGTTGAGAATGAAGGAGAATGAGATGGAGGTCATTGATATCCTTAGGTAATTCGAACTCATCATACATATATATATTTTTATGGTTAATCCAAGGGATATAAAGTAGATAATATGGTGAAGGCATTTTTATGGTGTGTAGCATGGGTGACAACAACAAGAAATCTTCCAATAAGGGTGTAGGTGATATGTGAGTGAGGTCGATGATGTTTGGATTGGGTGTATCCTTTTGATTTGGATGAGATGCATAGAAAAGCAGGGTGAACAACTCAGTGAAGACCATATTAATCAAGGTGGTCAAGATTGTATAATATGGAGAGTGTGGGGATGAAGACTTAGAAGGATGTGAATGCCATGTGATAGTTAGTGGAGGATGTGAAACTATGGGTGGAGAGTGGGGTTGAGCAAGGTTATGCATAGGGGCTATTTATCACCAAATTGGCTAAAATTAGGATTTTTAAAAATTGGAATTGGCTAATATTTGGGACCCTTGACCAAGGCCCATTAGCCAAAAAAAATTGGGTGCAATTTTTTTTTGGGTCGATTAGCCCCAATTGTATAATAATTTGACCATTTTAAGTTTAAATTTCTAACATTACACGTAATAATAGTGAACCTTATACATACATTTGGATACTATTATCCTGGATTTCAAAATTGATTCACCAAATTTTTATAAATATATTTTGGGGCTGAACCCTTACATATAACCCTAGGGTTGAGCAATAGAATGACAAATCTATCGATGATTATGCAAAGGTATATTTGAATGTATAGGTAATGGAGAGGAAGGTGAAAGGGAGAGGTCTGAGTGAGGAGAAATGAGGGAAAGATAAAAATATCTATCAACCAAATTGTCAATGAAGTAGGTGGATGTAGCATCAAAAAGGTGTGATTCCTAAAAGAATGTACATGGTATGTTTATGGTGGAATGGAGGGATGGACAATCATCGAGGACATTGATTTCAAGGTCATATTCCAATGAGTGAATAGGAACTGCTGAAGGATGAAGATTGATATATTGAAGTTCATCTTCTATCGAGTGAAAGGTTGTAGGGTGATAACCCAAGATAGATTTATTTGTAGGTGTAGCCATAAAATTTTGACACACCTCAATATTCCTTTTTGCTAGTAAAATCATGTTGATGATACTAACAACATGAAATTTACCCTTAAATACTCCTACCTCGATTTTTATGTCAAGAAAATTAAAAATGATTTAATTTCTCCCCTTTTTGATAAATTCAGGCAAGCCCAATGAAATCAAACCTATTCGACAATTTTGGATTACTTGAAATCATCCAAATACTATGTGCATCTAATTTAGGTGATCTATTGGGATTTTGAACCTAATCTAGGTGAATCTAGATTCTTGACAAATTGGGGTGATCCAATTTTTTCCAAATCGACCAAAAAATCAAAATTGGCTTAACAACGTGGCCTATTATTGCCTTCCTACCTAATTCCTTGACCTGCATAAGTAATTTAAACTCCTAGATCCCCCTAAATAAACGAATGGTGATAATTTATAGGAAAGATTGATTGAAGAATGAGATGTATGAGCTTTTTTGGAGGTTGCAATGAATATTTTAACCTTTTGATCACCATTCTAGGATCCCATAGACATGGCAAAACCTATTGCATACTCAGACCTGGTTTATACTTAGCTGTAATTTGATTTCTTGCATTATTTTTTGAAATTCGAGTTACCCAAATTTATCATAAGTGTCTAATTTTAAACACCATTTTTTGCAGAACTCAGTATTAGATGATTTTATATCACCCAAAATAATACATAGCATTTTAAATCATGCATAGCATCCAAAATCATACCAATTTCATATTGGAGGTAAGATTATGATAGCTATATTACCAATTTGATTTAGATTTGCATTGTACTTTCTTATCTACTTTTAGTACTTCAGTACCTATTATGTTAGAATAAGTGAATATTCTCTTAAGTTCTACTAGGATAGGTACACTTGAGTTTCCACTCCTCCATGTGTCAGGTGAACTCTTAGTGGTGTCTTCATCAGGTATTATGATTTTTTGTAAGCCAACGACTCTCAATGATCAACTTTGCTATTTATACAAAGTTGATCCTTGGAATAAATCAATCAGTTCTATTTTGTTTGTTCAAATCTTGTAATGCTTTGTAGTTATACTCTTGGTAATTCTAACATGGTATTAGAGCAGGGTAGATTCTGCTAGCATTCTCTCTTGAAGGAGGTTTATCGAACTGGTTGTTAATCTCTTATTATTTGTTTTTTTAAAGAAAGAGGTTTTTTTCATATTGTAGTATGATCATATATGTAGTTTTTTAAAAGATATTTTCTTATGGTAATACCTGCTGGTGTATATAAGTTTATTTTACCATTGATGCAAATCTTTCAAAATTTCTTTATTCACTACTTTGTGTATGCATATTTATTTTTTTTTGCCTCTATAAAAATATTCCTTCTTAACGAACGCAGCTTGATTTAAAATAATAAAGCAATGTTGCATCCTGTTCTAGGTGTTTTTTAATTTATATTATTTCTTCCCGTCTCGAAAGTAGCCATAACCGTGTTTCACTCAAGAAGGAAACTAATATAAATCAAACATTTTTTTTAGAGGCCCCCTATTTTTATTTGTCCTCCTACTTCGCCTACATTTAAATTTTTTTCCTTAAATGCCAACTCATTTGACTTTCAATAGCCTTCGCTACACATTTCATAACGTTTAAGGATAAGCGTTTGGCATCCTTTTACCCTCGTTGTGTATCTTCTAACGTGGAGGAAAGGAAAAAACCGTAGGCCCTTACTTTTGGTGGGCATTTATTTTTTTTTGATCTTACAATCTCAAATCATTTTGTCTACATAAATTTTAATTAATGTAAGGATCGCTCTCTGCATCACCAATTAATGACTCTTGGTATACCTACCTAGACCAACATTCATAAAAAAAAAAATTTGAACATGGCCTTTGGCTAGCGTTTTATTGTGGCACGCCTTGAGACTGCGTCTCTCAATGGGCTTTTCCCTTATTAATTTTTTATATTCTTTGAATATCTTGAGATTTTAGGAAGCGTTCTACTTGAATTTCATCATATCTGTTTGTCCTTCGGCACTCAAGAGGATCTCCTTTCCTCTTGTTATATAAACATCTTTCTAATATTAAAATCATAACTCTTTTGTATTCCTAAAGCTGGTCTATGGCACAGTTGCTAAGGGAGACTCTCTACTTTGGTGTCACTCCCATCAATGCCTCTTAAATGTGTCATATAATAAGGTGTTATATGATTTTTTAAAATAAATTTTTTATTATCTAGTGAAGATATAGAAGGAGTCTCATATTTTCTGGATGCTGCAATTGGTGTGGTGAACGTAGACACCACCCTTCCTAGAATTATCTCTTGAAGGTTCTAGGAGTTGGTTCTTTGTATCTTTTGTTGGTTTTTTTTTTTTAAAAGACCTCCAATAAGATTTTATATATAGTTTTCTTTTCAGCTATATTTTTCATATATATGTATGTGGGCTATTTTGGAAAATATTTATCTCCTTCTCAGTAAAGGAAGGGAAGGATTTATCTTCTAGTGTATATTTTTTTTTCCAGAATATTTGCCCATTTGCTTTTCATAGAACAATTTTTTAATAAAAATATATTGTTGTTTATGAAATAATCATACATATTTTTTTTTTTTTCTTAAGATAAACACGTTATTCAAGCAATCCTTTTAGCTTGATATTTTGATACATTTTTTAATAAACGTATCTTCTAAATATAATTTACGTCTTTATGCTCGACGAACTTCAATTTCTGGTTTCAAATAGTTCTAAATTTTCCTATTAATGTTGTTTGCCTTCATCAAATGAAACAACATCTTAAGATTTATTCTATTTAAAATCTATTAAAATCATTTTCGTGAGCTTCGAATGACGTCTTCTCATATTGGATTTGATACATTTTTTATAAACGTATCTTCTAAATATCTTAACGTCTTAATGCTCGATGAACTTCGATTTCTGGTTTCAAATAGTTCTATTCATGTTGTTTGCCTTCTAGATTAATTTGATACATTTTTTAAGAGCATCGTATCCTCAAAATATTTGTAAACGTATTTATGCTCGGTGAACTTCAATAGTTTCGCTTAACCCGGTATCCTTTTTTGCCATGTCTCTATTTAATTTTATTGGCAAAGGTTAAGCGATTGTCCTTGGGTTTCCTTTTATACCTGTTCGGGGACTCTCTCTTTCGTAGTGTATTCACATTTTTGAAGCTTGCTATCTTGTTTGCATTCTCTGACTCCTTTTAGGCAGAAGCAACAAATATTAGTTTTTTATATTCATTTTTTTTGCTAAGAAATAGGATATATTTCTTTTCAAAATTACGCCTCTTTTGTTCTTCATTGTAGGTTACAAATTTACGTCTCTAAGGACTGTGCATCTCCAAGGAACAAAGCCTCGTTCGGATTCTTCTGTGGTGCTAGTTAAAGGTTCTGATGCGTTGTCATTATGCACATCATTAATTCTCAATGAATTTGTCAATCCAGGGTAGTGTACAAGGCTATTTGCGAAGAAGGAGTGAACAGGGCTATAACTTAGGTCATTTGGGAGCAACAGGTCTTATTGGTGAAACCGATTGTGTGGGGGATTTAGGACATTTTTATCTCTAAATTGCATAAATTGAACTTTAATCTAATTGCAGGAATGGAAACTAATTACTAACTACAGAAATGAAATCCTAGTTACAATTACAGAATGAAATCTAATTATGTTGCAGAAATAACTCCCTAGTTACAGTTGCAGAATTAGAAATCTAATTATGATTGCAGAAAGGAAGTCTATTTACTTTTGCAGTAATGGAAACCTGATTATAACATGGAAATTAAGTCCTGTCAATGCTCTGTAATAGAAGGTTGTCAATATTCTATGCAGGGGTTGACAACAAAACACAAAATGCAATAAATTGTAGAAAATAGTAAATTCTGGAAATGACAATCTATAGTAATTTGAAAGCTTGCTGAAAATGGAGATTACAACCAAACCTATCATTAATCACAAGATCATCCTAATCATGAAATAAACTAAGATTGCAAATACTGTTAGTTGTTTACAAGGAAATGAAATGACAAGTTTTACAACTTATTCTATTGCAGCAAAATCAAAATAAAAACCTATTGTTAGTCCTCCTCCTAGGTCTGGAAGTGGCCAACCTCCTTGTCCAGAAGAAGGTATGAGTCTTTCTCTCTCTCTAGATCTTACTCACACTCATTCACAACAACATGAATAGAAAAAGTAGTGCACTTTATTGATTCAAGAACATAATTACAGTATTGCTGCTAAAAACTTATTACAGGACTATAACAGTCACTTTTCTGCTATTTTCTTATTATTATACTTCTTGCTTATTTTCCCCTACCTTAGCTCAACCTGGATGGGAGCTATCTATTTATAGATATCCTAAAATCTATTTACAAACTGAGAATATCTCATTCCTATCTTACAGATCTATTCCTATTATGCTGCAACATTTCCTGGGTTTATCCTAGAAGAGGATCAAAATTGATCTTTTCCATGAATGGTGGCTTTGGATGGCAAGGATGACAAAGTCAGATGGGAGATATTTTCCTTTAACCTTTTCAACCTTCTTTCCCTTTTTCCATCATCATAAATCAGTCAACAAGTCAAAAAGCGCTTTATGTTCTCATTTCGAAGATAAGTGGCTCATTTTGAAGAGACTGTATTTCTCATTCCGAAGATGTCCGCTCATTTCGAAGAGACTGTATTTCTCATTTCGAAGATGTCTGCTCATTTCGAAGATCTTCGAAATGAACAACTGTGTGCTCTTCAAGTGATTTCATCTGCATTTCTCAGGTGGGTTAGCTCTCAGGATCAGATTGCAATAGCCTTCATCTCTCTCCATGTGTGAATTCCATGCCTTGCCATTCATTGGCAGCTAGCTGGAATTTACATTGGAAAACCAGTTTCTGCTGCACAATAATAGTTTGCTTGCACTATTTGCTAGATTTAGATAAATAAATGCTTGAAACACATCAAAACAAAACTAGTGAAGTGCTGCTATCAACCTAAGCATACTTCTCATTTAGCAAGTCATGACAAAGTAACATAAAACTATGCAAAAATTATAAAAATCAGAATATAGTATTTCTAACACATTGATCATGCAAACAGTTAATACACAACATATTAAATCAACTTAACTAGCATATCAGATTAAACACAAGAGTTTTTAGGCAGTTTCAATGTTCAAAACATGCTATGATTGAGGCATTTCTAGGCCTCATCATTTCCCCCCAACTTATATTAATGCATGTCCTCATGCATTCTATTGGGCTATAGAATCACATATATCCATATTCAAATTCCATGATCTGTAGAACAATTTGGTGCCTATATAATATCCCCTGTTCTCCTAAAAGGTTTTGAGCCATTCTTCAAACTGATCATCAGGTTGAGAATCTTCTTCAAAATAGAAGGGAACTGGAGAAATGATGGTTGGAGGCCTAAATCTGAGACCTATCCAGTGATGTTGCATGATTTCAATCAGTTGTATCACTCCTTCCCTTCTTCTGGACCATTCTAGGTTAATGGGGGAGATAGGTTCCCTTTTTTGTAAAGAAATGGAAAGTTCTGCCCATCTATTTCTGCAAAATGATAATGTTGGAACAAAACTGTCATTACAAAAATTTTAGAATTTGGTCACACAGTCCCTCAAATTGCTCAAGTACATCCTTTTTACATCTTCCCTATTCATCATGGTGAAATGTTGTCTGGTGATAAGTGGATGATTTGGCTGAACTGCTCTGACTAACAATTCAACTCTTAATTCAATTTCTTTATTTTGTCTTTTCTCTTGGTCCCAGTAAAACTGATTTTGTAAAGTGGACATGAATGCTCTCAGTTGAACATCTCCTATGTAAATTTGAGGGTGAAACTCTACCTCTTCTGGAATAAAGAAGTTGTGTAAAAATAATTCACATAAGAGATTTTTCTGTTCTATAGGGCTGTCAAAATAGGCTTCTAAGAAATCTGTAGTTGTGTCCAATTTGTATGGGAGACCTGAGCTAATCCTCATGACCTACCATCTGAGATATTTCTCCTTTAGAATGAGACTATAAAATCTGGTCGATCATCTGAATTGGACCAAAAACTCAGCAATCTGACATAAATCAGTCACTTTTTCATTCAATGCCTTGATTTTTGTTTCTTTTGCTTCTAACTATTTACCTTCCAATTTAAAATTTTCAACTTTAGTGGCAAGTTTTTCATATCTGATCACCCAACTAGCTATGTCTGTATTATATTGCTCTAGGGATACAGTATTGGGTGGTCTAACTATAGGTGGAAATCTGGGTAGCAGATCTACTTGAACCCTTTTTCTGCTACTTCCACTGGTTGGTCATCTGATAATAATTCTACTTGTATCCCTTTTTTTGCTATTTCCACTGGTTGGTCATCAGACAACAATTCTACTTGTACCCCCTTATCCTCTACTTTTATTGAAGGTATAACAGTTTTAAATACAAAAATCTCATTTGAAGGAGTACTTACTTGAACAATTGCATGTTGTTGTTTAAACTGCTCCTGTGCTGGTGTTTCCTATTGTGACTCATCTCCAATATTCTTTTCTATGCTTTTTATCAATTCTGGAGCATCTTTGGAATGAGAAGGCAATGCTTCAGAATGGAAGGGCACTTCTTCAGAATGAAAGGGCGCTGCTTTAGAATGAGCACCTATGTCTTTAGTCAAAGTTTTAGATGCCTCAATCAAAGTAAAAGAGTCATCTACCCTAGATAATCCCATAAGTAACTAAGCCAAATTATCCTCATCAATAGATACAGTTGGCTGTTCTTCAGACTGTGACAACCTCTTCCTCAATTCTGCCACTTCTTACTGTAATTCTACAATCTTCTTTTCCTGTATTTCAATGATATTTTCTTTTTCTTCAATCCATTTAGTTTGTGTTTTGATAACACTTTTTGCTGCTCTTAGTTGTTCTATGATGTCCACCTCCTCTATTTCTGATTCAAAATCTGATGCAGACAAATCATCTATAGTTGGTTGCTCAACAACTATCTCATCTTCTACTTCAGCTGTCTGCTCTTGTTCAGGAGGTTCCATGAAACTATCTATGATTGCATCCACATCTTCTGTGGCTTGTTGAACTGTAGCAACTTCAAAACTGTCTTGCCCAGTCTCTTCCTCAATCATTTGTTCAGGGAATTCTAAAAAATCTTTAGGGGCTGGTTGCACTTCTGTAACATCTGGACTGCCTTGTCCACCTTCTTCTTCTATCACCTGTTCTTCTATTTCTCTCAAGTGGAGTCTTGTAGACCTCCTAGTTCTTGATGCAAATTTTTTCTTCTTGCCCTATTTTTTGGTGACAGTAGGGGTTGTGGGGATAGTTTTAGATTCTGGTGGGAGTGCTTCTATTTCCCTTGTTGTCTCTTCCCCTATTTTTCTAGGCACTTCACTCCCTTTTTGATAGATCAGCAACATCTTTAGAAAAATGAACTTTCTTCTATTTTTCTTTTCGACTATCGGTTCTAGGCCCTCTCTTCTTTTGTTTCTTAGCTTGTGAGGTTGAAGGTTCTAGAGAAAGGTGCTCTGTTGCTTCTGCTGGGTGTGTTTCCTCCTCTGCAATAGCATCTATGGCAGCATCTATTTCTTCTTCCTCCTCATCCTCTCTTCCAAAAACTACATCATTCAGAGTAGAATAAAACCTATCAAAGCTTCTAGGGTTTCCTCTAAAATGATGTTGGTAGACTAATTTAATAAGACCATGGTGGCGAGGGCTCCCTTTTCCTTCTTGATATCATTTTGCCATATTTTTCAACTCTTGGTGCAGATACAAGGGAAGATTTACCCTAACTTCTGGTTGTTGCCTACCATGTCTTAGGTGGTTCAAAATTTTGAAATGATGCCCTGATAAAAGTACATATTGCCCTTCACAGGTTAAAAATTTTATTACCCATGTGGCCACTTCATTCCAGGGTTCTTGTAGGCTGGCCCTTTTTACCCCCTTGCATGCGTTGTTGTGTATTAAGTATTCTGCTCCCTATCATTTTCTTCCAGAAATTGACTAACTACATTTGCCAGTGTATTTTTGCCAGTTCTAGAAATTTGAAGACCCTCTAATGGAAGCTCAGTAATTTGACTTAAAACTTTAGGGGTTACCTCAATTGTCATGTCGTTAATGTGTGCCTGGTTATTTTTGAATGTGTGAGCGAACATGCCGGCCAAATCTTCAGAGGACCCATCAAATTTGTCCAAAAATGGCATAAGCCCTCCATCTTCAAAAATTTGTAGCACTTCTAGATTTTCTCGAAGGTGGGTGGTATCTACTGGTTCCATATTTGTCTTTCATCCCATTTTCCTATTTTGGTATGTTAAAAATTGCTCACCTCTACTGCTACTCTTCCGTTGGATCGTTGGTTTCTGGTTCTTGCAGACTTGTAGGGTTTGTTTTTAGGTTTTCAATTGCCTTGTTTGTCTTCTTCGAAATGAACTGCAATATCGACACTGTACCTCGTAATCATTTTGCATTAGCAATTATGTCTTCGAAAGGAAGGGTGGCATGCATCTCTATTTCTACTCTGAACACCTATCCATTAATGATTGCACAGATGTCCTTGCTATCAGATCCACCTCACTTGTTTTTAGCTCATCTATTTTGCCTATAGATTTCTCACGTGCATGGTTATCAACGTCGAACAATGGTGGCATGTTGTTGGTCACTTCCTCATGATTCTGGTACTTCCTTAATGGGTGCAAGATAAGACAAATCACATCTCAACTGACACGTGTCATTTATCATATGCAGTCAAAGAATTCTACTGATCGTATATTTTCCCCCTCCTTGGATGCCACGTGGAAATATCATGTTGAATGCTCATTCTGAAGACTATGCTTCATTGCGAAAACAATTCCTCATTCTAAAGACAAGTCCTCATTTCGAAGATCATGCTTCATTGCGAAGACAATTCCTCATTCTGAAGATAAAGCTTCATTCTGAAGACAATTCCTCATTTTGAAGACAAAGCTTCATTTCGAAGACAAAGTGCAACATTCATTCTATTGTCATTCCGAAGACAATTTCATTCGAAGACAAAGTGCAACTTATGAAGAAATTTCATGAAGAAAATAATAAGAAAAGAAGACAATACAATATAATTGAAGAAAACTTCAATCCGAAGACAATACATCAGTTATTCGAAGAAGATAGCAGACACTATTTTTGGCATTCTCATTTCGAAGATTAGGCAGAAACCAATATTCTCCTTCTCAAAACATGTTTTAAGTATGCCAACTCTTATGGATACCTTTTATGCTAATGGTTAATTGTTATATACTACATACCAATCATTTACAATGAAGAAATGTAAGAAATATATACCGATTAAAACAAGTTAATGCAAGTTTTGAAGAATGACTGCTTCTGTTGATGTTCTGCTGAGATTTTCTGCAATATTTCAAAACAAGTGCAGTTGGTGAATTTGTACAATGATGATTCAAAAATTTTCAAGGTTATGCATGCCAAAAAACTGGTTTTCATGCATACCAACTCAGTAGTGCCTTAGGAAAGGTTTTCACTGCTGAGCTATTTATTTTTCTCTCTTTTTTTCTTGTTTTTTTTTTTTTTACCTCTCCTTTTCTCTCTATTTTTTTTTTGATTATGGAAGGAATTCATGATTTCCCTAAAATCATGCCCATGAAGGAATTCACAATCAGAATTTATTCATCTTTTTGTTTTCTGCTTTTTTTGATTTTTTTTTTTTTGCTTTTCTTGAAATCCATGATCATGCTGATTTTATTGAAGTGGAAGAGGGAATCTCTTCCACCTGTTGTGCATCCAAACTTTCAAGCTACTACAAGAATTCCTCTTTAGTCAGAGGTGTATGGTACACCCTGAGGCGATGTCCATTCACTACCAACTTTCTCCGTGACCCATCAATAGGAGATAGACGAGCTGCTCCATTGTCAAATACCTCTTCAATCTGGTAAGGTCCAAGCCATCTAGTTCTCAGCTTTCCAAGGAAGTCCTCATAGCGAGAATCAAATAGCAAAGCCCAATCTCCTTGCTAAAATTTCCTCTACTGAATGTGACTGTCATGCCACAACTTCCTCTGCTCCTGAATTACTTCAGTTTGGTGCAGAGCATCCAACCGAAGTTCATCCAATGCATTCAGCTGTAGAATCCTATCCGTCTGTGCCTGTGACAATTCAATCCCAATTTCCAATGTTGTGCGCAATGTTAGTAGCTCAAATTCAATAGGTAGGAGGGGCTTTTTACCAAAAACTAGTTCATAAGGTGTGAATCCAGTAGTGGATTTCCAAGTAGTATTGTAAGCCCAAACTACTTCAGGTAATTTATCTAGCCAGTTTCTCCTATGAAAAGCTACTATTTTTGTCAAGATTCGTTCCAGTTCCCTGTTTGTTACCTCAACCTGGCCATTTGCTTGTGGGTGGTAAGGTGATGATTTCCTATGTTTGATTTCATATAATTCTGTAAAAGCCTCAATGACTTTAGATGCAAATTGGGGTCCTTGGTCTGTGGTGATAGACCGTGGAGCTCCAAATCTCTAAAAAATCTGAGTATACAAGAAATCGATGACCTTCTCTTCATGAGCATGTTTGAAAGCACGCACCTCTACCCACTTTGTCAGGTAATCAGTGCATACTAGAATATGCACCTTTCCTTGAGAAGGTGGATCAATAGGTCCTACAAAATCAAGCCCCCACCTCTCAAATGGCTCTAAAACCAATTGAGGTTGTAGTGGCATTTCATTTGTATGAGTGGGTTTCCCCATTCTTTGGCATGCATCACAATGCCTGATGTACTTTTTCACATCCTTGTGAAGAGATGGCCAATAATATCCTGTCCCTAAAATTTTTCTAATTGTGCTTTTTACAGAATAGTGTCCACCTGAGGGTTCATCATGACAAGCCCTAAGGATATCATATACCTCATCCTTTCGGATGCACCTACGTAACACATGGTCAGGACTGCACTTAAAAAGTATACCCTTAATCCACTCAAAGGAAGAACTCTGTTTGATCAATTGTTTTTTCTATTTTGAAGTGAAATGTGGAGGAACTTTCCCTGTGACCAAATAATTGGCTATATCTGCAAACCAAGGTGATTGGACAGATATAGCAAATAATTTTTCATCAGGAAAAGTGTCCTCAACTAATTCCCCTTCCTCTGTGTTCTGCAACCTGGACAAGAAATCTGCTACAACATTAGCTTTTCCTGGTTTGTTGATTATTGTGATATCAAATTCTTGCAGCAATAGTAACCAACGAATAATTCTTGCACTTACCATAGGCTTATTCATCAAATACTTAATGGTTGTGTGATCTGTGTGAATGAATATTTGATAACTTGTGATGTAATGCCTAAATTTGTTGATGGCATAAATTACTGCCAAGAATTCCTTCTTAGTTGTGGTATAATTTTTCTCAGCTCCTATCAAATTCTTGCTAATGTAGTAGATGGCATAGTGTTCACCATTGTCAATTTGTCCTAATGCTGCTCCAATTGCAGTATTGGAAGCATCAGCTTGTATGTGAAATGGTAATGTCCAATTAGGTCCTCTTAACATAGGTGGAGTTACTAATTTCTCTTTCAGAGCTTCAAATGATTCCTGACACCTTGCAGTCTAGGAGAATTCAGAATCTTTAGTCAATAGGGCAAACATGGGATTGGCTATTGTGCTAAAGCTGGGAATAAACCTACGGTAAAAACCAATGTGTCCTAGGAAGCTTCTGACATCGGTCTGAGTTTTAGGAGGAAGAAGATTCTTGATAATTTCCACCTTCTTTGGATCAATCTGGATCCCTTGAAGAGAGATGTGATGACCAAGAACTATTCCTTCCTCCATCATCATAAAACATTTGTCTGGATTCAAGGATAACTGGTATGTTTCACAGCGAGTTAAAACTCTGTCAAGGTTTTCTAATGTAAAGTCAAAAGTCTGTCCACATACTGTGAAATCATCCATGTATATCTCAACACTGTTGGTAGTCAGATCAGAAAAAATTGCTAAGACCGCTCGTTGAAATGTTGTTGGGGCATTACACAAACCAAAAGGTAAAACCCTATAGGCAAATGTTCCCCATGGACAGGTAAAGGTTGTTTTCTCTTGATCTTTAGGTGCACTCTGAATTTGATTATACCCACTAAATCCATCAAGAAAACAAAAGTATTTCTTTCCAACAAGGGTATCTAACACCTGATCTATGAAAGGTAATGGAAAATGGTCTTTGTATGTCACTTTGTTCAGCTCTCTATAGTCTACACATACTCTCATTTTTCCATTTTTCTTAGGAACTATAACCAATGGAGAGACCCACTGGCTATCAAAAATTGGGTAAATGAATCCTACCTCTAGAAGTTTTTCAATTTCTTCCTTTACAATATCCCTCAAGGCAGGATTCAGTCTTCTCTAGGGTTGTCTTACTGGCTTGACTTCTTCAGTATAAATCCTGTGGGTGCATATATCAGGGTGAATCCCTGACATATCTTTGTAGTCCCAAGCAAAAGCATGAACATGCTTCTACAAAATAGTTATCAATTTTTCTTCCTCTTCCCTAGTAAGCCACTGTTAATGTTCAAAAATTTGCCTGGCTGGACTTCTATTTGTTTTGTATTTGGAAGGACTGAATTCACTTCTTCATACTTGGTGATTAGGGAGTTAAGAGGGCAATGATGAGATGGGAGGAAATAAGAAGTTTCTATTTCATTGATTTCTAATGGAAGCATATCCTGTATGGAACAGTGAGAAGGGAAAATCAGGTGATGGTGCCACCCATGTGGTAGTGAAATAGATGTTTCCTATGATAGTACAGATGGCTCACCTTCAGAATTTTGGTTCTCCTCATTCCCTAACAACTGATGGATATTTACTACTTCCTCTTCTAACCCTTGTTCATGCAGAACATTCATTAGGATAGTTTCATTCTCTAAAGTTTCTATGTCATGGAGGTCTTCTGTGTGTTCCCTTACTACCAAGGTGGCTAGTGTGGAAATAACCTCTTCTGGTTCTTCATCTGAGTCAGGAAACCATAACTGACCTAAAAAATTGTTGGAGGGTCTTGCAGGAGGATACAGAGAGATCTATTTTAGATCAATACCATTTGAAATGGTCATTTTTCTAGATATGTAGTCTATGAAGGTTGTTGTAGTTGCAAGCCAAGGTCTTCCCTAGAATGATGGGATATCCATGTGCTAAATTTCTTGGCTGTAAAACCAAAAAATCTATAGGGAATTCCCAAGAAGAGACTTCTATAGGGACATCTTCAATGATACCTTCAGGTTTTGCAACTGACCTATCAACCATTTCTAAAACTGTAAATGTGGGATTGAGATGTTTGAGCTGTAATTGTTCCATTATATCCTTGGTCATGACATTTATTGCAGCTCCTAGATCTACTAAGACATTTGATATTGGTACTGAGCCTATGGTAACTATGATAACTGGACTCCCTGGGTCACTATACTTTGGAGGTACTAGTTTTTCGGACAAGAGATCAACTATCTTTCCTTCAACCTGAATAGTCTTGGGAAATGCTTTCTTTTTCTTCCTGCTCTTCTAATGCACAAATCTCGGATAGTACTTTTAATCACTGGTATATCCTTAATGGCTTGCAATAAGGGCAATGATATAGTTAACTTTCTAAGTTCCTTGACCAGGTCTGACTCAGAATTTTTGTTGTGGTATTGAATCTTTCAGGATATGGAATTATCCTTGATGAAGGTAATTGTTCTGCCTGTGGTTCTATTTTTTCTTCTTCTTTCTCTATTGTTGGTTTAACTCTAACTGGTTCCAAAGGTTCTTGCTTTTCATTTTCCTTGATTTTAGTTGAAACAGGTTTAGGTACAACTTTTCCTGAATGAAGTTGGATGTTACTACAATCAAGAACATTTATTTCAGCATTTTCTTCAGCTTTAGCCACATAGACAGGGGATGCCTGTCTCATGTTGTTTGGATTAGTGATTGGTTGAGCTGGAAGTTGAGGTTGTTTCACCTATTGTGTTTGTTGTGGTTGGTTCTATTTTTCTTGAAAATTTTGATTAGGTGCAGGCAACAAATGTTGAGTTTGACCTTGATTTCTTTGTTGCCTTGGATAGGACTGGTATTGCTGACTCCACTGTGGTTGATTTTGCATCCAATGTGGATTAGTCTGATTCTGATTCTAGGGTGGGTTGTTTTGATTCCATGATGGGTTATTCTGATTCTGATTCCAGGCTGGATTACTCCAACTTGTTTGTGGCCATTCTTGGGAATTTGTCCATTGAGAATAATTCCAAGGACGTTGGGGTGGTTCTGATTGTCCCCAAGGCATAGTCCAAGGATTATGCCCCCAATTTGTAGGAAAATGAGGGGGATTTTGGTACTGAGAGAAATTTCCCCCCTATTTTGGTCCAACATAGTTGAGTTCCTCAGTCTGACTCTCTAACATAGTTTTGAGTTGTGGTAGCAGGTGGCATTTATCAGTCAAATGCTTCTTCGAACAGATACTACAAATGGCTGAGATAGACATTTTATTCAAAGGACACTCCTGCAAAGCATGTTTATTTCTACATCTTGGGCAATAAATTGCCAAAGGTTCTATGGTTTTTGCTTTTGCAGACATTTCTCCCAAAGTTGTGTTCAATTGCACCAGAATATCAGTTTTAAAATTTGCAAGTTCCTCTATTAGGTCCTTCACATCAGTGCCATTTGTACTCTTTTTTCTTCTTCCCTGCTTAGTGCGAGAGTAATTCCTATAGAGATCCATAATTTCCTCATTACTGAGAGTATTTACATCCCCTTTTCCCATCAAATCCAATACTTCTCTGGATTCATCTTGTAATCCTCTCAAAAATATGGTTTTGCATAACTCAGGTTCTACAAGTCCACATCTCCTTTGAACAAAGGAGAACCTATCAAGATAGTCTTCTAATGTTTCATCATCTTCCTGCTTAATCTTGAATAACTCATCTTTCCTGTTCCTTACATGACAATACTCCTGATATTTGTCTAAAAACATAGTTTCCATTTGATCCCAGGTTCGGATGGAATTTGGCTCTAAGCTCATGAACCAGCGTAATGTTGAGTCCTTGAGTGTTGAGGGAAAAACCTTAAGTTTTTTATTGTCATTTACATAGTCATAGGTTTGACACACTACTTTGAATTCAAACAAAAATTGATCAGGATCTTCAGATACAACACCTCGAAAGGTTGGAAGTACTGAAGGTGAAATGGTTTTCATGGGGGAGTTTTGTGTTGGATTCAAATGGATAGGATATTCAAATGTTCTGGAAGGTTGGGGCATATCCTGATCATTTCCTTCATTATGGACATAACCATGTTGGCCATCCCCATCTAGATTACCTCTCTCTACCATAGTTTCCTGTTCCTTGGGAACAGTTAAACCTATCCAAATTTCACTCTTAAGAGGTCCAGAATCCTCTGTTGATGATGAGTCTGATGATTTTTCTTTCTCAGGATGTTCTAATGATGATGAAGCTGGTGATTTTTGTTTCAATTTTTTTGGTAGTTCAAACATAGGTGATTCACCCCTTAGGCATGAAGATCTTCTTAATGGAACAAGCCAGGGATCCTTTTGAGTAATTCTACCTTTTTCATCCCTAGGCTTACTCATTCATGTTTACTCTTGAATGACATAAATTATAGGTCAATAGTTGTTACTTTAACTAGTTGTTATATTCAGATTTTATCCTAAATTTTCATAGCTCAGTCTAATTAATAACTATTGGACTATTGTCACCTTCTAGCAACACTATTCCTCAGCAACGATGCCAAAATGATGCATTGTCATTATGCACATCATTAATTCTCAATGAATTTTTCAATCCAGGGTAGTGTACAAGGCTATTTGTGGAAGGAGTGAACAGGGCTATAACTTAGGTCATTTGGGAGCAACAGGTCTTATTGGTGAAACCGATTGTGTGGGGGATTTAGGACATTTTTATCTCTAAATTGCATAAATTGAACTTTAATCTAATTGCAGGAATGGAAACTAATTACTAACTATAGAAATGAAATCCTAGTTACAATTACAGAATGAAATCTAATTATGTTGCAGAAATAACTCCCTAGTTACAGTTGCAGAATTAGAAATCTAATTATGATTGCAGAAAGGAAGTCTATTTACTTTTGCAGTAATGGAAACCTGATTATAACATGGAAATTAAGTCCTGTCAATGCTCTGTAATAGAAGGTTGTCAATCTTCTATGCAGGGGTTGACAACAAAACACAAAATGCAGTAAATTGCAGAAAATAGTAAATTCTGGAAATGACAATCTGTAGTAATTTGAAAGCTTGCTAAAAATGGAGATTACAACCAAACCTATCATTAATCACAAGATCATCCTAATCATGAAATAAACTAAGATTGCAAATACTATTAGTTGTTTACAAGGAAATGAAATGACAAGTTTTACAACTTATTCTGCTATAGCAAAATCAGAATAAAAACCTGTTGTTAGTCCTCCTCCTAGGTCTGGAAGTGGCCAACCTCCTTGTCCAGAAGAAGGTATGAGTCTTTCTCTCTCTCTAGATCTTACTCACACTCATTCACAACAACATGAATAGAAAAATTAGTGCACTTTATTGATTCAAGAACATAATTATAGTATTGCTGCTAAAAACCCTGTTACAGGACTGTAATAGTCACTTTTCTGCTATTTTCTTATTATTATACTTCTTGCTTATTTTCCCCTACCTTAGCTCAACCTGGATGGGAGCTATCTATTTATAGATATCCTAAAATCTATTTACAAACTGAGAATATCTCATTCCTATCTTACAGATCTATTCCTATTATGTTGCAACATTTCTTGGGTTTATCCTAGAAGAGGATCAAAATTGATCTTTTCCATGAATGGTGGCTTTGCATGGCAAGGATGACAAAGTCATATGGGAGATATTTTCCTTTAACCTTTTCAACCTTCTTTCCCTTTTTCCATCATCAAAAATCAGTCAACAAGTCAAAAAGCGCTTTCTGTTCTCATTTCGAAGATAAGTGGCTCATTTCGAAGAGACTGTATTTCTCATTTCGAAGATGTCCGCTCATTTCGAAGAGATTGTATTTCTCATTTCGAAGATGTCTGCTCATTTCGAAGATCTTCGGAATGAACAACTGTGTGCTCTTCAAGTGATTTCATCTACATTTCTCAGGTGGGTTAGCTCTCAGGATCAGATTGCAATAGCCTTCATCTCTCTCCATGTGTGAATTCCATGCCTTGCCATTCATTGGCAGCTGGCTGGAATTTACATTGGAAAACCAGTTTCTGCTGCACAATAACAGTTTGCTTGCACTATTTGCTAGATTTAGATAAATAAATGCTTGAAACACATCAAAACAAAACTAGTGAAGTGTTGCTATCAACCTAAGCATACTTCTCATTTAGCAAGTCATGACAAAGTAACATAAAACTATGCAAAAACTGTAAAAATCAGAATATAGTATTTCTAACACATTGATCATGCAAACAGTTAATACACAACATATTAAATCAACTTAACTAGCATATCAGATTAAACACAAGAGTTTTTAGGCAGTTTCAATGTTCAAAACATGCTATGATTGAGGCATTTCCGGGCCTCATCAGGTTCCTAGGCTTGAAGCATTGGTGGCCCTAAATTAGGTTAAATATGCCCTTAACAAGACCACATTTCGAATTTCTACGTCTCACTACGTCTGTCGCATCTACCAAGGAGGAAGACACCGAATATTTTTTTTAACAATATTTTTTTTACTGCAGGTTGTTCTCTTCAGGCATCTCCTTTTTTCTTCTTAAAATAGCAAGTCTTTCAAAGTAATCTTGGTGCTAGTAGTGTTCGGGTCAGCCTCTATTATTCTGACCATCATCGCCTCCTTTTTATGATATTTTATTGTTCTACTTGGTGATATTTTGTAAGGTTTATTAACCCTTCGATTTCGAAGGTCTCCTTGCAAAATATCTCTGACTCCTTTTCAGAGAGCCTTTTTCATATTTCAAAGGCTCTCTTCAAAATTCGTGAGTCTTTTTGTAAGCAATTTAATAAAAGTTTATTTAGGGGGGGTTTCAAGTGCACTTTAGTACACATTTTTTGTTTTGTCTTATAAGGGGGGGTTGTTACAATTTTGTGTCTATCTTCTTCAATCTTCATTATAGTTCCTTTTAGTAGCATATATTAAAAGGTGTTGATGTTAGAAATAATCATTTAAATATTTCATAAAGAGGTACTCACTAATTAGTCTCACCCTCTTAACATTTAATAATATATTATTATTTGTTATTAAATTTTTTAAGGCATCAAAATTAAAGTAATCTCATATATTATTCTTTCTTAAATATATTGATCTTACTCATATTGACATAATAACCTCATAATTTTTTTTCATTCTTTTGGTTATATCTATTTCTGAGGTGTTATAATTTTTCCTATTTAACTTTTTATTTTCTAAAAAGTAATCTCTTTATACTATTTTTTTGGTTACAAAGTTTCTTACAAAGAGTTCTTATTCAATTTTTTTTAAAATAAATATAATAATCTCTTTCTTAACTTTGAAATCTAAAGATAATTTTTATATCTTTCAAGAGACAATTATTTTATCAACTCTCACCCATATTGGCAATCTAATATAACTTATAGTTTCCCTCAAGTAAGGGCAGGTTATTAAGATTACCAGTATAGGTCTGAAAGATATAGCCTATGTTCCAAGTATCATATCTAATCAATACTTATAGTTTCCCTCTTGTCAGGGTGGGTATTTGGGACAGATAAATATATAAGCCTGGCATATTTGTTCTCTTTAAACTAATCTTATACACCAAATCTCCTTAAATATTTAGTTTCCCTATCATTACGATGAGTATTTTTGAGTTATTTGGTGTTTTTTAAAAGCCTTGGCATATTTTTTCTCATTAGCCTCGAACTAATATCAACTATCCTCAAATTACTTATAGTCTCCCTCTTCTACGACGGGTAATTTTGAGGTACTTGGTGAAAGCATGAGATTCCGGAAGAAAGAAATACTGAGATGCAATGAAAACAGAACTAGTTTGATACATGAAATAACATGAATATAATCACATCAAAAAGTAGGAGCACAGCCATTTTTATTCATGTGGTTCCAACTCGGTTACAATAGCATGATTTCCATTACAAAAAGTGCACAGTGATATTCTTCTGCATGCCCACATTTGAATCGGGCGGGCCAGTGTTATCGTCGCTTATTGCTGATGAATCCTCGCTCCTTGCTATTCTTCCTGCATTCAAAGAAATAGTAAACTGTTTAGTATCACCTGTGTTAAAAAAAACGTAGAACGTTTAACTATAGAAATCGATAAAAATACGTGCAACAGATTGACTAAATGTGTGCAACCAAAACAATTCTATGCAACCTGCAATTCGGATAGAAATCAGAAAATGTCACCAGACGGCCACTACCACTGAAACAGTCGGCCAATCCACCGTGAATCAATGTTGTTATTTGTAGGTTAGTGGGACAACAAACGACAAAAGCATGATATATTCACTAAACTTTTGAAATATAGCTTAAATGTAGAACGTAAAGCGTGGCAGATGTATTCGAACGCAACGCATGACATAAGATATATCTGATCGTAAAGTGTGAACTATATAAACATCATGAGCGTGACATAAAATAAATACATGATAACAGATAAGTTAAAAAGAAAACAGCTAAGAGCGTGCGGGGCGCCCGAGCGGGCCGCCCGCTATGAAAATCTTGACTTTAACACCAATCTAACTAGAAATGGGCCCGAAATCTAAGATAATGTGATGTCGTCGAATAACTGGTTCACTGTGTCCAATGTCGGATCTGAAGGTTCGCATTCACCTTCAAACAGCCACCAATAACCTCCCTTGCAAAAGAAATTACAGATGCAGAAGAATAAATTCGAAAAGGAGTGTAATCGGGTTTTTAGTTCGACAACACTTTGCTCTTTCAAAAATACCTGCCAACCTGCGTTTGGGTGGAAAAATCCACCATTTTATAGACCCAGGGGGTCTCCTTGAATTTCGTGCATACGCACCATGCATTGGTCAAAGGTTCCATGTGGCGGTCGTGTCTCCACGAGAGAGGAAAGTCCTCCACGACTCGTGCTTCCATTAATGCCACTGTGACAGTCCTTCAATGGCCCACGTAACTGACTGCGGTGTCACTGCCAGTTGATCAATGTCTGCTTTGATGGCTTTTAATGATAGTTTGAATTATTTGACATCTGATTTTATCGGGTTAAATTCTACCTTTGAATGTTGAAGTGTCGCCTTTGCATGTCGAAGTGTCGCCTTTGAATGCTGAAGTGTCGGCTAGCGCAAATGCCAAAGTGTCGCGATATCGTGACACTTCGGCCAAGGCAAAGCCTTGGGTGCCGAAGTGTCACGATATCGCGACATCGCGATATCGTGACACTTCGCCTCAGCCAAGGCAAAGCCTTGGGTGCCAAAGTGTCGCGATATCGCGACACTTCGGCCAAGGCAAGGCCTTGGGCGCCGAAGTGTCACGATATCGTGACACTTCGGGCAAAGCTTTGCTTTGGGCACCGAAGTGTCACGATATCATGACATCGCGATATCGTGACACTTCGGTCGAGGCCCTTCTTTTGATTAAGACTTTGTCTTGCTTTAAGACTTTCTTTTCTTAAGACTTTGTTTTGATGAAGGCTTGCTTTTGACTAAGGCTTGCTTTTGACTTTGATTGAGACTTTGTTTTGATAAAGGCTTTGTTTAATTTCAGACCTTCCGAACTGCTATGTAAGTGGCTAGGACCATTGTTTGACCTCTAAGGGCTGCCCTAAAAGCTATGTATGTCAATGCGATCAGTGTTTGTAGTCACATAATCGGATTGGTGCTATTTTGGTGTCTACAGATGCCCCTTTTTGGGAAGCGTTGTGGGTGACGCAGTGTTGAGCAAAAATAGATAACCATAATGATTAGGGTTTCTTGGTAACCTAACCAACTTTTGATGCCCCAAGTATGGAAAGGGGCATGCATTCTTGAATCCTTGCTTCTGACAAGCTAAGGAATTTGATTTCAAGTGTTAACCTGTTTTGGTGAGGTGTGACTTGAGCTTGGACATTGATCAGTCATGATTAGGCAAAGGGCATAACCTTTTGTCCACAGGGGGAACCTTGTGTTCATGCTTCAGGAATGCCAAGTGTTTGATCAATTTAATGATTGCTTGTTTACTGCCCCAAGCAGGAGCGTGATTGTCTTTGTCAATGATTCTTTGAATGCATGCCATTGCCTTGATTGGGTGTGTGCTTGTTGATTGGTGACTAAGTATGACTACCCCCTCAAGCGACGAATCGATGAGGGAATGACCTTCGTGAGAAAAGCAACGAGTCGCTTGACCCAAGATGACTTAGGTTAGGGTGCCTTTAGATGTTTTACCATTTAAGCACGTGCAATTTCCCGACATTTGGACCTATTTTTGGTGGGTGTTAACCCTTTTGGTGATGCCATAGTGAGGTGAAATCATCAAAAACCCGTCTTCCCGTGGAGCGGTCCAGCTATGGTAGCCTTCTTGGGGAAGTGGGAAAGTGACAATTTGAGCCCCGACATCGATTTTCTATGCCAAGAGGTTAAGTGCAAGAGCACTTGTGTCCGGCAACTTATTGCTTATGTTTTTGTGTTATATTTTTGTGATGTTTTTGTTGTTTTGATTTTCTTTCTTTGTGTATATGTCATGATATTATGGTATGCATAATGATTGATGTTAATGGATGCATGCTACTTTATATTGATGGATGCATATGGTATGATAAATGTGATTGTTGTATGTTGATTTATTTTGATGGATGCATATATTGTGATGAATGCAAATGTATGTGATATGTAGAAGTGAAATGGATGGATGGACTTTGTGATGTTTGGCTATGGCACCATAGACTGTTTAGAACTCTATTATTTTGTCTTTTTAGGCGATTGTTGTGATGCATGACTTTGTATGTATGCATGTGGTTTTTCTTTTTCGATGGTATTGTAAGGATGAAAAGTAGCGCAGTTGGTTTAGAAATGTAGCCAAGGTTTTCCCGAGACTCAGACAGTTTTAACTTACTAGCCATGACTGTACTTTATCTTACAAGACTTTTGAACAAGGTATGAATCTGACTCATTTTTGACCAAGTTATTTCACATCCCTGTGTGTGCAATTGAGTTCATTTATGTGGTATTTGTCAGGATACCGCCAGTGCGGATGGGCTTTCAACCGAACCTATATTGAGGATCACCTAATTAGCTCCACTAACTCCTTTGTTGTATTTAGTTAGATTAATCTACGATGTTATCCAGGATACCATAAGCTAGCTCATCCTTATGCAAACATTGGTCTGCACATACGCAAAGTGAATGTGACAGACATATCGTCATGCGGGTAGGATACCACCATTGCCAGATAGGCTATCAACCAAACCTCGTAATGAGGATCACTTAGATGGTTTTCGAATGTTGAGACTTCCAAGGATTCAAGTTCAGGATATTTTTTGGCTTAATGGTTGAGAAAGTTGCTCATCTATATAGTGATGAAGATCACTGTTTATTAATTCTTTTTGAGCGAGGATTTTGAATAGTGGTGATAACCACTGTTATTTGATTTTTGTTTTGTTTATTTTTATATTTGAGCTTGTGAATGGCTTTGATCCTTGTGGCCTTGGGGATGACTACCCATCCTGGTTAGGGGCGGATAGTACGAATCCTTACGACATTGGGGACCAAGGGGATGATGGAGATTATGGAGTAAAGGCATTGATCTGTTAGGCCTTGGGGATGACTACCCATCCTGGTTAGGGGTGGATAGTACGAATCCTTACAACTTGGAGACCAAAGGTGAATGGAAAGTGTTAGGATGATGATTTGTTGGAATTTTGTTTGTAAATGGTATTGGTCCCTTTAGGTCTTGGGGATGACTACCCATCCTTGGCAAGGACGTGTAGTACAAATCCTTACAACTTTGGGAACCAACTATGATTGGGATTTGGTAGTGGTGAAAACCATTGTATATGGAGGTGAATGGATAGGAAAGAGCTTGTCCTTTTGTCAATTCTCAGCATTCTAGAACCATTCGCATGGGGGGATGAGCAAGATAACCGTTTCGCTTATGGTGACTTGGATTACTGTGTAGGTTTCATCTTTCGTTCACACAACTTGGGAATTTTTATGTGTTTTAATTTGTGTTGGGATGCTACGTAACAAGGTGTATTTCAAGTGTGACTCTACCTTCATAAAATCTATCCGACTTGATACATTTCATGGCTAAAGAGCAAAATGATGGCTGAATCACGAAAACTCTTGATACATTAAAATACCACTGACTCTAGTGTGGTAAAAGCGATGCATGGTGTTTTTGTTGTTTTTGGAAAATGGAACAGTGTGGAACAAGATGGACTAGCGGAGCAATTACAGCCTATGGTGCCTTTGACCTATACGACCACAAATATGCAATGTATGGATGCAATGCTTTGATGCATCTATGTATTGTATTTTTGATGGATTGATTTTTTGTGAATATGAAGATGAAGTGCGAGAAGAACTCTCTATTGATGAATTTGAGTATGCCTAGAAATGAGATGCAAATTTTTGTTGTCTTTGATGATTTTTGTTGTTTGTTGAATTTTCTTGATTTTTGACCAAGCGATTGTGGAAATCCTTGGAGCATTTTGGGATTGACCAAGCGATTTCAAGAATCCTTGGAGCCTTTTTGGGATTGACCAAGCGATTACAAGAATCCTTGGAGCATTTTGGGATTGACCAAGCGATTATAAGAATCCTTGGAGCATTTTTGGGATTGACCAAGTGATTACGATAATCCTTGGAGCATTTTTGGGATTGACCAAGCGATTTTGAGAATCCTTGGAGCCTTTTTTGGGATTGACCAAGCGATTACAAGAATCCTTGGAGCATTTTGGGATTGACCAAGCGATTGCGATAATCCTTGGAGCCTTTTGGGTTTTGACCAAGCGATTGCGATAATCCTTGGAGCATTTTTGGGATTGACCAAGTGATTGCGAGAATCCTTGGAGCATTTTGGGATTGACCAAGCGATTGCAATAATCCTTGGAGCATTTTGGGATTGACCAAGTGATTGCGATAATCCTTGGAGCTTTTGGGGTGACCAAGTGATTGCGATAATCCTTGGAGCTTTTGGGGTGACCAAGTGATTGCGATAATCCTTGGAGCTTTTGGGGTGACCAAGTGATTACGATAATCCTTGGAGCTTTTGGGGTGACCAAGCGATTGCGAGAATCCTTGGAGCTTTTTGGGTCTGGATTATGGCTCTTCAAGGGATAGAGGTACCCCCAGCTTGATGGTCTTTGCACTCCAGATCTGGCTCTTGAGGTATGGGCACGAATGGATCGGCCCTATGTGTTAATAGGAAGATGTGGTCTTCCCTTGGTACTGATGTCATGATAGGATCTCATGGTGGACGGTGCTCATCTTGAATTTGGAGCCATGGATCCAACACTTGGTCCCACCTCACTGGGTCTACCCACCATTCATGCCCTAACCTTATGCCCATATGTCCCATTAGATCTTCATGAGTTAAAGGGCGATTGTTCCGTCGCGCATGTCTGAGATAGATCATCTCAGTCTCATCTTCTGAATCACTTTCGGAGATCCAAAAATGTTCATTCTCTTCAGCAATTGTTACTTGCGACATTGAAGGTTCTCCTTGTTCTAGCAAGTTAATCTGGTCCCATTGTGGTTGTTCCACTCTTGGTGGAGGGACCTGATTCTCTTGACACTGTGTTGATTCAACTGGAACCTCTAAGGGGAACAACTTCATAAAGATGTCTAGACACCGTTGATGTTCTCTTTGGGGATTAATGTTCGAACTTTCACCTCTCTCTAGCAAAGGAGAGGGATTACTGCTGTTTCCAAGGGTGTTTGTTGACCATGGGAGGTAATCTCCCAATGTACATTCTGTATTTGGGTTGGCATAAAGATCTGGTGCCAATCCCCCCTTGTTGCCTATTTCTAGGCCTTGCATATTTTCTACCAAGATGTCTAAGGGCGGGGGTGGTTGAACCCTACTCCCGACTTATCATATGGCATCTGATATCTTGGTTGGCAAAGGACACACATCCCTTGCTCATATCTGCCTAGCCCGTATCCATGCCAATTGCATTGGCCGAGATATCTTAGAGCAAAGTCCGGGTTTGACAGATAGTTGATATTTTCAACAAAAGGCTCTTCGTCTGCTTCCTTTTGTTTGCATGGTTCAACACCATGATCAAGGCCCCCATACACAAAATTTGTCTGGTTTGGTGGGTAACCTAGAGGAACAAGCTGTTCCTATGGGAAGGCGAGGTCTCCCCATGTCTTGTACTGATTCCAATGTGGGCGTTGCCACAACATTCTGCACTAAATACTCCCCCAGGCCCATACTGGCCATTTCAACAGTGATTGTTGTTGCTTGGGAGGTAGGGAACGGGAGTCCTTCCTGAGTCCATTCCATGTTTGGTGGTTTAGGAGCCTCAGCTTCCGTTGTGCTAGGTGTTTCCTCTATTGATATCGTTGATATTGTGGGCAACCCCTCTTCTAGGGGCTGAGCCTCTTCCATGATCTATTTTCCCTTGTCCTTCTATTTGGCCATGACAGGTGGCATTGATAATGAAGGAGCAGATGATGAAGACTCACCTGGCTGGGATTTTGTTGATTTGGTCACTAGTGGTGCCTGCGGTATCGGACCCTATTTAAATGGATTTAACTAGAAATCCAAATGCGTTGAAGGGAGGGTCGATTGAGGCATTAAATGTACCACATTGCAATACTTGAAGGGCTCTAAGTCCATCGGGACTACATGTATTTCTCCTTCAAAAGCATACTTTAAGCACTAGTGAGCGATCGAAGGGACACACTTCATGTCCCTGATCCAAGGCCGCCCTAGCAGTATATTGTAAGCCATCTCGCCTTCCAACACATGGCACAATGTAGGTATTGTCTTTTGTCCTACCTGGATAGGCAGAACAACTGTGCCGACTGTCGAGCATATTGCATCATTGAAAGCTCGTAGTGTGTATGTGGAGGTGTTATCCTTCAAATTTTTAGTTTGGTGGTAATGATGTTACTGGACGAGCCAGTATCTACCAACACTCTCTTGTACGGGATCCCATTGACCCGCACGATAACGTGCAGGGTGGATCTGCCATGTCATTCGATATTGTTTTGACTTCATCTTCTCTGAAGGTAATGACCGGCTCCATACATCGTTTCACATGTCCCACGAAGTTGTTGAAAGAATTTGCTTCGTGAGGCTATAATTCGATGGCTTTTAAAATTTCCATAAGAGCTTCCCTATGAGGTGTTGACTGTTGAATAAGCTCGTAAATGGAAAGCCTAGCCGATGTGGTCCGCAAACTCTACGTGAGTTTGGTCCATATCGTGACCTCGGGTCTAGGCGGAGGCAACTGCATAGGGCGTTGTTGAGGCTGCGATGTTGTTGGAACTTCCCTTGTAGCTACCTCGGGGGCAACTGCTGGGTACTTTTTGTTCCTTGTCACTATGCTAATCATTCCCACAAATCCTTGCATGGGAAGATTCTATCGCACCTCGTTAACCTGGAGAGGTTTTTCCTATGCCTCGTGGGCAGGCAAAGGGTCCTTGAATACCCCCATTTGTTGATTATTTGGTGCTATGGGGTTGTCCATGGCCAATGTTTTATTGTCGATCAAATCTTGGATTAATCCTTTGAATTTCCAACATCCATTCAAGTCATGTCCCCTTCGCCTATGGAATCTACAATACAATTCCTCTCTGTATCCCTTAGGCTTGGGAGCGTTAGGGTCTATAGTTTGGATTTCTGGCAGGGTGACTAAATTTGTCACTGACAAGCGGTCAAATAGGGAGTCCCTGGACTCCGTATAAGGGGTGAATTGTCGCCTAGGGCGACGCTGCTGATTCTGCTCTTGTCTTGTATTTTCTCTTTCATAACTAGGAGGCACTGCCTGGTAATTAGCCTTTTGGGGCTGCATTTCTTGCATAGGCTTGGGGACATTTATCGCAACTTGGTTAACCGTAATGGGTTGTGATTGCGTAGTCCCGGTCTTAGTGGTTTTATTCCACTCTTTCTTTTTAGGCTTGGCGATTGCGCCTTCACCTATTTTGATCTCTTCTATAACTTTGGCTTGCACCAAAGCTTCTTCTAGGCTGGCGTATTGCTGCAGCTACAATAGCCCAGAGATTGATTTTAAGCAACTCCGTGCAAACATCTGTGTGAGATCAAACATAGGGGGACGGTAGGGTAACTTAGAAAGCAAAGCCCTCCATTGATTCTCGTATGCTGCCATTGTTTCTTCCTCATATTGCCTGAGGCTGGCCAGATCACTCAGTGATGCCTTCTTCCTTGTGTTGAATGCAAAGCGTTCAAGAAACGCATCTACTAATTGATCTAGGTTGTTTATGCTATGTTTGGGTAATTGTGTGAACCAATCCGAGGCAGGGCCTGCGAATGTGGTTATGAATGTCCTAAGCAATAATGCATCATTATCTTGGATGCCGAAGCATTGACTTAGGAACCTTGTGACATGTTCTTGTGCGTCCTCTTCACCTTTAAAGACCGCCAATTGAGGCAACTTGAAATGTTCGGGGTAAAGAGGTGTGGGCACTGAGGGATGCACTGGATGACTGCGGAGTTGTCGTAATGTGGGTTTTTGATGTCCAGCAATTTTTTTCTCCATAGACTCTAAACTCTCTAATAGAGCTTTGTATGCATCTGAAGATTTTATTTCTTCCTCTTTTGTTTGCTCCCGTTGTGAGTTATGGGAGACTGGAGGCCTATGGAGGGGTGGCCGAGTGGCAACCCTCCCGCCTTGATGGGGTGTTTCGGCCCATTCTATTTTTGGTTCATACTCCTCATAAACTTCTTGAGGAGTCTTTGGGTGAGACCTATGACCCTGATTGAGTCCTCGCTGAGGGTACCCATCATTGTTTTGGGGAGTGGCCTCCCTCTCGGGTCTATAAGGTCTTGGAGGCAAACCTTGACGAGGTCGTGGAGACCTGTCCTGCACCAAAGGGTTGTGCCTCTCATATTGTTCTGCTCTCTAGGTGCGAGGGGTTGGCACCCTCTCAGGGAGTTTATAGCACAACTCATCCGCTTCGCACTGCATGCGCTCTTTATTCAGGTGGTATAAGTACTCTAACTCCTGATGACCTTGCTCAAGCTGCGTGATTCGGGCTTGGCGGGCGGCATGTCTGGCGACTGCCGGGTCAATTTGGTCTACCCTATTTTGCTCAGGAGGTTTGAATGTTTCTCCTATGTGTTTGCCTCAATTTTGATGATCTAAAGTTTCAATGGGTCGCTTCCCTCTGTCGAGGTAGGCGACATGTACTTGAGGCTTTGGTCTAAAAGGGTGACCATGATATCTAGCAGGTACATAAACGCAAGGTTCCCGTGCTATATGTTGTTCTCGAGGAATGCGATGATCTTCCTCGTACTCCCTTTCATGGGTTTGAAAGGGGCGGGCGGAGTGAGCTCGCCCTGTGTGAAGAGCCCTGCGCTCTGGATTTTGTCTTTCTATTCTAATGGGAGGCAAAGAAGAGGTACCATATTCACGTTGTCTCTCCTCATGGACACTATGCCTCTCTAGCGCTTCATCGCACTGCGGCCACTCAGGTCTAGCCTCAAAAGGTAGTTGTCTACTTACATTAAGATCTATATGTAAAGCGTCTTCCCGAAAGGGGCTGTGTTCAATGGGCATACCCCATAGAGGGGGATCCCAATAATTCTTTCTTGATGTGGTCTGACGTGGACCTTCTTGTGGGCCAGACCGTCGAGGCGGTATGACCAAGTCCTCAGGACTAAAGCGAAGGCGACTTGTGCCTGCTTCTTGTGTACCTTTCGGAGCTTCTGCCCTTGATTGGGCTTGACTACGGGTGTACACCATTGCGGTGCTTCTCTACTAACTAAGCAGATTTTTATCTCGTTTATGATGATTTTTCTTTTTGTCTACACTAAGCAGAAATGAACACACACATACACAAACCGTGATTATCTCTTTTAAGGGTTAATAGTGTGTCCTAAACTGGTTTAGTGCATTTTGATGTTTTGTTTTGTTTTTGAATGTTTTTGAAGAATGTTTAAATGCATAATGAAGGCTCATATAACTCCCAAAATGGTCGCCCCTTCAATATACCAACCAGGTCGATATACCAACCTCTCTATATACCCGCCCTTACGAGAGGGAGACTATAGGTACGTGAGAGCAGATGGTACGTGGTACATAGGCGGTATGGAAGGGGGATTACCCTGTTAATGACACCTACCATAGAAGACTTATCCTCGCACGCATGGGAATCACCCTAGTGACACTTGATCAGCTTTCGTCAAGATTTACGCCTAACAACAATGACAATCGGGGAAATGGATGCAAAGCTAAGCCAAGGTGGTGATGAACCCACCATTGGTCTTGCTCAAGGGCTAGGGTTTTACGACTAGCTCCTTGGTTTAATTTACCACGTGAAGTGTGTGTGGTTCATTTTATTTAATAAAAATGAAACAAGCAGCAAAAAGAAACTTTCCCTAAAATAGCAATCTGATAGAAGCTTAAAAAAAAAATTGAACAAAAAACAACGGGAACAGTTTTAAAACCCTTACCTTTCTCTGCCCAAACTTGTTGTTTCTGATCTTCGACTAAAAAAAGGGTACCTGCTAAGCACAAAACACAGCAAATCAAATTAGTTTCTGTGATTTAAAAATCAGGGAACGGTCCCACCGTGATCGCCACTGAAAGCATGAGATTCCAAAAGAAAGAAATACTGAGATGCAATGAAAACAGAACTAGTTTGATACATGAAATAACACGAATATAATCACATCAAAAAGTAGGAGCACATCCCTTTTTATTCATGTGGTTCCAACTCGGTTACAATAGCATGATTTCCATTACAAAAAGTGCACAGTGATCTTCTTTCGCATGCCCACATTTGAATCGGGCGGGCCAGTGTTGTCGTCGCTTATTGTTGATGAATCCTCGCTCCTTGCTGTTCTTCCTGCATTCAAAGAAACAGTAAACTATTTAGTATCACCTGTGTTAAAAAAAAATGTAGAACGTTTAACTATAGAAATTGATAAAAATACGTGCGATAGATTGACTAAATGCGTGCAACCAAAACAATTCTATGCAACCTGCAATTTAGATAGAAATCAAAAAACGTCACCAAAGGGCCACTGCCACTGAAACAGTCGACCAATCCACCGTGAATCAATGCTGTTATCTGCAGGTTAGTGGGACAGAAAATGACAAAAGCATGATATATTCACTAAACTTTTGAAATCTAGCTTAAACGTAGAACGTAAAGCGTGGCAGATGTATTCGAACGCAACGCATGACATAAGATATATCTGATCGTAAAGTGTGAACTATATAAACATCATGAGCGTGACATAAAATAAATACGTGATAACAGATAGGTTAAAAAGAAAATAGTTGAGAGCGTTCGGGGCACCCGAGCAGGCCGCCCGTTGTTGAAAACTTTGACTTTTATGCCAATTTAACTAGAAATGGGCCCGAAATCTAAGATAATGTGATGTCATCGAATAACTGGTTCACTGTGTCCAATGTCGGATCTGAAGGTTCGCATTCACCTTCAAACAACCACCAATAACCTCCCTTGCAAAAGAGATTACAGATGTAGAAGAATGAATTCGAAAAGGAGTGCAATCGGGTTTTTAGTTCGACAGCACTTCGCTCTTTCAAAATGCCTGCCAACCTACGTTTGGGTGGAAAAATCCACCATTTTATAGACCCAAGGGGTCTCCTTGAATGTCGTGCATAAGCACCACACATTGGTCAAAGGTGCCATGTGGCGGTCGTGTCTCCACGAGAGAGGAAAGTCCTCCACGACTCGTGCTTCCGTTAATGCCACTGTGACAGTCCTTCAACGGCCCACGTAACTGACTGCGGTGTCACTGCCAGTTGATCAATGTCCACTTTGATGGCTTTTAATGACATTTTGAATTGTTTGACATCTGCTTTTATCGGGTTAAATTCCGCCTTTGAATGCTGAAGTGTCGCCTTTGCATGTCGAAGTGTCGCCTTTGAATGCTGAAGTGTCGGCTAGCGCAAATGCCGAAGTGTCACGATATCGCGACGTCATGATATCGCAACGTCGTGATATCGCGACGCTTCGGCCAAGGCCTTGCCTTGGGCGCCGAAGTGTCGCGATATCACGACGTCGTGATATCGCGACACTTCGGCCAAGGCAAAGCCTTGGGCGTCGAAGTGTCGCGATATCACGACACCTCAACCAAGGCAAAGCCTTGGGCATCGAAGCGTCGCGATATCGCGACACCTCGACCAAGGCAAAGCCTTGGGTGCCGAAGTGTCACGATATCGTGACACCTCGGCCAAGGCAAAGCCTTGGGCGTCGAAGCATCGCGATATCGCGACACCTCGGCCAAGGCAAAGCCTTGGCCGCCGAATCATCACGATATCGTGACACCTCATCCAAGGCAAATTCTTGGGCATCGAAGTGTCGCGATATCACAACACTTCAGCCAAGGCAAGGCCTTGGGTGTCGAAGTGTCATGATATCTTGACGTCGCGATATCGTGACACTTCAAGCAAAGCTTTGCTTTGGGCGTCGAAGCATCGCGATATCACGACGTCGCGATATCGCGACACTTCGGCCGAGGCCCTTCTTTTGATTAAGACTTTGTCTTGCTTTAAGACTTTCTTGCTTAAGACTTTGTTTTGATGAAGGCTTGCTTTTGACTAAGGCTTGCTTTTGACTTTGATTGAGACTTTGTTTTGATAAAGGCTTTGTTTACTTTTCGACCTTCTGAATTGCTATGTAAGTGTCTAGGACCACTGTTTGACCTCTAAGGGCTGCCCAAAAAGTTGTGTATGTCAATGCGATCAGTGTTTGTAGTCACATAATCATATTGGTGTTGTTTTGGTGTCTACACTTGGTATTTCCTTCAGGCTTCTGTAACTATTTTCCATTGCATTCTATAAATTAAAGTTAAAGGGGGGAACTTTGGGTTAACTTCAATTCAAAATGAATTCAATGAATACAATTGATCCTCTCACTCCTCATAACTATCATACATGGAAACCCAAAATTTTAAATCTCATTTCTCAAAAATGTCTCGCACACCTATTAGAATAAAAATAACCTGAGTTTGAAAAAGAATATGAAATATTTGTTCATAAAGGAAAAATGTATGAAATGATGGGTATTATTAGCTCTAATGTTCATGAAAGTTTGTGGTTTCACATTACAGATTGTAAAACTCCTCATGAAAGTTGGGAGAAACTAAAAACTTTATTTGGAAAAGTAGATCAAATAAGATCAATGCAACTAGAAGTAGAACTAACAACTTTGTCTCCTGAAGACTTTAGCAATATTGTTGACTTCCTCACCAAATTCAAAGAAGTCCTCACTCAATACAAAGGTAGTGGGAAGACTAAGACTAAAGAAGAATGCATTTATCTAATTCTTTCTAAACTAAATGGTGCATTTCAAATCTTTGCAACCACTTTCTATCTACAAAATATGCTCTTGGTGCAACCTTTAAAATGCCCTCTTTAGAAGAATTTTATGATAGACTAATTAGGGAAGAAACTAAAATTGCAATATAGGAGTCCTCTTCCTCTTCCTATTCCTGAAAAACCTTAGTAGCCTCCACCTCTTCTAAAGAAAAATTCAAAAATAAGTAAAGGAATCTCATAACCTGTACTCACTGCAAAAAGAATAGTCATTCTACAAACAAATGCTGGAAAATATTACAACAATTAGAGGTAGCTATAAAGGATCAAAAAATAGACAGTAAAAATAAAATATGGAAAGTCCTAAATATTCAAGGGAAAACCTCCAATTCTTCCTCTAATTACTTGGTCCTATATTTTGGAGCTACTCATCACATGACTACTTCAAATGAGTCATTCTCTTCTATATCCTCAAGTTCTACATGTAGCATAGAAGTGGGTGACTCTTCCTTTATTCTAGTCAAATGAAAGGTGGACATAACCATTTACGATGGATCTATAAATAATGTTCTCTATGCTACAAACATTGCCACAAATATCCTCTCTGTCTATCAGATTTGTACTTATAGAAAGGGAAAAACAATTTTCTTCTCTCCAATAGGAGTTGAGATAAGAGACTTTCAAAATCTCCATTATCTCATAGCCAAAGGAGTTATTTATCACAACACTCACGTATTTCACTTCAATAATTCGCAAGCAGCAAAAATAATCCTCCATTACTTGTAAGGTACTACGCACTTTGGGCTCTTATATAAGAAAAAATCCATGGATATCATTGGCTACACGGATTCATATTGGACAGGTTTAGTAGAAGACACATGTTCAACCTCTGGCTATATCTTTTGCCTTGGGTCTTCACTAATAGCCCGATTATGCAAGAAATAACAAGCAATAGCCTTACCTTCTACAGAGGCAGAATACAGGGTAACAATTTTAGCTAGTCAGGAAGCTCTTTGGCTTTGTCAAATTTTGAGATAATTTGGTTTCTCCCATGAAAGCCTATAACTCTTTGGCGTGACAAATAGGGTACAATTCATACTGTGTGCAATCCAGTTGAGCATCGATGCACCAAGCACATTGAGATACACATGCACTTCATATGGCAGCATATGTAGAATAGGGACATATACTTAGACTATATTCCAAATGAGAATCAAATTGCATACAAATTTACCAAGTCATTTCCTTCTCTGCCTTACCTTCAGTTGTGAGATAAACTTGGAGTAACACAACTACATTGACATAGAGGTCTTCCACCTCTTATCATATTCTTTGGAGAATTTTTTTTTCCCTTATGGTTTTTTTATCATCTCTCCAACAACATGTATATTATGAGGACAATATTTGCCATCTGAGGACATGCCTCTATCTTGGATATTTTTTATGACAGATGGTTTTTTCCCAAGGGGTTTTTTCACCATTTATAAATTGTAAATGAGTACCTAATTAGGCCAAGTTTCCGGGACTCTATAATTGTATGAGGACAATCTTCGCCATCCGAAGACATGCCTCTATATTAAATATTTTCTTGTGATAGATGGTTTTTCTCCAAGGGGTTTTTTCACCATCTCTATAATGTAAATGAGTACCTCATCAAGCCATGTTGTCAGGACTCATTGTTCTTTTTTGTATTAAGAGGAAAATCTTCACCATCCGAAGACAAGCCTCTTCCTTATTTCTTTTTTGATTGATGGTTTTTCCCATCTCTTCAAAAAAGGAAGTCATTGTATATGAGTACCTCATCAGGCCTTGTTTTTAGGACTAATTTGTACAAACCACCCCTAGTATCACTTAACGGGGGTGTTAAAATAAGTGAATATTCTCTTAAGTTCTACTAGGATAGACACACTTGAGTTTCCATTCCTTCATGTGTCAGGTGAACTCTCAGTGGTGTCTTCATCAGGTTTGATGAGTTGTAATCCAAAAGCTCTCAATGATCAACTTTGTTATTTATATAAAGTTGATCCTTGGAATAAATCAATCAGTTCTATTTTATTTCTTCAAATATTGTAATGCTTTGTAGTTCTACTCTTGGGAATTTTAACATATTACTATTGTTAATGTATTTACTACATTTAATCTTACATATTTTTACCTTAAATCAATATATCCTTTACTTTATTTACAGTTTACAAAAAGAACCAAGGGGATTTTATTGTTATAGATCACAATCTACTATGATCTATGTAGATCCCCCATCCCTAATTTCAAATTTTAGTGCTGTATTATGAAATTGCAGGTTTTAGACATATTCAGCTGACCCAAAATTGTGTGACAAATTTAGACATACGAATTCATTTTGTAGAAATTTAAATTCATCTTTTTAACCTGAATTCATCTGAAAGCAAACATTCAAATTAGATAAGGATCTAAACTTTTTTTCTCATACTTCAAATTTATACTTCTATATCTTATAGGCATCTTTATTTAATAAAAAAAATGAAAAACACCAAAAACATAGACTTTACTACATTTTTCTATACTATTAAAAAATACAAAATACAAAACACAAAAGAAAAAATATGTCAGCATAGATCTTCGTCTCTTGCTTTTTACAAAACCATTGCATCTTAGTCAAAATTTACAAAGCTTTCTAGGTATATTTGTATACTTTGTTTTCATTTAAAATTGAAGTGCATATAATTAGGTTGGTTGCATTTTGGCCAAACCATAGAAGTGTTCCCATAAGAAGAATACATTGAACACCCACTTCACCTAGGCATGGAAACCACCATAGAAAGTATTTATTAGTGAATCCTCACCCCATTCGACAACAAAAACCAAGGAGAGTGCAACTCAAGCACTTTTCGTCTAAGATGCAGATCCATTAGCCTAGGAGAAAGGGGTGAGAAAAAATTGGGTCTACATTATTTGGTGAACCTGATGTGAACTACATCGTTATTGTCAACTTTGTTGTTTTTCCTTTTCATAAAAAAAAAAAAAATCTTTCTAAATGGTAGAAAATAGTATTAAAGAGTCTTCCTTTATAGACCTTAGAAAAATGCTCATAGAACAAGAAGTTGACCTCGTTTGCAAAAATTATCATTCAGAATGTCCAGTGGACTTGTGGAAAAACATTGGTATCATTGATAATAAATATGAAGAAATAAGAAACATTAAAAGAATTGATGTTACAAAATCCCTAGGACCAGGTTATTACTCTCCCTATTTTAAAATCAAAAGAGGTGAATGTTGGCTCGCAAAAAAACAAGCTAGTGTTCACTCAAATATCTATCCTTGGGATAACTATTTGTAAGAATCATTAAATGTCCATCAATTCTTAGTATACTTAGAGAACAAGAAGGTAACCCTAGAAAAAATAAGATATCACAAAGCACCTAAGGTAGTCCTCTTTCAAGATTATTGTTATGATTTGCAAGTTCAACCTTCTACCTCGGATACTAAGGAACTTACCCTTGTTCACTTAATCCAACTTGTAGTAAATGATTTCTCTTTTGAGGGAGAACACTATATGAGTCCTGAAGATATAGAGCTCATTAATGACATTCACAAGCTTTTCAAGGAATATTAAACCATTTAGCATTGTTATCAAAATTTTGTAAATAACTGAGTTAATTTTTTTTCTTTTTAGAACACGGATAAAAAAAAACAAACAAAAATAGATAAAATAAAAAAAACTTTTAATTAACATCGATAGGAAAGATGCCTAAAAATTTGAGTGATAAACAAGTTGGAACTGGCTCAAGAGATGAGTTAGAAATTAAAAACACTAATGCTAAAGCAGAAATAGAAGAAATTCTAGGAGAACAACAACTACAAATAGAAAAAGATGAAGAAAATGAAGTAATCGAATGTATTGACCCAAATCTGGGACCTCGAGGAGATGTTCATTTTCAATCCATGTAACACTTTTGTGATTTTTTAAATCGTAATCGAGATGCCATTACTAAGGCATTGTAAATAAAAGATCAGATCACAAGGGGTGATTTTTCTATGGAAGAAGCCCTAGAAGTAGCATATCAACTTCACCCACAACCTGAGACATATATAAATGCTTCATTACAACATGACACTTATGATAATTCCTTAGATAATACCCAAAATATACCTCCTCAAGAAGATGATGCTCAAATAAAAACATCTATGGTATGACAACAACAACCTATTTTTGCAACTAGCACAACCACTTCCACTTGAAAGAAACCTTCTCCATTTAATAATAATACTATTCTTTCTCAATATTTCCAACATCTATTCGCTCAAAATTCTACTTCTCAAAAAAATATAAATATGCAAATTCCTAACTCTCCTTGATCAAATTCTCAATAGAATTTAGCTCCTTATAAACTCCAAAATCCTCATACTTCAAATACTAGACACAATCATATCTCCATTTTCACTCCTTATAAGACAACGCAACATATATATTATCCTCCACATACCAACATAGTAGCACAAAAAAGACATGATGGGCAAACTCATCATATTAAAACTATAGTGGAACAACTAGCTTCACGATTGGATCAAATAGACCCTTATCACCCTACATATAACTATAAGGAAAAATATAACCAAACTTTATATCCTATTGTTGCTACTAGACCATACCCTAAACGTTATCCCATGCTAGTTTTACCAATTTATAAGGGGGTCAAATATCCAATCGAGCATATTTGTATGTTTAGGATAACCTGTCATGATATTGCATATGACGATATGTTTTTTTTTAACATGGTGGAATCGGTAGCCACCACCAATCTGGGCAGGCTGTCCAGCTTTTATGGTTGCCACAGTATTCTACGTTGTTCGTCCTGGAAGCCACCACATATATCTTCATGCAGTCCACACCTATAATCGCCATGCCACAATCATTTTAAACCTTTTATGCCATCGAAAGCACTAGGAAAGGGACAAGCGTTCAGTCTAGATAGGCCGAGATTTGAACCTTGGACCTCCGCCCCCCTTATGGGGTTTGGTGAACCAATTGGTCTACACCTCAGACCTATATATGATGATATGTTATTATTAAATATGTTCCAAAAAAGTTTAGGAGGTATGGCATTGGAATGGTACTATCAGTTGCCAACACATTCTTTAATAAATTTTGAAGAAATTGCAAAATGGTTTGTACATCAATTCAGTACCTACATAGAGAGGCATGCCACAATAAAAAAATTGTACAATCTCAAACAAGAAAAAAAAGAGAGCTTCACAAAATTTCTAGCTCTATGGAGAAAACTTCTAGGAAAACTACATTTCACTTTACCTCCAAGAAAAATGTTAGAAATTTTCATCAAAAATTTACAAGAGCAATTATCCTATGAGTTAGGCACTACAACTGTAACATCCTTTGATCAAGCTATAGACTTAGAAATAAGGGTAGAAGAAGTCCTAATCAGAAGGGGACAATTTAAAAAGAAGGATGAGGATAAGTCATCTAAAAATCAATAAAAAAACAAATATGTGGTAGGATATGGGGTTATAGATAGTAGACCCCCTCTAAATATTAATATCATAGAAAAGACATATAATTTTGTGTTAAAAGCACTCCAAAGACCTTCGAAATGAAACTTCACAAGATTAAATCAACCTTTGACAATCGTCTTACCATAATTGGTTGAAAGAGGTTTGATAAAATTGCCAGAGATATGGCAACCTGACCCTTCTCAACCTTGGTATAGACCGGACCAACACTACGATTTCCATCAAGTTGATGGACATTCAACTAACACTTGAAAAGTTTAAAACACTTAGTGCAAGACTTGATTGACAATGGGAAATTGGGAGTGGAAAATCCTCCACCTAAGGCTTGTTGAGTTGTAATTTTATCCAATTGTAAAATAACACTCTCCCTAAGGATTTTGATCTCAAAAACCTCTCTTGCAAAGAATTTAAAACATAACAACTTCTCCAAGGTTCCACTATATTAGCATTTGCAGATGTGTATTAGTAATCTCAATGAAGATATATCAATTCAATGCTAGGAACACCTTAGTGATTGCAAGTGACTGTTAACAAGGGGCATGTGTTGGTATATTTTATTATGCCATACTTATGATTGTTCATAAAAATAAAGAAAAACAAATTTTAATTAGCCTTCATATGACCATGATGTAAGCCTTAATTCCTTTTATCTTGAATGTTCTTAGGTAGATTTTATCTTATTTTTATTAAGTAGATTTTAAACAAGTTTTTATCTTGCATTAAACCCTACTTTAAACGTGAATATAAAGATTAAAATCTATCTATGAATGTGAATCTAAAATGATAAATGAATTCATTAAATGTAGCTTCTATCATGAAAATAAAGAAAGCCTTTGATATAATTAATAAATTATCTCTCTTTGATGAAATTATTTTTCATAAAGAGACAACAATTTACTGCTTTAAAATAATGGCCTTAAATGTCATCCTAAATTATTCCTCTTTAATAAAATCGTAATTTTCATAAAGAAGAACTAATTTAATGCTTTAAAACAGTCAACTTCGATGTAATGATAAATTACCTCTCTTTTATGAAATCGGTCCTTTCATAAAGAGAAAGGTATTTATTGCTCTTAAATGATGGCTTATGAAATGCCATAAAATTAACCTCCCTTTAATGAAATTGGAATTTTCATAAAGGAAAGCTCATTTATGCTTGCAAATGAAGATATAAAGCTAAAAAATCTGATTTACCTTCAAAATGTGAAAAAATAAAAATTTTGAAATTATAAAAATCTGCATAAAATAGTCATTTTCAACAATTTTTATAAAATCAAAATGACTTCGGAATGAAAACGTAAATGTACAAAATGGAAGTTTGAAGTTCATTCTATGCAGCCATGTAATTATTTTTGGATTTTAATTATTTTCAAAAAAAAATTAATCTCTGAAAATTAAAAAAAATCTGCAAAATAAAAATTAGAAAAATGAAAATGAGAAAAACAAAATAACATAAATACTGCAGCTCTGAATTTCTCCACAAACCCTGCAAGCATTAATTTTCTGCATAAAAACCAGTATTAGAGTGACCCGACTTAACGCAATCAAACCTCTAACACGGTGCAAGCTCCAAAGGAATAAATGCAATATACTGAAAATGACAACAAGCCAACCATTAACATGCATAAAACCTGAAACATTTCCAATATGTATTGCAGCAAAAAGTTATTCAATGTTTAGCTACAATACAGAAAATCATGCCCAAAAATTGGCATCTAATGGTAAAAACAGTCCAGTAGTGTGCTTTTCTCTCCCGAAAAAATCCCAAAAAATCCAGCCCTTGTGCCTGCATTTCAACTGATTTTTAAAGTTTTCCAAAAACTCTTGGTTTCATTTTCCTCTTGTTGGTTCATCTCCTTTTCTATTTTTTTTGTTTTGCTATTTAAAATTCCTCTTCCATGGCTTTCGTTTCATTTACACATGCGAGCTTCGATGACAATTTTCCTTTGTTCCTTCCATTTTGTCTTTTCTAAACTTTGGTATCCTTTTCATAATGCTTTCCACGTATTCAATATAATAAAACCATGTGGGTGCCTAAAAAAAACTTTCCTTCACTAATATAGGCGTCTATACATTATTTTATCATATCCGTTACTAATGAAGGTAACCACCTTTCAATCAGTACAATCTCTGGGCCACTCCCATGCCCTTATACACTTTTACTTTATTTTCAACTTAAGCCTTTATTTAGTACTATTTGGGAATCTTGATTTGTGAGGTTATTCTACATTATATACTTTATTAAACAATTGAAAACCTTCTATTAATGGCTCCTTCATACCTGCCATGGAAGGCTTACACCAAAAACTAATGTTATCCGCTATAAACATTAATCCACACATAAAATTTCGTGCATGCTTCCCTGATTCAGATGTGGGTTCTTCGTCTTATGTCCATACGTGTGAGGCTACACTGCCCCCATCGTTGCCATCGTCAACTACGAGACCCCTCCGAGTCCACCGCGGTGATTTTTATTAATGCCTTTGACTGCCTGTAACATTGATGCTGCGTCCCGACTTGATAGCCTCATTACTGGTCTGGTTTGTATCCGTGTGTAGCTGTATTTTGTTCCAACGTAGCTCGTTCAAGCCTTGTCAATTACGACCATCCAATCAATCACATCCTACAACTAATGTTGGAACTTGCTGTCATCCGCATCGTTTGCTGTGTTTGTGGACCTATTCACATCCATCGAGTGTTTGGGGATAGATGAAACTTGAGCCTATAGCGTGGAAGTAGCAACATAGTCTCCCCATTATTCAACATGCCCATCGGAGATCTTCACTGGTATCCCTATGAAACTATGGCAAAATTTGCCCAGCTCTCAACTGCCTGGTTGTTCATGCGGGTCCCGCTACACTATTCCACGCGGGTCTGTGTGGACATTTTTGTAGCTCCTATTTTCCTTGGCCACACTATGCCTTCGTACCAAATCTCCACCTCATTAGCCCTCGATGACCCTTGCAACAATACTTCTTATCACCGATGAATCTAGTTCCTACGTCAACGTCTACTCTCTCCATGCAACGCAACTTTGTTGGATGCGTAAAATTTTACTTGTCGGTCTCAGGTTTTGATTCAATGATACATTCCAAAAGCACACCCAATCATCACCGCCATCAACCCATTATCAACACAATGTTGGTTCTGGATCATGTTCTTGCGGGTCAGTCTATCATGAGTGTTTCTTTGCTTAATCGTGTTGCCTTTGCCCAAGTTTCACCATGCAATCCTCGGCACATAGGTCATTGTTTGCTCTAGTGGGTAGTCTTCTAGCTATAAGCATCCGCCAATGATCTATCTGACGTCTCATAATTAAACCTGTGACTCTCATCACTACCGCCAACTGTGTGATATACCCACTGTCTAAGCTTGACCTCTTTGCTCCTTGTCATTGTCGATGCGGCATACAAATGGACCTTCCTCGGATCCCTATCACTGCACAACCGTAGCATCCAGATTGGTCTATAAAAACTTTGGCAACGTTTGGCTCTCTACAACATGGAATTATTTACTTGTCGTGTTGAACCTGGATGACCCTCACGACGATGACAAAAATCACTTACCTAGGCCTCTCGAATGGCCTTTCTCTCCACCATACCAAGGGGTAGTATTCACTTTGACCAAATGAATGTTTTTTTTTTGTCTAATAGTCAACAATGCCCTCCTCGGTGATTTCTCGTTTTCAGAATGAACTGAATCTCACCATTATTTGTGTTGCCTTTGTTGTCAAAGCATAGACGTCCATCATTTTTCATCACCAGAAACCCGCATGCTCAATACATGTCGCGATGCATTCAATTTACCGTTCGTTTATTGCTATAATGTCAAAGTCATTGTTCAAAACGTCTGTCTTGCATAATATCGTCATCTCGGGCCCCTCTTGATTCATATGCCACTGACTACTATTGTTAGCTACCTAAACTTTCCTGCACAAACTTATTAGGCCACCCTTAATCATCCATTTGGATTGCTCCTTCAGTCGCCACTACGTGCATTACGCTTACACCGTCTCCCAAACGCCCGTGTTCATGCATGCTTTCATTGGTCTATTTTTAAACATACTCGATGTTGTCTGCCATTCCATGCGTTTGCTTCCTCCTATACCATGTGAGCACTTCGGTGATATGTTATCGCACGTTCTGGTTATTGCCCTGTTGGTCTTGTTTGCTGGTGCCGCATATTCTTCCCGAAACTAGCGATGTATCAGATTCCCACTCAAACTGTGCCAAACATGTATTCATTGTTACTAACATCACCCGCTTTATGTGCTGCACCTTACCGAAGATGGGCCCATACCATATTCTATCGATATCCACGATTTTGAGCCCATGTTGCCGTATCGTTGTCACTGTGTCATCCTGCTTCATGCAAGTAGTCGATATTACCTTAATTTATCTGTAAAGCTCTTTGATTGATGATTTTCATCACCCTTCGTAGCTCCTACTCGAGCGTCGACCTCCAGATACGTTGATGACACTATGTGCTAGTTACCTCTATCATTTTCTATCACATCTCGTACTAAGAAACCTCTACGTCAGCAATTGCCAAGTCATATGTCATTCACTTCTGTTCGCCCTGTCAGCATCTTCAGAGGTGAGGTCCACTTTTACCACCTGCTTGAGGCATTCTCATCGAAGCCACTGACTTTCGTGATTCCCCATGATTTGCCTGTACCAACACTACAATCCAAGCATTGGTATGAAATCACATTGTAAATAAACAATCAAAATAGATTTAATGAAATCTACACTAAAATAAAAATTAAAGAAATAAATCAACGACTATGACACGTTAAACTTTAATTTGTTCATATATATATATATATATATATATATATATATATATATTCTTTTCATTTTTTATTTTTATTTTTTTAATTATTATTATTATATATATGAAATATAATAATAATAATATATTTCTCTCTTTCTATATATATTATATTTTATTTAGAAATAATTTAATTTAACTTTAAAGGAATATTAAAGTTAATTAACCCTTTTCAAACCAAATCAAGATCAAATAAAATCAATTAAAAGACATGATCAAACATAACCCACACCAAGGCTTCATTCAAAACAACTATATCAACTTTTACAAGAAGACAAGAAGACCCTTTAAAATGAGGAACCTCGAAGTTCACATGGAGAACCCATGCCTAGGGTCATATCAACAATTATCGCTAAAAAACACACCCAAATCACTCAAAACCAAAAACAAAAATATGGGTCCTCAATTTTGGGGGCTAGTTGTGGAGCAACCACAACAAGGCTAATCCACCAACAGAACCACCAAAACAATAGACACAAAATGCAAATCAATATCTAAACATATTTCAAAATCCTTTACCAAACCGTGGTAAGGAAGGTGTAAATCAGCTAGATTATAAGACTATACCTCATCCAAAATGTTATATTGGAATTATTAGCAGTCACTTACCATCGCAACCTTCAGAAAATACCTTTGTGTCTAATCAATATGTTGTCACAATTGAGGCAATTTGAGAAAAGATGATACAATTTTTATCCTTGTACCTTAGAGAAAGTGAAACTAAATATGAGGTAGACATTATTTCCTTACATTCTAACAGTTCAAAATATGAATCAAAACCAATTCTACCCATCATAGATTCATTAACATTAGAGGGACCATTTCCAAGAATGATAACAACCCATCATTCTTCACAACAATTTCTTCCCATAGAACAAACATCAAATGCTAGATCACAACTTGTTAAAGATGATCCCCCCATTCCCCATCAATCAAACAAAATTATGGCTATGGTTGGAGCCATTACTAGACAACAAACCCAAACTCAAAATTCTCAACCGCAATTGCCTACAACTCAACCAAATGATGTGGATCAACCATAATTTGCTATAAAACCACCTTATAAAGAAAATAATGTAACTCGACCTCAACAAAAGGCTTTGATATTATTGAACAATTAGCTAATACAACAACTATGATTTCCATCTTAGATCTTCTCAGAACTTAATCAGATCATAGAGAAGAATTAATGAACACATTGAGTCAAATTATGGTACCTTAGGATATAGAACCAACTGTTGTAGTAAATGTTGTAGCTTCTCATGGAGTTTACTACATTGATTTTCATGATAAAGATATACCTCCACACAGTATGCACAGGGATAATCCCTTATACATAACAAAATTCATTAGATATGTAGGCATTAAGAGAGTATTAATTGATAATGGCTCGTCCCTAAATATCTACACCTATGACTTTTTCAAACGGTTTGGGTTTGGATTTTGAAATAACTAAAATGATTATAAAAGCTTTTAATGATGAAACCCAAGAATATTATGGTGTGGTATCTATCCCACTACAAGTTGGCCATAGAATATTAGACACATATTTTTGTTGTATCTTATCCCGCATCATACAACATCCTTCTAGGACACCCTTGGATTAGTGCAACGAGGGCATTTCCCTCTACCTTACATCAATGTGTCAAATTCAAGTTTAAAAATAAATTTGTCACCATCCATAGAGATCCTAGACCTTTTGATATGTGTGCAATGGCGGAACCTATTGATGTTTTGTTTTATCCAGCATTATCGTCATCAATTCCCATTCCCCCTAAGTCTTCTTCCCCAAAAAATGAACCTCTACCTTCTTCTGACACAACTCTACCATCTAATATGGATAATCCTTCCACCTCATATCCCATCACAGAAGAAACCTTACCAAACTTATCTACCATATTAGCACCTACATAGCATTCTAATTTTGTTGTACAAGATTCCATTGTCTTGTCCCAATTACCATCATCCCCACATATGACAAGTTTACCTTGCAAATGAGGAAACATATATCATGTTGGAAGTTGTACTTTTATTTCTATAAGATGTTCTCCTGATAAAATAAATATTAAGAAAATAATATTTACGTTCGATGAATAAAGTTTTACTCAATTCTACTTTTTTGATAAATATACAAAATCGAAGCAAATGATGTGTGATATGGGTTATAGAGGTAAAGGTTTGGGTCATTTTGAAATGGCATACGTGAACCATTTGAGGTAGAGGAATGTCCTATCTGATGTGGTATAGGCTATATCCCCACAAAATATTAGCCTTTCCATTTCAATGACGATGAAAACCTAATCACTTATGATAAATTAGAAAATAAAAAATATTTAATGAATAATAAGAAGAAAAGGTAAACTTATTTTTCTTGTAATATGATTTCAATGGTCCATCCAGAAATGATTGCCACTCCAAAAAAGTGCATAGAAGGAGATATATTTTTTGACATCTCCCTCGAAGAAGTCATTAGGAATGGTTTCTTCTTTGATGGATCTATCCCATGTATAGCCCATGTTTATATAGTAACCCCACAAGAAGAATTAGCCATCCTTAGAAGAACTTAAAGAAATGGGTATTTCACCCGTCCCTCCTAAATTCAAAAGGGACTTGCATATTTTGGTAGAAGATATATTGAAAATCAATATTGAAACAAAAATTAATCTTCACATGGTCAAAATAGAAGCTACTTCCAGTAAAGAAAAAAAATAAAATACACAACACTTCTTATGGAATACCCTGATATCTTTGCTTGGACGTATGTAGATATGCCTTTCTTAGAACCTTTTGTCATCATGCACCACTTAGTGGTACGTAGTGACACTAAACCCGTGAAAAAAAAACTTAGGAAAATGCATCCTAAAGTAGACTTATTAGTAAAATATGAATTACAATAACTATTAGATGTTGATTTCATTTAGGCCATAGATTACTCTGACTGGATATCCAATGTCATCCTGGTAACTAAAAAGGAGGTTACTAAAATTAGATTATGTACTAATTTTAGGGATATCAATGTTGCACGTCCTAAATATTTCCTCCTTCCTAAAATGGATCAAATCATTGATTTCACAGTAGGAAGTGAGATGCTATTCTTTATGGATGGACTTTTCGGATATAACCCAATCCGTATAGCACAAGAACATCAAACCAAAACTATTTTCATTACACCTTGGGGGACTTTTTGTTGGAAAGTAATACCCTTTGGTTTAAATAATGCAGGAGAAAATTATCAATGGGCTATGACCTACATGTTTCATGACATGATGTACGACATCTTCCAAAAGCACACCCATGAGTGTTCTTCTTCTTAGGTATTCGTTGTATAATTTGCCATGAATATGGTCATTTGGCCAATGCTTGCCCAAATAAAATTCCTGATCGAAAGAAAGAAGATATAAACTCAGCAGGTTTCCAAATACCTAAGAAGAAGAACACTTAGAAAAAACTAGTTATGAAGGATCAATCAAAGTCATCTGCTAATATATTTGAAATACTTTCCACAAATGATGTCCCAAGTGAGGAAGAGGAATAATGGAAACTAAAATATTAGAAACATAATTTAAATATGAAGGGAAGAACTCAGAGACAAACCAACAAATCAAAGGTTTTCAACAAAAAAAAAAAAAGGAGAAAATTTACACAAGAAAAATAATATTTCAAATGTCAAAACTTCAAATAATGCAGGTCCCAATATAGACTCCGTTGAACCATCTAGTAAAATTTTGGTTGTGTATAAGCATTCTTCAAGGTTAGAAGCCATCTCAAATTCAATTAGAATAAATCAAGAAATAGGGAAAAAAAAATTGAAGATGGATTCTAATCAAAAAGTAGGTCGCAAGACCAATCAATATCATATGGTAAAAGAAGGTGAAAAGATTGTAGAGGAAGGTAAGATTAATGCCCTTCACAAATTTTTTAGCCTTGGTATTAATGAATATCATCACTTGGAATATTAGAGGACTCAAAGGGAGTCTTTCAAAACAAAATGAAATTAGAAGAATGATTCAGATAAATCATCCACATTATTTTCCTTCAAGAAACAAATATGTCAATGGAGGATATGGACTTAATTTCCAGTAAAATTTGGCCAGCTAGAAAAGTGGTTTCCCTTAGTTCCTAAGGGACTTCAGGTGGCATTGCTTGTCTTTGGGACCCAAAAGAGGTAGTTATTCACCATATGGTTGGTATTTTGGGTTTGTTGGCTATAGTTATTCAAAGTAGACATTCCAAAAAGATTATGCTCTACATTACTATTTATGCTCTGACTTATTTGCAGATAAAAATAAGACATTGGAAGGATATTACTCATATTATCTCTCATTTTCTTAAAGCTTGGATCTTGATCGGAGGAGATTTCAATACCATCCTCTCTTTGGATGAAAAAAGATGGGGAAATAGAAATTTGGACAAAAGCACTGACCTCATGAGCGAATATGTTGCAAACCTCCATCTTGTGGATATCCAACCAGATAATGGCCTTATGACTTGGTCTAACATAAGGCAAGGATTAGCTTGTATAATGGAGAGATTGGATACGTTTTTGCTCTCTAAAAATTTCTTAATCCATGGTCACATTCCTAAAGTGAAGACTCTTAAAAATGCTGGTTCAGATCATTGGCCAGTCATGGTGGAAATGTGGAAAACCAATGTAAGTTTATTTCCTTTTTGTTTTCAATTAATGTGGCTTAGAGACATTTCCTTCAGACCTCATGTGCAACAATGGTGGAAGGAATGTAAACCTAGGCATGGAACTAAGATGTTCTATTTTGCCAAAAGACTGCAATACATTAAATCTAAAATCAAGACTTGGAACTGGAAAGAGTTTGGGGATGTTCATAAAAATAAACATGAAGTTATTGCTCATATTGAAAATTTGAATAAGAAAATCCATTTATATGGCCTCACAGAGAAGAGAAGTCCAGATGAAATTAAACTCACAACTCAGTTAGAGGAATGGGAAAAAAGAGAAGAAATCTTATGGAAGCAAAAATCTAGAATTCAATGGCTCAAAGAAGGAGATCGAAACATAAATTTCTTCCACAAATCTCTTCTAGCTCGAAGATCTCACAACTTTATTTCTTCCTCAAAATCATATTCTAGAGATGTTATTTATAATTGGGATGGCATGAACTATATTGTTGTTGATTACTTTTCCAATATTTTTTCTGCTACTCCTCTTGACTCAACTTCACAACAAAATGTTCTTCAAGCAATCCCTTCTCTTATCACTTCTGAGGAGAACTCTATTTTGAATTCTCCTATTACTATCAATGAGATTCAACAAGTAGTTTTTAAAATGCAAAAAGGGAAAACCCCGAGTCCTGATGGTTTTCCCATTGAGTTCTACCAAGAGTTCTAGGATATCCTTCATGTTGATTTATTAGAGGTGGTGGAAGAAGCTAGGAAAGCCAAAGAAATTTTGAAGGTTATAAATAAAACTTATATTACTCTTGTTCCAAAATCTCAAGAGGTTGATCATATCTCAACTTTTATACCTACTGCTTTATGTAATGTTCTTCTCAAAATCATTACTAAAATCATGGCAGAAATGTTGAAGCCTCTTTTGCATAAGCTTATTTCCCCAGAGCAAGGGGGTTATGTGGAAGGATGTCAAATAGTAGATGAGATAGTTCTTGCTCAGGAAGCCATCCATTCCATGGATATGCAAAATTCTCCTTCCATGTTCATTTAGTTAGACTTATCCAAAGCTTATGACAGAGTGGATTGGCACTTACTTATCAAAGTTTTGATGAAATTTGGTTTCTCTAATGATTGGATGGATTGTATTATGGGATGTATCTCTTTAGTTTCCTACTTAGTTCTTATCAATGACAGGCCTTCTCAGTATTTTTTAGCTTCTAGAGGTATTAGGCAAGGTGACCCGCTATCCCCTTATTTATTCATCATTCTTGTTGAATGCTTGGGTAGGACTATAACCAAAAATAGGGAAAACAAAAACCTATTAGGCAAGGTGACCCGCTATCCCATTATTTATTCATCATTCTTGTTGAATGCTTGGGTAGGACTATAACCAAAAATATGGAAAACAAAACCCTTGAGGGAGTTACCATTGCTCATGGAGCTAGACCTATCTCTCATCTTCAATTTGTGGATGACTCTACACTTTTAGGTAAAGCTATAGTTAAGGAAGCTTCTAATATTAAGCAAATCATTAGCTATTTTTCTAAGGCTACTGGGCAATTGATCAATGAAGATAAATCTAAAGTTATTTTCTTTCACTGCTCTGCTAGACAGGAATCCATGGTCTTGGATAAATTAAGATATAAGAAGACTTCTCTTCTAATCACTTATTTAGGTATTCCCATAAATATTCAAAGGCAGAAAAATAAAGATTGGAATTGGTTATTGGACAAAGTCAAGAAGAAAATTGGAAAGTGGACCAACAATTGGCTTTCTTCTTGGGGTAGAATCACCTTGGTAAAATCAGTCCTTCAAGATATTCTTATTTATGTTTCTTCTATTTTGAATATCCCAAAGGCTGTTCTTTGAGAATTGGATCAAATCAGTCATCATTTCCTTTGGAGTGGTACTAAGGAGAAAAGAAAATGGGCCTTGGTGAAATGGGATACTTTATGTCTTCCTAAGAGTGAAGGGGGTTAGGATTCCGATATTCATCTCAAAACATGCACAATACAACAACAAAAGATAGAGTTAAAAGTTTGATTGAATAGGGAGAAATAAGGAGAAGGAAAATCAATATATGTGTTGTTTTATAATCAAAGAAAATGTAAAATTTTCGGTTAGTTCTATTAAGGAAAATAAGGTTGAACAAGTGCTCAAAGAGAAGTGTTAAGAATTGCATAAAATATTGGTAAAGACAATACATCAAAGGAGTGGAAGAACCACCATAGTGAAGAAGAACCATCGTATTGAAGGAGGAGCCACTATAGTGAAGAAGAGCCACTATACTGCAAGAGGATCCACCATAGTGAACAAGATCCACTACGTTGGATAAATAAATCAATGTAAAAGAGGAAGATAGAACATCATTGAAAAGAGAGTTTAAAGTTCCATAGGAGGTAGCATTATTCAAGAGAAATTGAGACATCGTAGAGTAGAGCTTGAGCACCAAAAATTGAGGAGCCACCAAATATGAGAGTAAGTACCATTACAAAATATTTTAGAAAGCATAAAAATTATGGGCCATTTGGAGTGAATCATTGAAATAAAGCCAAATTACATCAAAAGAAATTTGTTGTTACATTGGAAAGAAGACGTTGAGTGCTAAAGGGATGAAGAGTTGAAGTGTTGGAGGTAAAGAGTTGAAGTTTCTACCAAGTGTAGAGGATAAATAAAGTGTTACCAAGTGAAGAGAATAAGAGGAGCATTACAAATAGGAGGAAAATAAATTACATGGAGGATAATTGCTATCCATTTGACCTAACTATCACCTAGAAAGAAAAAAATACATTCATAAAGAAATAAATAATTATTTTTCCAAGTGTCACAGCCTAGAAGGAAGCTCCAACCAATGCCAGGGAAGTGAAACATCTCTTTATATCCATAAGTGCATGAAGGAAAAGTAATACAAGCATATTTTTGATAGAAGAGAGTGGTGCAAGTTAGTTAAGTGTTGTAAGTTAGAGAGAGAAAATATTTGGAAGTTCATTTTAGAGTGTAGGTTGTAGAGTTGAGAAGCCTCATGAGAAGAAATATGAAAAGTAGTGCATGATATTCAAGGAGTTACATGAAATATTTAAATTAATTTACTTTTTACAAAGGTGTGGGAGACATAAGTACTATTATTAATAAGGTTAAGATTAAATAATATTTTATTCTTGATATAATTGAATGAATGGAAGTATAAGGTAATATTTTTATGTGTTGAATATTATTTTGAGAGGATTGGAGATTATAAGGTGTTAACAAAGGAACTTTATTTTTATGTGTTGAATATTATTTTGAGAGGATTGGAGATTATAAGGTGTTAACAAAGGAACTTTGTTTTTATGTGTTGAATATTATTTTGAGATGATTGGATATTATAAGGTGTTAACAAAGGAACTTTATTTTTATGTGTTGAATGTTATTTTGAGAGTATTGGAGATAATAAGGTGTATTTGAGACTTGATATTTTATTGTATTTCTTGAATGGTGAAATAATTATTGAGGAGAATATTTGTGTGGAGATTTTGAGATAGACTATTGCTATCTAATCTAGAAATTGGTAAAGAGGTTTTGTTGTGAGTAAAATAGGTTTTGAAGACATATCTCCATCAAAGAAAAAAGGTATGGGCAAACTATAATTTGTTTAGAGTGTTTGAAATGAATGTATGATGAGTATTGTTGGAAATGTTTGAGCAAGTTTAAGTGCATCTTTTTTATGTATGATTTGATTTGATTGAGAAATATTTAAGTTAGGGTTTGAGAACCACATTGTGATTTGTATTGGAAGAAGGGTGAAACACTTATTTAAGGTTTATGAGCAAGTTATGTTTCACTAGTTTAATAATCGAATAAAACTTTTGAATGTTGGTTTGAGTATGTTTATGATTGAGCAAGTCTTGGTGAAGACTTGAGACAACATTAAGAGTAGTGTTGATTGATTATTTTTTTCCAGCTTTGTGTTAAGGCCTGGGGTAAATCTGAGTAGAGTTGATTCGTGATTTGATCAAGCTTTGTGTGAAATCTTGAGGTAGATTTAAGGATAAAGTTTGGTGTATATTTGAGGGTAAATTTATACCATACCAAAGATATATTGTGAGTAGATTTGTGTTATACCGAGGATAGTGTTTAGTGCAAATATAAGATAGAGATTGATCAAAGTTTAGATTAGACTTTGGAGGTGATAGAGTAGAGGATAGTAGTCTCTAGTGGATAGATATCCATTATCCAGGGTCGTGAGGATAGAGGTCTTCAGTGGATAGAGATCCATTAGCCATAGTAGTGGGGACATAAATCCTCCAGAATATCACCAGCTAGTGCAATGGAGAAAGAGTTCTCCTATGGATAGAATTATGAAAAACTAAGCATTAGGAAATTGTTTTCTCCTTTGGATAGAGGTCCATAAATAGGAAGTGGTTCCCAAGAAATTTTTTTGAGAAAATTTAGTGGAAATATTTTCTCCGTGGAGTAGCCCACATTGGGTGAACCATGTTAAATCATGTCTCTCATGTGTGTGATGATTTGTGTAATGTTTACTGCTTTGATATTGTTGATGCTATTGATTGGATTAAAAAGTAAAAGGTTTTATCTTAGAATGTTCACCCCCACCTCTTAGTATAAGCATATGTTCTTCATTAGTCCATTTTACTCTTCTCTGGTTTACTAGATAGTCTCCTTACATTATCAATTGCTCTCACTTGATTTTATCCCATGCTCTTGGCTTATGAGTTTTTAATGATTTTTCTATTTACTAAATTCTAAGAGTGGGATTTTCTCTATCTTTATCTCTAACTTTTATTGATGCATACCTATCAACCAATACCATAGCAAGGTTGAGGTTATCTAAAGCTATTATGACAATATGGTTTAGGATGGTTTTGATATTGGTTTCCAATACTGGTTGGATTATCCTTTATTTGATTACTTCTACATTTTTAGAGAATATATTTTTCTCTTATGGTTTCCCATTATAATTATCTCATTCTCCATGTCCATTAGGGTATTAAGAATTTAGTACCTATTTAGGTTTCTCTCTTATTTCTAGTTTGATTGTACCATCTTCTTATTTTATTTATTATTTGTATTAGATGCTTCAAAATCCTCTTCTAGTGTATTTAGGCTTCAGGTTGTAGGATGAACTTCTACCTTCTACTCAGGCATCTTGTTGTCATTGACATTAGCCTTTGATAGGATGGTATCCTGTTGGATAGTATTAGGGAATAATTGAGCAATATGCCTATTCTTGTGATAAATCCTACATTGAAATGGGATCACTTCATAGTCTATTTATTGAACCTAGGTCAAGTCCTCCATATCTATTTCTATTTTAGTTGAATGGGTGATTAATATCAATCTCAACATAAATACAAGCATAAATGGCTAAAGCCCACATCATCTTATATTTAGATACACCTAGCTAGCATCCTAAGAAATTACCCAACCTTTCCAAAACTAGTTTGTACTAATATTCCATTAGTAGAAAATTTGATACAATCCAAACAATCATTGTGGGGTTTTTCATTGTTGGATTAAATTCTAGCTTCTAGGGCTACACAAAAAGACTTGTTCCATAAATTATCTTCTATAATTAAAAATATTTGTTATTTTTATCATGAATATGAAATCACTATATACTATCCATTACAATGAGGAATATCAAAATATTTCCTAAAGGCTCCTAGTTGTTTTGAATCCAGGAGGTCATAAACGCTAGAGATGGTCTCATGCCAATAAAATCACGTATTAGATCATGGTTACTCTTGTATAAAATAATTTTAGCCACCAAACCAAATTCAATAAGAAATTTGGGATTATCAATGACCTAGTGAAGAATACAATTAACTTTGGACTAAAAACATTTATCCACTAGCTTCTTGGTTGTAGCAAATATTATGGATTTTAAGGCATCATTGCTCAAAAATTCATCCTCAACTTCTTGTATCTATCTTACTATATCGACAATGGACCACTTGTGAGAAGGAAATAGAGGAAATCCCCATGAAGGGATCTCACCAGTAGCCATGAACATGAATAAAGTAGTTTTAATCTATGATGATTATGTGACAAGATATAAAAAGTAAAAACTACTTGCAATTTTTTGAATAGTGATGGATATGAAGAAAGAAAAACCTAAGCCCCACAATCCACATTCATTCCTTATTTTTAAGGCTTTTGGATGTAATGATGGTAGAAAAATGTACAAACCCTTGCAGAGCTCTATTCTACTTCTATATTTTTAGAGGGATGAAATTTCCCATGTGGTTCTCCATTATGGTTATCTCATTCTCCATGTCCATTAGGGTATTAATAATTTCATACCTTTTTAGGTTTCTCTCTTTTGTATGGTTTGATCATATCACACTCTTATAGTACTTTATTTTTTGTCTTAGGTGTTTCAAAACCATGTTCTAATGTATGTGGGCTTGAGGTCATGGGCTAAGCTTCAACCTTCTCCTCATGAATCTTGTTATCATTGTCATTATATTTCTATGGAATGGGATCCTTTTGGATAGTATTAAGGTACAACCAGGCAAGTTGTCCACACTTATGATCAATCCTACATTAGAATGGGACCACTTCATAGTTTATTTGTTGAACCCAAGTTAAATCCCTCATATCCATTTCTATTCTAGTTGATAAAGGGTGATTAAGATCCATACCAAAGTAAATGGATCTCTGATATTTATATTCATGACTACTCTCAAATAGCATCCCAAGAATTACCTTAATTTCAAAATTAGTTTTGCACCAATATTTCATTGGTAGAGCATATAATCAAAATCCAAATAGCCATTGTAGTGGGTTTCATTCTTGGATCAAATCCTAAATTCCAGGGTTTTATAAAAATATTTGTTGCTCCATAGCTTCTCTTCCATAATTCAAAATATTTGTTCTTGTCTACTTGTGAAAATAAACTCACGTTATAATAACCATTACTAATAAGGAATATTGAAATATCCCCTAAAGTCTCCCAATTGTTTTGAATGCATGATATCATCAAACTTAGAGATGGTCTCATGCCGATAAAATTACATATTATATAATAGTTACTCCTATAAAAAATATTTTTAGCTGTCAAAATTTGTTCAATAACAAGTTTGGAATAGTGGGCAACCTAGGGAAGATATCCATTAACTCTAGATTGGAAGCCTCTATCCATTGGTTTCTTGTCTATTGAAAATAAGATGGATTTAAGTCATTACCACTCAAAAATTTATCCTTATATTCTTATATTTTATTTACTATATCTACAAATGACCACTTCGTACAAGGGGCTAGAGGGATGACCCCTAAAGGGCCTTCACTAGTAGACATGGATAGGAAGAAAGCAATTTTAATCTATGATGACTATATGGCAAGGTACAAAAAATAAAAGTTACCTATAATTTTTTGAATAGTGTTGGATATGAAGAAAGTCAAATCTAAGCCCCATAATCCACATCCATTACATCTTATTGAGGCTTCTGCGTGCAATGGCAGCACAACTATATGAAATCCTTAGCAGAGCTATGTTTTGAGTGGTGTTTTCTTATTTCTATTCTAATTTAACTTAATAAAGTTTCTCAAATATTTATCCTAAGTTTTTTTCAAGATAATATTTTTAAAGGTAGCTACAATGTCCACATGACTATTTTTTACATTATTTATAGGGTGCGAACTAGTAACCCCATTGCCCCCCACATGCTTAATTTTTAATTGTGATTTAATATTTGAGAAAGATGATTTTTTATCTTCCTTCTTAGTTTTTATTTGTCTCAAATTTATGGCAACTTTCATATATATAGTGATCAATCGCATCATTAAAAGATATGAAATGGGTCATCTCTAGGGGATATGAAAAATATTCTTAAAGGTTATGTGTGAAAATATATAAAAATTCTTTAGGTAGTAGGGTAAATAGAATCTTGCTAATTAATGTCCTCCATTGAGGTAAAAATTCATTAAAGTTTTCATTCTTACCTTGTTTCAATTGATATAAATCATCAATTGTACAATTCTCTACAACAAAAGGGAAAAATAATCTATAAAAAAATTCTAACTTAGAAAATATTTTAATTGAATGATTAGATAGTTGGGTAAACTATGCCAAAGCCTCACTACCAATATGAGTAGGAAATATCTTTAATAATAACATCTCATCATGTTTAATGTCATGGAATGCAACTCTAACAAATTAAAGGTGTTCTATTGAATCACCTTTCCCTTTATATATCCAAAATATTGATAACACAAAGCCTAAGGGATATGGTTTGTTTATTTTTTATTTTTCCAAAAACTGTATTAAAAAGACATTAAAAGTTACAAAACTTGGCCTACCACTTTTGGTTGAACATTAATGAGGGTTTTTTTGTTAAAGTAAAATCTATAGGTTCATTACAACAATCCTTATAAGTATTTTCTAGCTACACCTCCTTGGAGAGAGACTATTTTTTCTTTAAACTTGGAAATTTTCTTAGCAAATTGTTCTAGTCTAGCATTTAGGTGTGGAATACCTAGATAAGAAACTAGAGTTGCTATAAATTGAAAATTGTGTATTAATTTTGGGATAGTATTGAGAGTTAGTGTGAGTTGACCCAAAGGACATAACTACATTATTGGCTATAGTATTATTAGGGATATAATGGTTTGATGATGAAATATTAGGAATTTAAAATTATGGTAGTGGTAAGTTGATTAAAAAATTTGATGTTATAAGGTTAGAAGCAATGGGCATGATAGGAAATGTATCCATATTTTAACTACGAGACACTTACAATTTGAGATGTTAGATTTTTTAGCCTAAAAGGAAGGGATCCATAATTCCCAAAATATAGAGGGATGTTATGGGGTATTCTTTATATTGTTATTACAATAATGGGGTGATTATGCCTCATTCTATTAAGTTGAATTGGATTTATATCTTTATATAGGGACCCATGCAAAGGGTTTGTTTGATTGACCATAGGATTTGAACTATACTATTATGCAAGACCATTACAAATATTGTTTATGGCTGATGTAGTTAAAGGTCTCTCTTCAACTTTAAGGAACTGCTATATTATTATTTTTTTCTCTAAGGAAAGAAGCTAAATGGTCCATTGACTTGAAAACTAACTCCTCCCATTGAGTGTGCATGGAGGAAAGAGTATTTTTGACCCAATTTTGAAATTACACTCCCCCTTAGTATTTTTGTTACAAAACCCTCTCTTACAAAGAAGTTAAAACAAAACAACTTCTCCAAGGTCTTCGCTATATTAGCATTTGCACATAAGTATTAGTAATATCAATAAAGATATATCAATTCAATGCTAGGAACACCTTAGTGATTGCAAGTAACTGTTAACAAGGGGCATGTGTTGGTTCATTTTACCATGCTATGTTAATGATTGTTCATAAAAATTAACAAAAAAAAAATGTGAATTGGCCCTCATATGACCACGATGTAGTGCCTTAATTATTTTTATCTTGAAATGTTTTAAGGTAGATTTTATCTTCCTTTATTAAGTAGATTTTAAACAAGTTTTATCTTGCATTAAATCCTACTTTGAAGCATGAAATAGAAGATTAAATTTATCTATGAAAGTGAATTTAAAATGATGAAAAAATCCATTAAATGTAGCTTCTATCATGAAGATGAAGAAAGCCTTTGATATAATTGATAAATTGTTCCTCTTTGATGAAATTAATTTTCATAAAGAGACACCAATTTATTGCTTGAAAATAATAGCCTCATAATGTCATGATGAATTATCTCTCTTTAATGAAATTAATTTTTATTAAGAAGAAATAATTTCATGCTTTAAAACCAAGACCTTTGATGTAGTGATAAATTACCTCTCTTTAATGAAATCTGAATTTTCATTAAGAAAGGTGTATTTATTGCTCCAAAAATGATGGCTTATGAAATGCCATTAAAATTTAACCCCCCTTTATGAAATTGAAATTTTCATAAAGGAAAGCTTATTTATGCTTGCAAATAATAATATAAAACTAAAAAAATTGATATGCCTTTGAAAATGTAAAAAATAAAATTGAATTTCTGAAATTATAAAAACCCTTAAAAATAACAGTTTTCAAAAATATCTATAAAATCGAAATGACCTCGAAATGAGTTTGAATCTATTGCGTATGAAATATTGAAGGTCATTCTAGGACTGCATGCATTTAGTTTAAAGTTTTAATTTTTTTTCAATTTTTATTTTAATCTCTGAAAATAAAAAAAAAAATCTGCAAAGGAAGAGTTAGAAAAATGAAATGTAAAATCTGAAAAGCAGAATTGAAAACTAAAAACTTAGACATGCAATCAAATCCATTCTAATACCATCCTACAGCAAAACCGAAGATATGCGAGTTTCCACATGCATCTTGGTTTATTCAAATCTGCATTCACACGGTTAGGAATAATCCAAATACAATCTTCTAAAAAAAAAAAAAATGTAAAATCCATGATTCTAAGCATTCAATAAGTGTAACCCTATAAGGCATTAAACACCATTTATAAACTTAAAAAAAACATGGACGAAAAGATAAACATTAAACTTAACATATTTTTGTTATGTAACGCTTGCCGTTACTTTTTCTTTGGAAAATTTTGGCCCAATACACTCTTTAACGTTATATATATAATAATGCTTTTGTCTTTAATCACGACAATTCCATTTGTGATTTAAAATGTTTATTCTCTTGTCTATTATGGACGTTGCCTTCATGCCCGTTTCATGTAATGCATTATCAACGATCAGCCATACAAATCTACGCTTGACGTCAAATGAAATTTGCTTCCACATCATATATCTGATTGCTACAATGTATTTTCATTTACTCATGATACACACTTGCCATGTCATTTCAAAAATCACTGGTGGAATCAACTTGTTTCTATCATTCAGATTTCTCTCTCATCCTCCACATCATCATGCTAACAAATACCTCTTTCAATCTGGTCACAAGGTTGCCACGTAAACATTCTCGACATTTGTATTCATGTCAGCCGGATCGTCCACTATCCTCGCACTACATCCACCTTGACTTCGGGTCCCATTATTGTGTTGTGATTGTCGAGCAGAGTTTATTCGGCCACATACAATCTTTAATCTCCAGATTCCACGTTCACTTCATAGCCTCTCATCGAGTAATCACCCCGTGTATCCTCCGTGTCGGGTCCCATGCCATTGATTTTGATGACCTTGGCACCACTTTGTGCTCTGCCACCTCAGCAGCAAGGTCCACCTTGACATTGGAGTCCCCCGCGTATGCAAAACTTAGTACATTTCATATTTATCTGCATCCGAGGTGTCACTGCCAAGTGGCGGAGTTTCATCCTGGAGTCTACTCATTTTGCGGGTCCCGTCATTCCTCAAAAACATCGCCCAGGTCCCACACTGCCATCAAGGTCGTATGTTGCCATCTACGAAAGCCTGCCTTAAAACAAAGGCTTATGAGTAAATCAAAGTATGGGTTGTATAATAAAAACATTGAGTCAAACAAAGCCAAAGTAATCACAATGATTAGTTTTTATTCCTTTCCTCATATATATAAGTTTTATTATTTATTTATTTAAATATTTTTTCAATCTATAAATTATTATTATATATACAAACCATATAATAATAATATATGTACTTTTATTTAAAAATGGTGACTTTTTTTTATATTCTTATATATATACTTTTTATATTATAATTTTTATTTTTAAATTTTTTTATATTTTTATTATTTATTTTATGTTTATATATATATATATATATAACCATGTATTATTTTATTTTATTACTATTAAGAAAAAGATTTGATTTAATTAAAACAAATCAAATGAAAAATGAAAAGAAATCAATAAATCTATCTTTGAAGCATAAATTTAAATCTATTAATCCAACCCAAAAACACCAAACCTCGAAAACCCAAATAAAAGGAGAGTCTATCCAAAATGAGTCTAGGAACCCAATGCAAACACACAAGTAGAGACCTTGTGAAGAAAGATGCTCAAAGACAAACATAACTCCCAAACATCAATTTTAAAGGTGGGTCCCCAATTTTGGGGTACGTTGTGGAGTAGCCACAACAAGTACCAGAAGGAGGATGTTCATCATTCTCTTCTTCTTCATCGATGGGATTTTCTATAAACACTTGCTGCTTAAGAAGCTTAGGTAATGGATTTTGATTTTGTGCCAACCTACATTCAATATTTTTGGTTATATATGGTTGTTTGTAGTGGCCAAAGGAGTTCAATTATTATGTTTTATTTTTATAGTTCTTATAGAAAATAAAATATGTTCTAGAGCTTTAGGTCACCTCAAAATAACAACCCTCCTTATGACTCCTACCAACCCCTTGTAATATACTATTTAAGGGAGATTTCCCCATAAGGTTTGTACATTGCGTTACTCAAGGGGTCATTAACCTTCCTCCAATAGGTATAGCAATTGGTTATGTTCTTTTTATCTTGATTAGTATGATTTAACTAAGCAAACATATTTAAAGTGATATTTATTATGTCTAACAAATTTTTATTTTTATTAAGGTTGGCCTAGTAAGGGTAATATAGGGATCCAAGTGGTGTTTCATATTGGCTTTTAGCATAGATGTGGGTAGTAAAAAAGGGACAATAGAGGCATTGACAAGGAATTCATGTTCGTCAAGTGTGACCCCACTCTCGTATGGGAGGGATTTATTGCCACCCCAATGTTTGTGTATTTTTTGAGCTTATCTTGGCAAAAAGTGTTTTTTGAGGAATTCACCAAAGGAATTTATCTATTTATCTAAATCCTTATTTTGTGTGTTGATTTATGCAAACACTTATTTTTTTACTAACCTACTATCTAAATGTAAAATTATGATGGATCAAATACAAAATAAACAAAAGTAATGCAACAACCAAAGTCTATATGCAATTTTCATTCAATGTTTACCTATAACTTTGTAAAATGAAATTTTAGAAAAAATGGAGATAAACAAATTAGTCTAGTGTAGATATATATGTGATCTCCTTTGTAATACCTATTTTACAAACAATGGAAAGAGAATCTAAGGTCTTTTTGTATTGGATTTAAAATTTGATAGACTTGAAAATATATATTTACTTTTGCTTAAATGGAAAGATGCATAAGAAGAAAATACAATAAAATATGAGCTAATATACGAATATTTTTTATTTCTTTGATGAGGTCTAACCGAAAGTGCCACACCAAAATATTTAATTTTTATTGTAAGCAAGGATGAAAGAATTGATGCATAAAAACCAAATATCCTAAATGCAAATGCATGCACTTTTGATATTACTCCCTAAATAGTATCAATAAAAAAGACAAAATAATTTATTTTTGGAGCCTCTTTTAAATGGGTTACTCATGCACACAACAAACAAAATGGAATAAGCTACCTACGATTTTTATGAAGAGCTTGATTGTTTGCCTAATTATCATCCAATTCTCTTTCATGAGGAGCTTTTGATTATTTTATCCTACATAAACCTCAAATACTAAGAAAACTACAAGAAAGAAGTATATATATTTTATCTATCTATTAAGATCAATGAAGTTAATTAAAGTGAAGATTTGTAATTTTACTAATTAAATGATGTGAGCAAAATACAAATAATATTTAGACTTCAAGAATCCCTTTTTCAAAATCAAGATTGAATATAATATCTTAAAATAATTTTGCATAGAAAACAAAATTGAAGAGGTAATATTAGAGAAATCATCCAAGAATAAGATCATTACAGTGTTTCAAAACAAAGGTTACTTTACCCAAGTAGATAAAAAATTTTATATTAAAGTATTCTATAGAATAGACTTCCTTTTAGCTATGCAAAATGAGAGTGGGAGATAACAAATTCTTTGAATTCTATAAAAGTGAGTTTTCAAAGATAAGCCTTAGCAAGATTAATGAAAAGATGCAATATCCTTACTATTCCTTTTAATAGATAAAAATATCATATCTAGAACATCCTAACTAAAAATTCCTTTTTTAATCCTTAAAATAAAAAGCAAAGTACTTAAACAAGACATGCAAGATCCAAAGTTCTTTTAAACAAAGATTAAAATATTCTTAATGTTGAAATCAAGCTACAAGATATAATGTTCCTTTAAACGACGATAACATTTTTCTTAATGATGCAATGAACCACAAGATCCAATGTTATTTCTAATATTTTTCTACAAGATCCAATGTTCTTTCTTATTTAAAAAAAAAAAACAAAAGATATAATTTTATTTAATATTGAAATGAAGCTACAAGATCCAAAATTCCTTTTATATATATATATATATATATAGATATAACTACATCCAAAAATAATAATAACTAAAGATCATTTTTTTAATCTAAATTAAAGAAAAACACTAGATCTAATAATATTTCTAACCAGATATTCTTTTTAAAATCTAAATTAAAGAATAAGACTAGATCTAGAAATATTTTAAACCAAATATATATATATTTTTTAAATCTATTTAAAAATATCCTAAACTAGGTTCTTTAATTACCAAACTAAACTATTTATCTAAATTAGAAATATCTTAAAAGCCAATATTTTTTTTTATTGTTAAAATAAAGTGATGAAGACTAAAAGGAATAAAAATAAATAAAAACAACAAAAAAATATCTTGCATAATAGAGAAAAGAAACATAAGTCTCGTAACCAACTTTTGAAAATGGTGCAAGGGCCAAAGAACTAAAAGTTCACTATGAACTTTCAAATTCATTCTTGATCAAAAAATTCGTTGTGACAATAAATTTATACTAATTGTAAATTCATTACGAGTGTGAATTCACTTATATGACCCAAAATTTGTAGAGAACTAACAAAGGAATTTAATCTCATTATTAAACATACAAAAAGCTTATAAAAAACCTACAAAAGTAAATGAACAACCTACAAAAATATGGAAGAGAAAATTATCAATAATCTTTTGGATGTTTGTCCTTTTGGATTGGGACAAAAGCTATCTTGATCTATGGATCCATCCTATGATAATCATTTAAGGTTGAAAAGAAAATAGAATTGACATGATACAAATAATGAAGAAACTAATGAAAAATTTATCTTAGGGTTTCTCATTATAATAAAACAGAAAATAATGAACATTAAAAAGGAAAAAAATCCATACAATGGTACATAAGAAAATTATAGGCGGAGCCTGAAAGCACGAGATTCCGATCAAAGGAAACACCAAGTGCGATTGCATTCAAAGTTAAGCACACTTAAGTCCTAGAAATGTAAATTGCATGAAACGGAAAAGAGACACATTGGAAGAGACGCAATCAGATAAAGCAAACACAACCCTTTCATTGATTTCCTTTGATATCTGTTACAATAATGCCTCCTCCCTTTTCAGGGGCTAGGAGCGCAAATAGGGTTTGATTACAATCGTTGAATGATTCCTCTTTCCGCGTGCCCACGATTGCAATGGGCGGGCCAAGATGATGCCGCCGCTGATGTCGATGAGTTCTTCACCTCTGCTGCTTCTCCTGTGAACAAAGAAATGACCAAGACGTTAGTAGCACCTGCTGCAAATGAAAAGCATTCTCTCTCTAAAACCAACGAAATATGCATATGAATATTTGCCTGAAACAGTGAAAATAGTGAAACCAAATTGCTTCAAAACTTGACAGAAGGTAAGAAAAGTTACCAGAAGGCCACTGCCACTGAGGCAGCTAGCCAATCCACCTTAAACTGGAATTCGTCCCTGGGCAGGATGAATTCTGACTGTAATTCATCCCTGGGTGGGACGAATTCTTCTGAGTAGGAGAAACCGACCTGCTGCTGCTCCAATGTCGGATCTCGGGACCTGCAAAACTCTTGCAAACAGGGGGGTTAGGTAATTGGGGCCATTTTGGGACGACCCAGATGGTCGGATTTTCCCAATTTGGCCTCCACCCTCGAGAATTTGACCTTGACACCTGCAAGTTAGCGAAACGACAAAGCAATACAAAACACCCTAAAATCTGACCAAAAGTTACAAAATTTCAATTATGGACTAATCAGACCTAGTAACACAGAATGCAATCTAAAAAATAATCTAAAGTGCTCAAAAACTAAAATTAGGACTTGGGAGGTGCGGGGGTGCCCAAGTGGGCCTCCCACCGTTGGCCATCGATTTTGGAGCCAATCCATCGGGGATGGGCCCAAAACCTTTTAGGATTGGGGGGTCGGCGAATTGGTAGGTTCAGATGTCCATGCATCGGATTTGAGTAAGGTTCGAGCTTCCAAAGGCCACCCAACAACCTCCCTTGCAAAAGAGATTGGTGGATGTAGGAAGGTGAACAAAGGGGGATGCAAGTGAGTCTTCGATTCGGCAGCACTTCGTTGCTTGAAAACTCCTTCAACCTGTATATCTTGGGTGAGAAAAGTCCCACCTTTTATAGACCCAAGGGGTCTCTTTTGGGAGGGAAGCACCAATGCCAAGTGTTGGCCATAGGCGCCATGTGGCAGTCTTGTCTTCCCATGAGGGAGGGGAGTCCTCCATTGACTTGAACTTTGATAAATGCTTCTTGTAACAGTCCTCTAACGGCCCCTCTGTCCACTTACACATGCGTGCAAGGTAGGAGCCCTTAACTGACTGTTCTGGGCTGCCACTTGGCACCATTTTCCTTTTTTCCCGTTAAGCTTAGAATTCGTCCTAGGGTGGGACGGATTCTATTTTGAATTTGTCCCTAGGTGAGACGAATACTAGGCAAAGTGTCCAAGTGTGCCAAATTGCTTCTTGACCTCAAAAAATTGCTATGAAAGTGGTTAAGACCACTGTTTAACCTCTGAGGGCTGCCCTGGGGGCTGTGTTTGCCAAAGCGATCAGTGTTTGCAGTCACATAATCGGATTGGTGTTGTTTTGGTGTCTACAGATGCCCATTTTTGGGAAGCGCTGCGGGTGACGCAGTGCTGAGCAAAAATAGATAACCAAAGCACAAATGATTAGGGTTTCTTGGTAACCTAACCAACTTTTGATGCCCCTAAAAGGTGGGAATTTTCTCACCCAAGATATACAGGTTGAAGGAGTTTTCAAGCAACGAAGTGCTGCCGAATCGAAGACTCACTTGCATCCCCCTTTGTTCACCTTCCTACATCCACCAATCTCTTTTGCAAGGGAGGTTGTTGGGTGGCCTTTGGAAGCTCGAACCTTACTCAAATCCGACGCATGGACATCTGAACCTACCAATTCGCCGACCCCCCAATCCTAAAAGGTTTTGGGCCCATCCCCGGTGGATTGGCTCCAAAATCAAGGGCCAACGGTGGGAGGCCCACTTGGGCACCCCCGCACCTCCCAAGTCCTAATTTTAGTTTTTGAGCACTTTAGATTATTTTTTAGATTGCATTCTGTTTTACTAGGTCTGATTAGTCCATAATTGAAATTTTGTAACTTTTGGTCAGATTTTAGGGTGTTTTGTATTGCTTTGTCGTTTCGCTAACTTGAAGGTGTCAAGGTCAAATTCCCGAGGGTGGAGGCCAAATTGGGAAAATCCGACCATCTGGGTCGTCCCAAAATGGCCCCAATTACCTAACCCCCCTGTTTGCAGGAGTTTTGCAGGTCCCAAGATCCGACATTGGAGCAGCAGTAGGTCGGTTTCTCCTACTCAGAAGAATTCATCCCACCCAGGGACGAATTACAGTCAGAATTCGTCCTGCCCAGGGACGAATTCCAGTTTAAGGTGGATTGGCCAGCTGCCTCAGTGGCAGTGGCCTTCTGGTAACTTTTCTCACCTTCTGTCAAGTTTTGAAGCAATTTGGTTTCACTGTTTTCACTGTTTCAGGCAAATATTCATATGCATATTTCATTGGTTTTAGAGAGAGAATGCTTTTCATTTGCAGTAGGTGCTACTAACGTCTTGGTCATTTATTTGTTCATAGGAGAAGCAGCAGAGGTGAAGAACTCATCGACATCAACGGCGACATCATCTTGGCCCGCCCATTGCAATCATGGGCACGCGGAAAGAGGAATCATTCAGTGATTGTAATCAAACCCTATTTGCGCTCCTAGCCCCTGAAAAGGGAGGAGGCATTATTGTAACAGAGATCAAAGGAAATCAATGAAAGGGCTATGTTTTCTTTATCTAATTGTGTCTCTTCCAATGTGTCTCTTTTTCGTTTCATGCAATTTACATTTCTAGGACTTAAGCGTGCTTAACTTTGAATGCAATCACACTTGGTGTTTCCTTTGACCGAAATCTCGTGCTTTCAGTGGCGATCACGGTGGGACTCTGTTCCCTGGTTTTTGAAATCATAGAAACTGATCAAAGTTTTGTGTTTGTGCTTGATAGGTACATATTTTTTTGTTGCAGACTGCTATTCGTCTCTGACAGGGACGAATCCTTTTCTACAATTCGTCTGACCCTGAGACGAATTCAAATTCGTCTCTGGGAGGGACGAATTCTGTTCTGCAATTCGTCTCCCAGAGGGACGAATTCCTGTCTACGGATTTTCAGAGCAGAAATTCAGAGACAACAGGAGCAGGCAGAGAAGAGGTAGGGATTTTCATGATCTCTGTTATATTTTTTCTGTTTCTATTTCTATTTCTGTTTTGTTAATTGTTTTCATTTAACCCTACATTACATTAGGGAAAGTCATGTATGCTAGTTTCATTTTGATGGATAAAACGAATCCCACACACATCACGAAACAACTTTAAACCAAGGATCTGGTCGTAATACCCCAGCCCTTGATCAAGACCATTGGTGGATTTAATCACCACCTTGGCTTGATTTGCATCCATTTCCCGATTGTCAACTGTTGTTAGGCATAAATCCTGACGAAGATAGACTGAGCGTAGCTGGGGTGATTCCCATGCGCGCGAGGATAAGTTTTCTATGGTAGGTGCCATTAACAGGACAATCCCCCTTTCTTACCACCTACGTACCACGTACCTTCTGCTCTCACGTACCTATAGTCTCCCTCTCGTAAGGGCGGGTATATATAGAGGTTGGTATATCGGCCTGGCTGGTATATTGAAGGGGCGACCTTTTTGGAGTTATAAGAGCCTACATAATGCATTTAAACGTTCTACAAAACCTACAAAAACAAAACAAAACATCAAAATGCACTAAACCAGTCTAGGGAACACCAAGAATCCTTAAAAGAGATAATCACGGTTTTGTGAATGTGTGTGTTTAATTCTGCTTAGTGTAGAAAAAAAAAAAAAATCATAAAAATGAGATAAAAACTTATTTAGATAGCATAGAAGCACCGCAATGGTGTACACCCGCAGTCAAGCCCAATCAAGGGCAGAAGCTCCGAAAGGTACACAAAAAGCAAGCGCAAGTCGCCTTCACTTCAGTCCTGAGGATTTGGTCATACCGCCTTATAGGTCAAACCTACAAAAGAATCCAATTTAGAATCCTCGGTGGGGTATGCCTATTCAAAGCAGCCCCTTTCGGGAAGATGCCTTACATGTAGACCTTGACCTAAATAGAGAATCACCTCTTGAAGCTAGGCATGAGTGGCCACCGCGCGATGAAGCGCTAAACAGGCACACTATCCATTTGGAGGGGCAACATGGATATGGCGTCCCTTCTTTACCTATCATCAGAACAGAGAGACCAAATCCGGAGCGCAGGGCTCCTTACATAGGGTGACCTAACTCCGCTCATCCCATTTACACCCGTGAAAGGGAGTATGAGGAAAACCATCGCATTCCTCGAGAGCAACAAACAATGCGGGAACCTTGCATTTCCGCACTAGTAGGATATCATGATCACCCCTTGAGGCCAGAACCTCGAGCACATACCGCCTACCTCGATAGAGGGAAGCGACCCCTTGAGATTTTAGAGCATCAAAATCAAGGTAAACCCATAGGAGGAACATTTGAACCTTCTGAAAAAAATAGGGTAGAACAAATTGATCCGGTTGTCGCCAGATATACCACCCGTCAAGCCCAAATCATGCGGCTTAAACAAAGTCAGCAAGAGATAGAGTATCAATACCGCTTGGATAAAGAATGCATGCAACGTGAAGCGGATGAGTTACGCTATGAAATACCTGAGAGGGGGCCAACCCCTCGCATCCAAAGAGCTAAACAGTATGAGAGGCGTAATCCGTTGGTGCAAGACAAGTCTCCACGACCTCGTCAAGCTTTGCCTCCAAGACCCCATAGATTCGAGAGGGAGGCAACTCCCCGTAATAATGATGGGTACCTTCAGCAAGAACTTGATCAAGGTCATAGGTTTCGCCCTGAGACTCCTCAAGAATTTTACGAGGAGTATGAACCAGAAGAGGAGTATATCGAAACTCCCCATCAAGGCAGGAAGGATGCCATTCGGCCACCCCTCCATAGGCCTCCAGTTTACCGTAACTTGCAACAAGAGCGAACAAGAGAGGAAGAAATAAAATCTTCCGATGCATACCAAGCGCTATTGGAGCGTTTAGAGTCGGTGGAGACAAAAGCTGTTGGGCATCAAAAACCCACATTACGTCTACTCCGCAATAATCCAGTGCATCCCTCAGTGCCTACACCTCTTTACCCCGAACACTTTAAGTTGCCTCAATTGGCAGTTTTTAAAGGTGAAGAGGACGCACAGGAACATGTTACATGGTTTCTAAGCCAATGCTTCGGCATTCAAGATAATGACGCATTATTGCTTAGAACATTCATAACCACATTCACAGGCCCTGCCTCGGATTGGTTCACACAGCTGCCCAAACACAAAATAAGCAGCTTAGATCAGCTAGTAGATGCGTTTCTTGAACGTTTCACCTTCAACACAAGGAAGAAGGCATCACTTAGTGATCTTGCTAGCCTTAAAAAATTTGAGGAGGAAACAATGGCAGCATACGGGAACCGATGGAGAGCTTTGCTTTCTAAGTTACCCTACCGTCCTCCCATGTCGGACCTCACGCAAATGTTCGTGAAAAGTTGTTTAAAATCAATCTCTGGTCTATTGTTGCTGCGACAATACGACAGCTTAGAAGAAGCTTTGGCGCAAGCCAGAGTCATAGAAAATATTAAGATAGGCGAAGGCGCAATTGCCAAGCCTAAGAAGAAAGAGTTGAATAAAACCACTAAAACTGGGACAACGCAACCACAACACGCTGCAGTCAACCAAGTTGCAATAAATGTCCTCACGCCTGTGCAAGAAACGCAGCCTCAAAAGGCTAACTACCAGGAAGTGCCTCCTGCTTACGAAAGAGATAACAGAAGACAGGAGTAGTATCAGCAGCGTCGCCCTAGGCGACAATTCACCCCATATGCGGAGTCTACGGACTCCTTATTTGACCGCTTGTCAGCGGCAAATCTAGTTACTCTACCAGAAATCCAAATTTTTGACCCTAATGTTCCCAAGCCTAGGGGGTATAGGGAGGAATTGTATTGCAGATTTCATAGACGCAGAGGACATGACCTAAATGGGTGCTGGAAATTCAAAGAACTAGTCCAAGATTTGATCGACAATCAAACATTGGTCGTGGACAACCCCATCGCACCTAACAACCAACAAATGGGGGTATTCAAGGACCCCTTGCCTGCCCACGAGGCATAGAAAAAACCGCTCCAAATAAACGAGGTGCGACAAGATCTTCCCGCACAAGGATTTGTGGGAATGATTAGCATTGTAACAAGGAACAGAAAATACCCAGCAGTTGCCCCCGAGGTACCTGCGAGGGAAGTTCCGTCGACATCGTAGCCTCAACAACGCCCAACGTAGTTACCTCCGCCTAGACCTGAGGTCACGATACGAACCAAACTCACGTAGAGTTTGCGGACCACGTCAGCTAGGCTGTCCATCTACGAGCTTATTCAACAATCAGCTCCACATAGAGAAGCTCTTATGGACATCTTAAAAGCCATTGAAGTACAACCCCATGAAGCTAATTCTTTCAACGCCTTCGTGGGACATGTGAAACAATGTACGGAGCCTGTCATCACATTCAAAGAAAACGAGGTCAAAAAAATATCGAATGACATGTCGGATCCACCCCTGCACGTTATCGCACGGGTCAACGGGATCCCGTACAAGAGAGTGCTGATAGATACTAGATCGTCCAGTAACATCATAACCATTGCAGTGTTAAAGCATTTAAAACTGCCAGCCTCTCACATCACAGCTTCCATGTACACACTGCGAGCTTTTAACGATGCAATTTGCTCGACAGTCGGCACGGTTGTTCTGCCTATACAGGTAGGACAAAAGTCAATACCTACACTGTGCCATGTGATGGAAGGCCAAATGGCTTATAACATACTGCTATGGCGGCCTTGGATCAGGGACATGAAGTGTGTCCCCTCGATCGCACACCAGTGCTTGAAGTATGCCTATGAAGGGCAAATACATGTAGTCCCAATGGACTTAGAGCCCTTCAAGTATTGCAATGCGGTACAATTCATACCTCAATCGACCCTACCATCAACGCATTTGGATTTTCAATTAAATCCATCTAAACAGGGTCCGATACCGTAGGCACCACTGGTGGCAAATAAGGCAAAATCCCAGCCAGGTGAGACTTCATCATCGGCTCCTTCATCATCAACGCCACCTATCGTGGTCCAACAGAAGGACAAGGGAAAGCAAATCATGGAAGAGGTTAAGCCTCTAGAAGAGGGGTTGCCCACGATCTCAGCAATATCAACAGAGGAAGCGCCCAACGCAACGGAAACCAAGATTCCTGAACAACCAAACATGGAATGGACTCAGGAAGGACTACCGTTTCCTCCTACCCAATCATCAACAATCACTGTTGAGATGGCCAGTACAGGCCTGGGAGAGTACATAGTGCAAAATGTTGTGGCAACCCCCACACTGGAGTCAGTACAAGACATGGGAAGACCTCGCCTTCCCATTGGAACAATCGTCCCTCTAGGCTACCCACCGAACCAAACGAATTTTGTGTATGGGGACCTTGATCATGGTTCTGAACCATGCGAACAAAAGGAAATAGATGAAGAACCTTTTGTCGAAAACATCAATTATCTGTCGAACCCAAAATTTTCCCTAAAATATCTCGAACAATGCAATTGGCATGGGTATGGGCTAGGCAGATATGAGCAAGGGATGCGGATCCTTTGCCAACCAAGATATCAGATGCCATATGACAAGTCGGGGTAGGGTTCAACCATCCCCTGCCATTAGACATCTTGGTTGAAAACATGCAAGGCCTAGAAATAGGCAACAGGGGGGGATTGGCACAAGACCTATACACCAATCCAAACACAGAATACACATTGGGGGATTATCTCCCATGGTCTACAAACACCCCTGGTAACAACAATAATCCCTCTCCTTTGCTAGAGAGAGGTGAAATTTCAGAGAGCAATCCTCAAAGAGAACAACAATGGCTTCCGAACATTTTTCTGAAACTGTTCCACTTAGAGGTTCCAGACTGAAACAACACAAGCCTCAAAAGAATCAGGTCCCTCCACCGAGAGTGGAACAACCGCAATGGGATCAGATTAATTCACTGGAACAGGAAGAGTCCTCAATGTCGCAAGAAACAGATGCTGAAGAGGATGAACAATTTTGGATCTATGAAAGCGATTCAGAAGATGATACTGAGATGGACTATCTCATACATGCGCGACGACATCACCGCGCTCTAACCCATGAAGATCTAATGGGATAAATGGGTATACGGTTAGGACATGAATGGCACGTAGACCCAACGAGGTGGGACCAAGTGTTAGGCCTATGGCTCCAAATTCAAGATGAGCATCGTCCACCTCAAGATCCCATCAGGACAACAGTACCGAGGGAAGACCCCGCCTTCCTTTTCGCACATAGAGATGAATTTGCACCTAGAGAGGATCCATTCGTGCCTATTCCCGTAGAGCCAGATCCAGAGTATAGGGAACATCTAAAAAAATTGAGTCATCACACCCGTGGTTCTGGAGACCAAATTCATTCCATCCACATGATCTCCATTGATTTGACCACACCCATCCACAATCCGACCGATCCATATCGGTCATTGCATCTAAACATGGATGCCATTGACTGGGATCGCGTCAATTCACCATTGTCACCTTCAGAGTACTGGACTTTTGGTGAAATGCTTCATTTTACCTCAAGGACAACTCAAGATATTTTTCAAGCTAAAGAGGGACCCGAGGTCCCAAACGTAGATCTTAACTCAGCTGATGATATCCATTTAATCCCAACTCCACATCAGTTGGAGGACGGATCTCACATGTCAGTCGAAGAGACGACTGACGTAGACATCGGCACAGCATCCAATGAATCCAAGGATTCTCAAGTCGGGGGTAAGCCTTTCCCCCGAAGAGCAAGCCGATTACATTGCCCTTCTTAAAGAAAAGAAGGAGGTTTTTGCATGGTCGTACAAAGATATGCCAGGACTAGACCCGCAGCTAGTCATGCACAATTTAACGCTTGATCCGAAAATCAAGCCAATAAAGCAAAAACTAAGAAAAATGCACCCAACAGTGGCCTTGATGGTCAAATATGAATTGCAAAAGCTGTTGGATGCACAATTTGTCATCTGCGTGGATTATCCGCCATGGTTGTCCAACATGGTTCCTATCAAGAAGCCCGAAGGGAGGATTCTCATATGCACCGACTTTCGAGACCTAAACAAAGCGAGTCCTAAGGATGATTTCCCCTTGCCAAGCATCGACGCATTGGTAGATGCTACAGCAGGTCACGAAATGCTCTCCCTAATGGACGGTTTCTCAGGATACAATCAAATTCGTATCAATCCTGAAGACCAACTCAAAACGGCATTCACAACGCCTTGGGGGACATTTTGTTATAAGGTCATGCCTTTTGGCCTTAAAAATGCTGGCGCTACATACCAACATGCTATGACTTATATCTTCCACGATTACATGCACAAAACTTTGGAAGATTATATGGATGATTTGTTAGCCAAGTCTATCTTGCGCTCAGATCATCTCGGTGACTTAAGCAAGATTCCCGATCGCCTCATAGAGCATAAGTTCAGACTGAATCCCAAGAAGTGCGTGTTCGGCGTCACATATAGAAAACTCTTGGGTTTTATAGTCTCCAAAAGAGGCATCGAAGTGGACCCAAACAAAGTTAAGGCAATCCTTGAAATGGCTCCCCCAACCACTATCAAGCAGCTCAGAAGTCTGCAAGGAAAGGTCGCGTCGATTAAACACTTCATAGCGCAATTATCTGACAAATGCCGACCAATGAACAAATTATTGCACAAAGGGGTCACATTTCATTGGGATGACGAGTGCCAGTCAGCATTTGATGAAATCAAACAATACTTGGCTTCACCGCCAGTATTGGCACCGCCTAGACCAGGTGTGCCGTTCTACTTATACATCTCAGCTACTGAGGTGGCACTCGGGCGCAATGCTAGCCCGGAAGAATGAACTTCACAAAGAACAAGGCTACTTACTATCTTAGCCGCACCCTGGTCAGTTATGAACTTAACTATGCATACATTGAAAAACTCTGCTTGGCAGTGGTGTTTGCTACCAAAAGGCTACGCCACTACATGCTGAGCAACACTACATATGTTGTGTCTAAGGAGAATCCATTGCGATACATGATGAGTCATACTTATCATAGTAGCCGCACGGCGAAATGGATCATGTTGTTGACGGAATTTGACATTGAGTTTATTGGGCAAAAATCTATAAAAGGACAAGTCATAGCCGATCAACTAGCAGAGGCTCCTCTTGAAGACGATCAGCCTCTAGTCATAGAACTACCCGATGATGAGGTCTTCCATGTCTCAGAATCGCCGATTCGAAGATCCTGAGTCTCAGGCCGACATAACCTTATTTTTTGATGGTTCTAAATGCGAGCAAGGTGGTGGCGCAGGAATTGTATTCTTCACACCGCAGGGCACTCCAATGCCCCTGTCATTTAAATTAAACTTCCAATGCACCAACAACAATGCAGAATATGAAGCCTTGCTCCTAGGTCTTCAGACAGCAATCGCCATGAACATCAAAAGATTGAACATCTTTGGCGATTCGCTGTGAATCGTCAATCAATTCAAATGGGTATATCAATGCAAATGCCCAGTTTTGAAGGCCTATAAAGCCCTCGTGGATAAATTCTTGGCAAAACTTGAGTGGTATGACATCGAGGCACTCCCTCGATCATCGAATCATTTTGCGGACACAATGGCCTCCTTAGGGTCACTAATCCCGCAAGACCTTTCCGGTGATATAACAACCATTCAGGTCAAAACCTTATCGCAACCCGCGATGGAGCGCGCAAGCTCAGACTTGACGCCAGGAATCGACATGATCCAGATCGAACCATCTTCGGATAAGTTCTTTCGAATCCGAGACTACTTGAAACATGCCAACTGGGGGTCTTTATTTTCCCCCACTCCCATTAATAGCAACACAACGTTATTTTTACAAGTTCTATCCCAATCAGCATTTGTTAGGGAAGAACTCCAAAAGGGATTGGCTATTCAAACTATCGAGGTATCCGATCAACAGGACTGGTATTTACCCATAAGAGACTACCTCAAGTTAGGTAATCTACCCTTTGGATTGACGCAAGCCGCAAAACAAACATTCAAACAGAAAGCGGCAAAATATGTCTTGATAGGAGACATTTTGTATCGTCGCAGCTACGACGGAATTCTTCTTCGTTGCTTGGACCAGCAAGAGTCCACTTGGGCAGTCACCCAAGCGCATGACGGTACATGTGGTGGCCACTTCAGTGGTATGGCCATTGCAAAGCGCATTCTTCGCATGGGCTATTATTGGCCATCTTTAGAGCGAGATTGCTGCGCGTATGTCAAGAGGTGTGTAAAATGTCAACATCATGCCAATCTGATGCACGCACCTTCCCAGGCCCTACAGACAGTCCAGTCTGCTTGGCCATTTTTGTAGTGGGGCCTTGATCTAATCGAAAAGATCTCCCCTAGCATCGTCAGACCGTCACACGTTTATCATAACGGCCACAGAATACTTTACCAAATGGGTGGAAGCAATTTCGTTAACCTCTACGACAGGACCCCGCATAGCGGAGTTCATTTTGCATTACATCATATGTCGTTTTGGTATTCCATCCAAAATAATCTCGGATAATGGGCCATCATTCAAGAACAAAGACGTGCGTGCTTTAACCACAAAGTACAAAATTCAGCACAGCTTTTCAACACCCTATTATCCGCAAGCAAATGGGCAAGCAGAGGCGTCAAACAAAATGCTAGTCGCCATCCTTAAAAATACCGTCGCAGACAGTCATAAGGATTGGCACATACAAATCCCACTTGCCCTTTGGGCCTATCGCACTAGCATTCGGACGCCCACTGGGGCAACTCCGTTTTCACTAGTGTATGGCTCAGAGGCAGTAATGCCTCTCGAGTTGGAAATTCCTTCCCTCCGCATATCAATGCAAGAATTCATCGATGATGACACTGCACGGCAGGCCCGGTTAGACCAACTTACGTTGCTTGACGAAAGACGCGTTAATGCTCTCGAGCACTTACGTATCTATAAAGAGCGGCTTAAGAGAGCTTACAACATGAAATTTCACCTAAGAGACTTTCGGGTTGGTGATCTGGTTCTGAAGGAAAACCAACAAAACTCTAATTTGCCGTCCCATAAGAGGGACAAATTCACGGCAAATTGGCTAGGTCCTTATGTCATTGATAGTAAAATAGGACCAGGAACGTACAGGCTAGCTTCTCTTGACGGTATCAAGGAAATAGAACCCTTGAATATCAGTCATTTGCGACCATTTCATATCTAAGAAAGCCATGTACCAAAAAAAAAAAAATTCAAAAAAAACAAACAAACAAAAAGCTCCAAGGATTATCGCAATCTCTTGGTCAACCCAAAAAGCTCCAAGGATTATCGCAATCTCTTGGTCAACCCAAAAAGCTCCAAGGATTATCGCAATCTCTTGGTCAACACAAAAAGCTCCAAGGATTATCGCAATCTCTTGGTCAACACAAAAAGCTCCAAGAATTATCGTAATCTCTTGGTCAAACTAAAAAGCTCCAAGGATTATCGTAATCTCTTGGTCAACACAAAAAGCTCCAAGGATTATCGCAATCTCTTGGTCAACCCAAAAATCTCCAAGGATTATCGCAATCTCTTGGTCAAACAAATCAAGAAATTCAACAAAAACAAAACAACAAAAATTATCAAAAACAACAAAGATTTGCATCTCAATTCTAGGCATACTCGAATTCATCAAAATCAACAAAAACACCATGCATAAATTTTACCACACTACAGTCAGTGGTCTGGGAATGTACTAAGAGTTTCAGTAATTCAGTCATCATTTTCCTCTTTAGCCATGTAGTGTACCAAGTCGAACGGATTTTACAAAGGTAGAGTCATACTTGAAATACACCTTGTTACGTAACATCCCAACACAAATCAAAACACTAAAATTCCCAAAATTGTGTGAACGAAAGACGAAACTTGCAAAATAATCTTGGTCACCACAAGCGAAACGGTTATCTTGATCATCCCCCTGTGCGAATGACCCCTAGAATGCTGAGAGTTGGCAAAAGGACAAGCATCCTCCCTACCCAATTCCCTAAGAATCCCTAAAGTTCTCAATAGTTGCAAAACACAAAAATTTGCAAAATGTCAAAACTCAAAAATTTGACAAACTACAGTGCAAACATCAAAAGGCACAAACAACTATGATTTTCATCACTCCATATCCCCAATCCCTTGCTCAAAAAAAAAAAAAAAAATCAAAATAAACAGTGATCTTATCACTCAAAAGAGCAAGTATCCCAATACAATTGAAAAAAAGAAGGGAGTTGACCTTGAATCCCTGGAACTCTCAGCATTCTGTAGGTCATAAGGCAAGCTTTTGTACCAATTTGGTTGATAGCCTATCGATAATAAGTAAGCCTCCCGCATGATGATATATCTGTCACATTAACTTGCGTACAGATCAATGTTTGCATGTGGATGAGCTAGCTTATGACATCCTGGATTACACCGCAGATTAATCTTAGTACATACAACAAAGGAATTCGTGGAGCTAATTAGGTGATCCTCAGTATAGGTTCGGTTGAAATCCCATCTGGCACTGGCGGTATCCTAACAAATACCACTAAATGAACTCAATTGCACACACAGGGATGTTAAATAACTCGGTCAAAAACAAGTCCGATTCATACCTTGTTCAAAAGTCTTGTAAGATAAAGTACAGTCATAGATAGTGAGTTAAAACTGTCTGAATCTCAGATAATCTTACATTCATCCCAAAACCATCTGCGCTACATATCATCCTTATGATACCATAAAATAAATAAATAAATAAATAAATAAATACATCATCGCAAATATCATTCATCCATTTTGCATATCACATAGGCATCTAAAACAATTCAATTCATCATAACATATGCATTCATCAAATAAATAAACATGCATAACAAAAATCACATCATCACATGTACAAATCCAAAAATAAAACCGGTATATATATATATATCGTCAAAAAGATGCCCGCAGGCTACAAAACCGGTCCTCAGACCCCGCAATCATATCCAAAACCCAACCTAAGGCGTCGGCCACCGTGATCATGTAGGATCGGTGCGACGGGAACTACCCCCCATGGTGTGGGTCCTACGGGACCCTGCAGGGCGGCTACTGCTAGCCCCCGCATCATGCCTACTACCACCCCCCTCATCTAAATACCTGCGGCAAGATGATGCTGACTGCTCAGTCAGACTATCCCTCGTCCATTGAGAAGATCTGCTGATCGAAGGCTCAGGGAGCCACCCACCAAGGCGGATGACCTCCATCTCCAAGTCTATCCGGTACAGACACCACTCTGCCTCCCATCGATGATAGATAGACAATGCATCATCGCGCTGTGCCAAAACTCTATCCCGCTCTGCCAACTGAGCCCGTAGAAGATCCCTCTCTAGATCCCGCATCCGTAGCAGCTCTGTAAGCCGCGCAACCTCATCGCCTACATCCAACCCCACCCCCTCCATATTTTTCGGATGCATAGGACTCGCGGGGACAGTAGCCTGCTCAGGCTCCAACTGCTCCTCCACATCCTGCATGTCCGGCTGCTCCGGAACACCCAAGTCCACATCCTCATCTCCCGCATCCACCATGTCTGCATCATCCAACGGCCCTCCCCAATCACCCCCTGCCGCCTCAACATCCTCCACTGCCGCCTTCGTGCCTCCCAGTGGACCCTCACCTCTCCAGCGACGCAAAACCCACCACGAGTCATACTCAGTGGGAGTACCTACGTCATCCACATCCAACACCTCAATAACCGCATCCGACTCCTCGCCCAATGGCACGAGGACAGGCGACTCCAAATCCCTCTCATCTCCCCGACGCCGATAGCCTACGGGTTCACTAGGCAACCCCTGGCGCACCCCAAACTATTGTGTAACTCGACGGTATGGAAAGAACTCATGCTCCGTCCCATGCCGCCCAGTCAACCATCGCTCCCTCCGTACCCGTCGGAGCCACTCTCCAGCCTCAGGCCAAGCTGGACAGTCCCGATAGGGACGCCAAAACACCTCCCCTGGAGTGAGCCGCGAAAAGGCATCAATGTAGTGATCAACTGCACCTGCCCATCGTCGACTCTGCCCCTGCTCCGTAGACCGTCGCCACAAAGCTGCATAACCAATCTCATCATCCTCCATCGTCGCCCGAGTCGTCCACGGTAACCCGATAGGCCTCTCAATAGCTATGTGCTGCCAACCCCAGCACTGCAACAAAAAGCTGCAACTGACACCCTTTCGCTGTCGACAGCGGACCCCGTACAGCTCCCCATAAAGCTGCGCCAACAAAGTCTGTCCCCATATCAGGATCAACGGTGCCTCTATCGGGCACTCTGCCAACTGCCACACCAAATCCAGCAGGTTCCACGGGAACCTCACGCCTGACGAATCAGGGAGAAGAATGTTAGAAATGAGGCCCATTAGGAATGCGTGCCTCACTCCTAACACCCCCCTCTCCTTCCACCAGCCAACCAAAATCCCGCCAGCCTGGCAATCCGCCTCGGCTGTCTCCACTGGGTCTGCTACACCCGGCTCCCCCCATGCCCAAAACATCTCATGAGTATAGCAGTCCGCTGATCAAACGGAGATGTCCTAATAGGCAGACCATATATCGAAATCCGAAGCAACCGATAGATGTCCTCAAGAGTCACAGTCATCTCCCCTATCGAGAGATGGAAAGTATTGGTCTGCGGATCCCAAAGCTTGATCAGGGCCGTCAGATAGGCCTGATCCGAAACCATAGGCTCCAGTCGAGCCACCTGCTTGAGCCCAAGGGCATCAAGCCATTCCCAGTCACCATCAGTCAAGGCCAACCGCACCTCAGTAAAGGCAGCGGGTACACGGTAGCGGCTCCTAACAACCTGCAAGCAAACAAAAAAAAATGATAAATAAAAAAAAATGAAAAATATAAAATTTTCAATTCTAGGGATTCTAACCTTAGTTGCTAAACAAAAACATCACAAAAAATCTTAAAGTTTTGAAAAGCGTAACACAAAAACAATGCATTAAGTTAAAGCAAAATAAACCCTAGGGTCACTTACAGGTCTCGCCTCGGCTCCGCCGCTCGAACCAGTTTGTGCACTCATGATAGCAGTGAGAATTCCAGCAGTGCTTTGCTTCGCAGAATTACCTCCTCCTCCCAGAGCTCCAAAATCGCAAGAAAAAAATGACACAAATGAGCCCAAAATCAAGTTTTGGCCCTTAAATAGGCCCTTTGCACTGGAATTCGTCCTTGACTGGGACAAGCGCTCTGATCAGCGCTCGTCCCACCCAAGGACGAATTCTCTAGCTGGAATTCGTCCCACCCAGGGACGAATTCAGGCCAGCACAAAAAAAATCAAGAAAAATGACTAAAAATGCACTAAAAACACAAAATAAAACTTCCTGACAGAATGCAAATGCAACTGACAACATGGGCATACAAAATCGACATCGGGGTCACAAATTATCACTATCCTACTCCCTAAGAAGGCTACCATAGCCGGACCGCTCCATGGGAAGACAGATTTTGAAAATTTAATCCCAAAATGGTGTCACAAAAAACAACAAAACAACAAAAAATGCAACACAAAACAAGCAATAAACATTGCCAGACACAAGTGCTCTTGCACTTAACCTCTTGGCATAGCAAAATTGATGTCGGAGTTTGCATTGTCACTATCTTACTCCCGAAGAAGGCTACAATAGCTGGACCGCTCCACGAGAGAACGGATTGCCGACAATTCAATCACCAAATGGTGTCACAAAAACAACAAAAACAGTACAAAATTCAACAAAAACACAACAAAAACAATGTCGGACATAAGTGCTCTCACACTTAGCCTCTAGGCAAAGAAAATCGATGTCGAGGTCCAAATTATCGCTCTCCTAGTTCCCCAAGAAGGCTATCATAGCCGGACCGCTCCACGGGAAATAGGTTTTCGACGATTTCACCTCATTATGACATCACCAAAAGGGTTAACACCCACCAAAATAGGTCCATATGTTGGAGAAATTGCACACGCTTAACGGTAAACCCTCTAAAGGCAACCTTGCACAAGTCATCTTGGGTCAAGCGACTCGTCGCTTCTCTCACAAAGGTCATTCCCTCATCGATTCGTCGCTTGAGGGGGTAGTCACACTTAGTCACCAACCAACAATCACACACCCAATTAAGGAAAACGACATGCATTCAAATAATCATTGACAAAGACAATCACGCTCCTGCTTGGGGCAATAAACAAGCAACAATCAAATCAATCAAACACTTGGCATTTCGTGAATCATGAACACAAGGTTCCCCCTGAGGATAAAAACGCCCTTCACTTGTTCATGACTGATCAATGTCTAAGTTCAAGTCACACCTCACCAAAACAGGTTAATACTTGAAATCAAATTCCTTAGCTCGTCAGAAGCAAGGATTCAAGAATGCATGCCCTTTCCATACTTGGGGCATCAAAATTTGGTTAGGTTACCAAGAAACCCTAATCATTTGTGCTTTGGTTATCTATTTTTGCTCAGCACTGCGTCACCCACAGCGCTTCCCAAAAAGGGGCATCTGTAGACACCAAAACAGCACCAATCCGATTATGTGACTGCAAACACTAATCGCTTTGACAAACACAGCCCCCAGGGCAGCCCTCAGAGGTTAAAAAGTGGTCTTAACCACTTTCATAGCAATTTTGTGAGGTCAAGAAGCAATTTGGCACACTTGGACACTTTTCCCAGTATTCATCTCACCTAGGGACGAATTCAAAATAGAATCCGTCCCACCCCAGGACGAATTCTGAATCCGTCCCTGGGTGGGACGAATTCTAAGCTTAACGGAAAAAAGGCAAATGGTGCCAAGTGGCAGCCCGAACAGTCAGTTAAGGGCTCCTACCTTGCACGCATGTGTAAGTGGACAGAGGGGCCATTAGAGGACTGTTACAAGAAGCATTTATCAAAGTTCAAGTCAATGAAGGACTCCCCTCCCTCATGGGAAGACAAGAGCGCCACATGGCGCCTATGGCCAACACTTGGCTTTTGTGCTTCCCTCCCAAAAGAGACCCCTTGGGTCTATAAAAGGTGGGACTTTTCTCACCCAAAACATACAGGTTTAAGGAGTTTTCAAGCAATGAAGTGCTGTCGAATCGAAGACTCACTTGCATCCCCCTTTGTTCACCTTCCTACATCCACCAATCTCTTTTGCAAGGGAGGTTGTTGGGTGGCCTTTGGAAGCTCGAACCTTACTCAAATCCGACGCATGGACATCTGAACCTACCAATTCGCCGACCCCCAAATCCTAAAAGGTTTTGGGCCCATCCCCGGTGGATTGGCTCCAAAATCGAGGGCCAACGGTGGGAGGCCCACTTGGGCACCCCCGCACCTCCTAAGTCCTAATTTTAGTTTTTGAGCACTTTAGATTATTTTTTAGATTGCATTCCGTGTTACTAGGTCTGATTAGTCCATAATTGCTATTTTGTAACTTTTGGTCAGATTTTAGGATGTTTTGTATTGCTTTGTCGTTTCGCTAACTTGCAGGTGTCAAGGTCAAATTCTCGAGGGTGGAGGCCAAATTGGGAAAATCCGACCATCTGGGTCGTCCCAAAATGGCCCCAATTACCTAACCCCCCTATTTGTAGGAGTTTTGCAGGTCCCGGGATCCGACATTGGAGCAACAGCAGGTCGGTTTCTCCTACTCGGAAGAATTCGTCCCACCCAGGGGACGAATTACGATCGATTCGTCCTGCCCAGGGACGAATTCCAGTTTAAGGTGGATTGGCCAGCTGCCTCAGTGGCAGTGGCCTTCTGGTAACTTTTCTTACCTTCTGTCGAGTTTTGAAGCAATTTGGATTCACTGTTTTCACTGTTTCAGGCAAATATTCATATGCATATTTTGTTAGTTTTAGAGAGAGAATGCTTTTCATTTGCAGCAGGTGCTACTAACGCCTTGGTCATTTCTTTGTTCGTAGGAGAAGCAGCAGAGGCGAAGAACTCATCGACATCAGCGGTGGCATCATCTTGGCCCACCCATTGCAATCGTGGGCATGCGGAAAGAGGAATCATTCAGCGATTGTAATCAAACCCTATTTGTGCTCCTAGCCCCTGAAAAGGGAGGAGGCATTATTGTAACATAGATCACAGGAAATCAATGAAAGGGCTGTGTTTTCTTTATCTGATTGCGTCTCTTCCAATGTGTCTCTTTTTCGTTTCATGTAATTTATATTTCTAGGACTTAAGCGTGCTTAACTTTGAATGCAATTGCACTTGGTGTTTCCTTGGACCGGAATCTCGTGCTTTCAGAGCCAATTATAAAAGAAATTCTACTAGGTTGAACATGGCAATAGGGTGTTCAATGGAGCATGCTCTCATCCACCATCTATGAAGAATTAAGGTTGACCTTACAACCACATAAAATATCTATTGTTTTAAAAAATATCTATAAGATTTATTTTTCATTAGAAAGGCAAAAACTAAGGAGAATAGTAATTCACATCTTGAGTCAACCTTATAGTATTCTAGATGTGAGCACAATTGGCATCTATTTGAGTTGGAACACATCATTAAGTGCAATAGGTTGACATAAGAGTGCCTAAAATACATTATCTTCATAAAATATGATATTTGGATTTCCATCAAACAAGCAAGCTAAACGAACATTATGAGGCAATTGACATGGCTAAGCTAGATCTAATATAAAATTGTATTGCACAAAGTCCATCATATAATAAGTAAACTATATCAAGGTATTAAAGGAAAAAGAAGAATATTCGATGACATTGAAGGGGATATAGCATCTCAATTCAAACGCGAAACTCCATCAACCACACTAGCTATCTAATGAAAAGTCCAACCATTTAGTTCAACAGAGAGGGGCCATCAAAAACTAATTTCAAAAATAGTTTATATTTTATTTAACAACCCAAGCATACATATGAGGGCATAAAGGATCCATCGTTCCCATGATTCAAATTTAAGTGTCTATAATATAAGTCTAAAATTTTTATCAATATGTTGTTCCCACAAATATATTTGAAATTTTTTAGATTTATGATATACATAATTAATATTATTAACAATTTTTTTATTATGTAAAAGCAGAGGTTTCGAGAGGATCCCCAAATCTTAATACATATGGGGTAGAGGAATACTGTAAAACAACAACTAGATCTCCCTCAACATATAACACAAACCCTTTAAAGGGAACCACTAACATAAGTAATCCCAGCCTAAATAATAAAATACGGGCAACCAACCAAGCGAAACTAGAAAGGAAAACCACAAAAAATACCAAAAAATCCCATGGTCCAATGGGGAATATACAAATGTCCTAACCACAAAGGAACTGATTAATCCAACTGTTGCTTAACAATATCCTAAATTTCATTAATAAAAGTGATTACCACCTATAGAGAGCCTATCAGTACCTATTTCTTATCATCAAGCAAACACATGATCGATCGGGCATTAGTGGATGCAGGGATCGAGGGAGAAGAAGGTTCTTTTACTATATCTAAATCTTGTGAACCTTTGAAAATATTCTATGTTGGGATATTCTTCCCCAAATTTGATGTATCAACCAACACAAGTAGATCAAGAAATTTTGAAGCCTTCTTAGATAGACATTTATAGCGATGCGCTCGACTTATCGACTTCCTAAAACTTTACATTGAGGACTTTTAGGTTTCTTTGACATTGATGCCTTCCCCTTCGAAATAGAAGGGATGAGGGCATAAAATTCCCATCATCCAAATTAGAGGACTCTCCAAATGAACCAAAAGTTATCAGTAAGGGCTTGAGCATAGGAGGAATTTTTTGAAATTTAATTCTAAAAAATTAATAAGATTAACCCTTGATGGATTGGATCAAGATATTTTCCTCCCCTAAAATCTTGCAATATTTTTCCAAAGAGTGGAAGAGAAAATATAACACATTAAGCTTCTTATTGAGCTAGTTCAATGATGGGGGACCAGAAAATTGGCACTCATCTCAAATCCGATCTTTCTTCATTAATTTGAAAAAAAATACTTACAGAAATAGCCCGCAGGCTTACAATAACCAGCACTCGGCTTGGTTTTCTCTATCTGCACTCCTAGCATGTTCTCCAATCCACCACCCCTATTTCTCTTACAATCACTAAGTTTTTATTGAGGTCTCGACCCTCTAGGCCATTAATGACCCACCTGGCAAAATTCATTACAAAAACCTGCAAATTCGGCTTCCCCGACCGCGTTTCCAATTTTCTTTCCATAAATGGGCAACTGCCCCAATCCGCCATGAATGCATGCATTAAAGAGGCCCTTGACCTACAACCGCCATTTTTTTAGACTATTCTTCTGAACTATTGCCTCTTTTTTCGTGTGCGTGGCCGTCCGCATGTTTATTTCCCATTTGTTTTCTTTTGGCCACAATATCACGACAGGTCATAATATCGCGACATGTCATGATATCGTGACCTTTTCCCCTTCGAGCCTAAGCTTTGTCTTTATGTTGTGACATCGCGACGTCGCGATATCACGACATCGTGATATCACGACCTCCCCGCCTTCGAGCCTTGATTTCACTTTTACGTTGTGACATCGCGACGTCGTGATATTGCGACCTCCCTGCCTTCGAGCCTTTGTTTCACTTTTACATCGCAACATCGTGACATTGTGATATCGCGACATCGTGATATCACGATGTCGTGACATCACGACATCATGATATCATGACGTCACGATATCATGATGTCGAGATACCACCACCTTTTTGCCTTCGATCCTTTGTTTCGCTTTTACGTTGCGACATCACAATGTCGCGATATCGTGACCCTTTCGACCATCGCCTGCTTGCCTTGCATTACATCATGATATCACAACGTCATGATATCGCAACATCATGATATCACAACCCTTCCAACCATTGCCTTCTTGCCTTGCCTTTGGTCACGATATCGCGACGTCACGATTTCACGACATGTCGCAAAATCATGACATGTCACGATTTCGCGACCCCTCCGCCTACTACAACTTTTGTCCTATTTTCCATATTTGCAAAACACTTAGAAAATTTTTGGTTGATGCAAGATTGCTCTATTGCCATCGGATGCTCCTGCATTAGACACCCGGGGTTGATGGAGAAGTGACCTTCACTTCTGTGTTGTTCGGTCACCATTTTCTACAACATCTCCAAATGTACACCTGCCTCTGCAACCCGCTTCAACCCCGTCTCCTGGCAAAAACATTTTTTGCCTTCTACCAGACAAATTTTGGCACTGCTGCACACCTTCTCGTCCACTGCCTGTAATGGCTTTAACTTGTGGCACACTCCATCTTTCATCAATGAGTACGTATTTGCACGACCATCATGCACTGCACTTCGATCAAACTGCCATGGCCTTCCTAATAGCAAATGGCAAGCATCCATAGGAAAAACATCACACAGGACTTCATCCTAATATCTCCCAATTTTGAACATGACTAAGCACTATTCACAGACCCATGCTCTGTGGTCCTTCCGCAACCATGCAATCCGGTATGGATGCGGGTGTCTCCTCCTCTCCAGCTGCAACTTAGTGACCATTTCCTCGGAGACTAAGTTATTAGTACTTCCATTGTCTATAATAACATTACATACTTTACCTGAACTTTTGCACCTCGTGCGAAATAGGCTTCTCCTCTATTCTAGTTTGTCTTCCTCAATCAGCATGGTTCTCCTTGTGACCATGACTTCCCCTCTCTTTTCCTCCTTATAATGTTCTGATTTGGTTCTTTCATCTACCACAGCAGCTCTGGTAGGACCCACAGGTCTCTTGTTCACCCTCTCATGGTGCTGGGGACACTCATATGCCCGATGTCCCTCTTCTCCACAGTGGAAATAGGTTCCACGAAACACTCCTCCTCTGTTTCCTCGTCCAAATCTACCTCTTCCTCTTGGGTAGTTATTATGGCCATTGGATTTGGGTTCCTCATCTTCCTTCTGTTCTCGGCTACTGCTAACTTCTTCTTTCTTCTCCTCTTTTTCTTCATCTTTTCTTCCACCAATCTTTCCTCCTTGACCTCTTTTGTTTTGCTTACTCTCAAACCTTCTGTTCAACTTTTCTTCAACCTTTAGAGCAAATTGGTAAGCATCTTCAATGGTGCTCACCCGAAATAGGCTCAACTCTTCCTGGATACTGGGTCTCAATCCATTGATATAACGGACCACCTTCTCCTTGTTTGCTTCTAAATGGCCAGTTCTGATAGAGATCTTATAAAATTCCTCTATGTACTCTTGGATAGTTTTGTTCATCTATCTCAAACTCTGCATTTTTCTTAGCAGATCTAGTTCGTAATTTGCCAGAATAAACTATCTTTTTAGCTTTTCCACCATTCTATCCCATCTTGTTATTATTTTCTTCCCTCTTCTGTTTCACTCTAGTTGTACTCCCTTCCACCAGATGTTGGCATGACCCTTCAGTTTGGTCTTAGCAATTTTGACCCAATTAGGGTCTTCAACCTCCTCATATTCGAAATATTCTTCTAGATCATTTATCCATTCAATCACCTCTTCTAGATTTAGGTTTCTAGAATATGTAGAAACCTCCATTTTTGGTTTCTTTCCAATCTAGGAGATGGCTTTGTACAACCTGGCTTGTGTAGGATCTACAACCTCTTCTTCTTCTTCAAACTGGTCTTCCTCTTCATCAACTTCGTCTTCACTTCCTTCATCACTTCCGAGCTCGTGCCTTCTACGTAGCTCTTCTTGCAGGGCCTGAACTTACCTCTACAAAGCTCAGAAATCTTTTGTATGTGCCACATTTCTTACTCCACCATGGTTTTTTTGTGGAGGCATTTTTATTTCTTCCATTACAAATCCTTCCACAGATCCTGGTGTAACTGCCTCTCTTCTGGTGATTTGTTATACACTCAGGACCCTAACTCACTCTTCCCTCTCTTAGAACCCTACCACAGATCCTAGCACAAACTACCTCATGGTCGACGATCAGTTTACACACTCAGGAACACTAGCTCTGATACCATTGATGGGGGACCAAAAAATCGACACTCATCTCAAATCTGATCTTTCTTCATTAATCTAAAAAAAAATACTTACAGAAATAGCCCGTAGGCTTACAATAACCAGTGCTCGACTGTTAGCGTACTGTTTAGGACTGTTAGTCTTTTGTACATATTACGTTATTTGGCAGACTTGTTACAACTTCGTAACAGATCCGTTCCGCCGGTGACTATTCCCGGCTACTGTAAACATTATTTAAACGCTACTGCAATAATAAAATACTGTTCTATATTTTACATGGCATCAGAGCCAGCTACGCTACGCAGAGATCCAGGGGCGTGAGAAGCGAGAGGAGGCTGGAGGCGGACGAGCAGAGGAAATTTTTTTTTATTTTTTGTCCGCGACGTGTTATTCCCTGTCGCGAGATTAAAAAAATAAAAATAATTTCCGCAGCCCGGCGCAGGACGGGGAACATCGCGTCGCGCCCAGGCCAGACCGTGAAGACGCGAGCCCGTGGTCGGCGTGCTGCGTCACCGGTCCAGCCACTGCGCGTGAGCCCGACACGCGGCCAGGGACACAGACGTCCCGTCTGCGCGTAGGGTGTAGAGCCCAGGGACGCAGACGTCCCATTGGAGGGAGCGGACGCGACAGCGTCGCCCCCCCCGCACGACAGTGCCGTCGGGCCCAACGTTCTCCCCCCCAACCCCCGCGCGATGCGCGATCTGTGCACGTGCGCTCCCCGAGGTGGCCCCCCCTCCCCACCCCCACCCCCACCCCCCGCGCGACGTGCGATCTACGCGTGCGCGCTCCCCGAGGTGGCCCCCCCCTCCCCCCAACCCGCGGGTGACGCCCGAGCGGGAATTTTAAAATTCCCGCTCGTGCTCCCACGGGGGGAGTATAAACCCCCCCCCTTCCTTGCGCGCAGGAAACGAACGCCGCGCAGGAAACAAACGTGGGCGTCGTCACGCAGCAGTGAAAAATCGGGCGGAGAGAAAATAAACAAAAAAATAACGTCGCTGCGCAGCAGGCCGGGGAGCTCTTTGTTTTTTTTCGAAAAATAGAACGACTGGGGGAATTTCGGAAAAGCAGCACGGATTCGAGTTTTTTTTTTTTTTTTTCGAAAAACCAGTGTGCAGGGAGCTTCGCGTCGTTGAAGCAACCAGGCCGAAAGCAGAGGAGGAGGAGGAAGAAGGTGGTCAAAAAGGAGGAGACTCTTGATCACTTCCGGATCAGCCCGCTGGCTCACGTGGTCGTGAGCCGTGCGGTTAAGGCTCAGGGAGCCTACAGGTCGGGGGTTCAAATCCCGCCGACTCCCCTCAGGTATATTTTTTTTTCAAAGTCATTTTTTAATTATTATTATTTTTAATTAAAATTTTTAATTTTAATTTTTTTAATATAGTTTTAAACTTTATAAATTAAAATTTAATTTTAATTTATTTTTTCTAAAGTTTTTAAAACTATATAAATTGAAATTATTTATTTTAATTTTAAATAAATAATGATTATAAAAATGCTTTGTTAAAGAAAGCTTTTTAAGGGGGGATTTTTTTCAAAAAATCAAAGGGGGATAGAGAGTAATTTTTCGAAAAATAGCAATTTGGCATTGTAAAAGGTGCATTTTCGGCTGTGACCGACACCTTGTGGGTTATTCTTGTGGGCAATTTTTTTTGTTGTATGTTGCATATTTCATTTTTGCACTATAACATTAAAAATTAAAATCAAAACACTCCCTAAGTCCCCGAAATATAAAACCCATCTGTGCAATTTTATTGCACTGCAGCGTTCGGTATTTGCGATACCTCTGGCCAGCACTTACAAGTAAAGATGTCGTGATTTGGCTACTGTATCCACCACCTAATATAGCTGCTATAACGACGTCTGAGCTTGTTCTCTATAAATCGTCGGGGAGGAATAAGTACGCCATTTTTGCATTTTTTACTCCATCCACTACCCTTTATCGCACTTGTGTTTAGGCGTAAATCCTGACGAAGTATTCTTCATAGTGTTTAGGGGAAGTTACGCCCCACGCATGAGAAGAATATTCTATGGTAGGTGCCATCAACAAGGCGATTCCCTTTCAGTACCGCTTATGTTCCACGTATTGTATGATCTCTAAATTTCACCTATAGTCTCCCTCACGTAAGGGCGGGTGATTTTTGTTGATCTTTCTAAATACCTATAGTTTCCCTCACGTAAGGGCGGGTATTTTGTACGGTATATTGGCCTAGAAAAAGGTATATAGAAAGGGGGACCAATTTGGTGATATAAGGAACCTTCACTATGGCCGCTGTTGCAAAGTTGATGACTGATCCGCATCAGTTATTGAAAGGTCCAAATTATACACCATGGAAACATAAGATGAAGGCTATTCTCCAAATGGAATATTTGTGGGATATTGTTACTAGAGTAGCAACCAGGCCTTCACCAACAGCAGGATCCATAGGTCCTTTAGCAGATCAGATTGCTTTTGACAAGAAAGACAGTAGAGCAAAGGTGCTCATTTTGTTTGTTGTTTCAGATGAAGTGCAACCTCATATAGCTGATAAAGCAAGTGGTAAAGAGGCATGGGATGCCCTTATAACCATCTATGAGGGGAAGAATGAATCCACCATTCTTCATCTTCAACAACAACTTCATAACCTGAGTTTGAGACAGGGTGAAACAGTTGAACTCTTTCCGTGCAGAGTGTCTGAGTTGAAAGAGAAATTGAGTTCTCTAGGAGATATCGTGGACGAAAAGCTTCTCATTTCACTTGTGATGAGAGCTTTACCTTCTTCATTTGATATGTTGATAACCTCCATCCAGGTGTCCCAACGACAAATTACCTACATCGAGTTGGTCAATCTGCTCCAACAACAAGAGGCACACCAACTTCACAAGGATGATTCTTCCAATACAGCCCTATACACCAATAGGCAGGGTTCTAGGAAGAAATGTAATGGGAAAAAAGGAGGCAACTTTCAGAAAGGAGGAAATTCTCAACAGGATACGAAAGGAAAAGGCAAGCAACCTCAACAGAAGAAGAGGTGGTGCAAGATCTATGAGAAAGAAAACCATGACACCAACAGGTGTTGGCATAAGAACAAGCAAAAAGGCCAAAACAAACCACAAAATAAGAACAAGAAACCCCAGGTGAATGTTGTTGTTGAAGAATCTGACTCAAATTCTGAATGGGCACACAAGGTGCTCATGACTACCACAGATTCCACTCAGAGGGATCCTATTTGGTATGTCGATTCTGGAGCTAGTAAACATATGACTGGCAACAGATCGTGGTTTGAATCATTTGTGGCCAAGGAGGGCAAACCTGTCACCATTGCTGATGATAAAACCTACAGGGTTCAGGGAGAGGGTACAGTTTCAGTCACTCTTCCTGATGGCAAGTGTCAGATTGACAAGGTCCTCTATGTTTCGGGATTGGCCAACAATTTGTTGTCAGTGACACAAATCCTAGACAGAAATATGGTTGTCAACTTTCATGTTGAGAATGGAAAGAAGTGTTGTACAATTACCAAGAAGGGTAAGCAGATTGCAACAGCTTCATATAAGCATGGCTTATTTGCACTAGATGCTATCTCTACTCCACATGTTGCCATGACTGTCTCTACCAAGGAGGCAACTTCCCTATGGCACAAGAGATATGGGCATCTTAGTTCTGGCTACTTACTTGAGCTCAGCAAGTATGAGATGGTAAAGGGTCTTCCTTCCCTTTTTGCCACATTGCCAGTGTGCTCTATCGCTTGGCAGAAAGCGACATAGAGTACCATTTGAGAAGAGCTCTATAAGAGCAAGAAAACCTCTCGGAGCTAATTCACACCGATCTATGCGGTCCTTTCACACCCAACAGTGTTGGAGGGAAGAGGTACTTTCAGTTATTCGTAGATGACTACTCACGAAAGATGTGGGTTTTCTTTCTCAAACTAAAATCTGAAGCTTTCGCATTCTTCCAGGAGTTCAAGAAATCCGTTGAGAAGGAGTCAGGAGCTTCTATCAAAACCCTCCGCTCAGATCGAGGGGGAGATTTTACCTCTAATGAATTTTCTGCATTCCTAGATAAGCATGGGATCAAGAGACAGTTAACAACTGCCTATACTCCTTAGAAAAATGGAGTTGCTAAGAGAAGGAACCGTTCTATCATGGAAATGGTTCGTTGTATGCTCACAGGTGCAACTCTTGGGCAACAATATTGGGCAGAAGCTGTCACCACTGCAGTGTATATTTTGAATAGGGCACCCACAAAGGCCCTAAAAGGAATGACTCCACAGGAAGCATGGAGTGGTCGAAAACCCTCCATATCTCATCTACGTATTTTCGGGTGTCAAGCTTTCATGCACATACCAAAAGAGAAAAGGAAGAAGCTAGATGAGAAAACACTGAGATGTATTTTTCTTGGATATTCTGAGCACTCTAAAGGATATCGGTTGATAGATCCTTTGACCAAGAAAATTCATATCAGCAGAGATGTTGTCTTTGATGAAGCTTTCACATCACAGAGCACATCTACAGTACACCAGGATATTGTGGAACCAAAGGAAGAGGAGATTCCTTCGTCAACACGGACAGGGAGGTCCTTCTACATCTTCTTCACCACCACCGAAGCGGAATCCTAAATGGTGTACAAATACAATCGAGAGATGCAAATTTATCCACTCCTCCCAATTTGAATTTGGATAGACCTCATACACGCAGTATGGCTCAAAAGGAAAGAGAAGCCGAGAAACCGGTGAGGTTGATGATCTTTGTCAATCTTTTGAGGAACTTTCCGTGACTCCAAGTAGAGAAGTTGAGGATATGGATATTGATGATGACAGGGCATTCATGTCTACCATAGATAGTCTTGAACTCGCATCGGTGCAAGATGCTCTCGGTGAGCCTCAGTGGAAGGCCGCTATGAATACAGAGTATGAGTCTCTGATGAAGAATAAAACTTGGAAGCTTGTTGATCTGCCGCATGGAAAGAAACCTATTGGCTGCAAATGGGTATACAAAGTCAAGTACAAGGCAGATGGAACAATTGATAAGCATAAGGCCCGTCTTGTTGCAAATGGCTATGCTCAAAAGGAAGGCATCGACTATGAAGAAACTTTTGCACCTACTGCTCGGATGACCACAATTCGGGTTATGTGTGCTATGGCAGCACAATATGGGTGGAAATTTCACTAGATGGATGTCAAAAGTGCCTTTCTTAATGGTGATCTCCAAGAAGAAGTCTATATGACTTAGCCTGAAGGATTTGAAGTGGAAGGCCAACAGTAGAAAGTTTGCAAATTGGTCAAATCCTTGTATGGTCTGAAACAAGCTCCTCGAGCTTGGTATATAAAAATGGACAATCACCTAATGCAGCATGGATTTAAGAGATGTCCGTCAGATGCAAACCTCTATTTCAAGAAATAGGGTTCTGAGATAGTGTTGCTTGTACTCTATGTGGATGATCCGCTCATTACGGGGAGTTCGGAAGATATGATCTCTATCGTCAAAAGAAACTTGTGCAAATATTTTGATATGACAGATCTCGGACTTCTCCATTACTTGTCTTGGTCTGGAATTCAGCCAGAAGGAGCACACCATCAAAGTGTCTCAGAAAAAGTATGCCAAGACATTGCTCGATAAATATCGCATGACTGACTGCAAGCCAATGGCAACTCTTATGGAGAATGGACTTCAGTTATCGCGATATGATGACTCACCTCAGGTAGATGGCACTCTCTATCGACAGTTGATTGGGAGTCTCATATATCTGACCAATACTAGGCCAGATCTCGTATTTGCTGTAAACTATCTTTCGAGGTTCATGCAGGAGCCTAAGATTACTCATTGGAAAGCAGCAAAACGTTTTCTTCACTATGTTCGTGGTACTATAGAATATGGCCTAGAATACAAGAGGAACAACAAATTCTTCTTGCAAGGATACACGGACTCCGACTATGCCGGATCATTTGATGATCGCAAGTCAACTTCTGGATATATTTTTCATCTGGGATCCGGTCCTGTATCTTGGCACAGCAAGAAGCAACAAGTGGTTGCTATTTCTTCAACAGAGGTATAATATCGTGCCGCACGTGAAGTTGTGTGCGAAGTGATATGGTTATGTCGCATTCTAACAAGTATGGGCCATCCATAAAAATATCCAATACACTTGTTCTGCGACAATCAAGGTGTTCTGAACCTCGTCAAGAATCCAGTCCATCATGAAAAAACAAAGCACATTGACACACAATGTCATTTCATTCGAGAGGAAGTTCCAAAGCACCGAATTCAACTTCAGCACATTCCCACCGATGCTCAAGTTGCAGACATTTTCACTAAGGCACTTGGACGTGTCAAATTTGAATTGTTTCGCAGCTCACTTTGTATTGCAAAATAATGTAAGGGGATGTTAGTAGTCAAGTATAGCTATTAGTTATTACATTACCCAAATAATGTAATAAAGGGGGATGTTAGCGTACTGTTTAGGACTGTTAGTCTTTTGTACATATTACATTATTTGGCAGACTGTTACAACTTCGTAACAGATCCGTTCCGTCGATGACTATTCTTGGCTACTGTAAACATTATTTAAACACTGCTGCAATAATAAAATACTGTTCCGTATTTTACATTGACTTGGTTTTCTCTATTTGCACTCCTAACACGTTCTTTGATCCACCACCCCCGTTTCTCTTACAATCACTAAGTTTTTATCGAGGTCTCGACCCTCTAGGCCATTAATGACCCACCTGGAAAAATTCATTACAAAACCTACAAATTCAGCTTCCCCAGCCGTGTTTCCAATTTTCTTTCCATAAATGGGAAACTGCCCCGATCTACCATGAATGCATGTATTAAAGAGGCCCTTGACCTGCAACTGCCATTTTGTCAGACTGTTCTTCTAAACTGTTGCCTCTTTTTCTGTGTGCATGGTCGTCTACGTGTTTATTTCCCATTTGTTTTCTTTCGGTCATGATATCTTGACCTTTTCCCCTTCGAGCCTAAGCTTTGTCTTTATGTCATGACATCACGACATCGTGATATCATGACCCCCCCACCTTCGAGCCTTGATTTCACTTTTACATTGCGACATTGCAACATCACGATATCGCGACGTCACGATATCGTGACCTCCTCGCCTTCAAGCCTTTGTTTCACTTTTACGTCACGACATCGCGATGTTGCGATATCACGACATCGTGATACCGCCACCTTTTCGCCTTCAAGCCTTTGTTCCGCTTTTACATCGCGACATTGCGACCTCGCAATATCGTAACCCTTCTGACCATCACCTGCTTGCCTTGCCTTACATCGCAATATTGCAACCCTTTCGACCATTGCCTACTTGCCTTGCCTTTGGTCGCGATATCATGACATCGCGATATCACGAAGTCACAATTTTGTGACATGTCACGATTTCGTGACCCCTCCACCTACTGCAACTTCTGTCCTATTTTCCATATTTGCAAAACACTTAGAAAATTTTTGGTTGATGCAAGATTGCTTTATTGCCGCCGGATGCTCCTGCATCATTTAAGAACATCATATGGTAGTTATATATGATCTCTCTACTTGAGTCCAACATAAAATTTTTCATTATTACCATAACGACGTGATTCCATGGGGCCTTCAAATATTTGGAGTCATAGTCATTCTACAAATTTGGCAGATATTCTCATGCATCTATAAAAAAACCGATATTCTCGCTTTAGAGAGTGTTTTGGGCACTTATGACAACCACCATCAATAGGTAACCTAGACACCTCACCAATGAGGTCCAACGAGATGATGAAATCAATCCCTTCAGCTTGGACCCACCCCTTTCTCTAAGAGTGGGCCAAGGTTCTTGATAGGGCCCTATGATGGCCATGCAAGAATAAAATGAAATCCAAGAGACCACATTTATGCAATATTTTTTTAATTTCATCATCAGCCTCCAAAACTCTTGGTTGCACAAGAAATCTTATATCCTTTTGAATAGACTTTCGAGCCATAAGAGACCACCACTTTCTCTTATAGGAAAACAAGACCACTCTCTTAGCACCTTGTAAACAAAAAACAAGTTTCCTTTAAATCAAATTACCTCCTTAGGCGAGCTGCAAACTTCCCAACCATAAACGTCAATGAGAAGTTGAAGAATTATCGAGTAACATGAAACCATAAATAAGGAGCTTGATTTTCCAACCAAATGACAACAATACGACTAGGAATACCATAAAATGGCTAAACCCTCAGGCTTGAAAAAAGACCCACTACCAAAGCAGCAAAGATAAGCTTATTAATCTATCGGTGCTACAAAAGGAAATGAAAGTTTCCAACCTTAGCACGAACCAAAAAGCTATCATAAGATTCATCTTATGTGGGTCTCCTTGGAACTCGACAAGCAACAAGGCACCACCAAGAATGAAATAATTTGCAAAGATCCACATCCCCCAGTAGACCCTACCTATTCGCTCAAAGAAGAAGGTGACTAAGATCAAACACCAACAATTAATCACAAGTACAAAACTCCACCCTATCCAAACATTATTGAATTAATTATATTCACAGAATCCCCTTCCACTATCACTTTTTGGAAGTCTAGAGATTCAACCAACAAGCCCTTGGAGTAGATATTTGGCTTCTACAAAATGGGAAGTTTGAATTGATAGGATTTCAGTGAAAGCTCCAATCATATTCTCTTCATCATTACTAAGGATACCTCCTACCACTTCTAGTCTGAGTTCCTCTTTGAAGCACCATCAAATTTAAGTTTAATCCAATTGATAGGAGGTAGGGACCATTTTACCAGGCTCCTCTTGGAAGGTGGAGATAAATCAACTAGTAGAATTTTCAATGGAAAATCAAGCCTGAGCTCTACCGAGGCTTCTTAAAAAAAAACTCCATCCATATCTAGAAAACAAGGAACATTTTCCATAGTTGTCCCAATCGCTCTCAAGAAGATTGATTTTGGATCTCACTTGAGTCTTCAAAGGCCATTTGATTCCACTCCCACCAAATGCTCCAAAACAAGTAAGGAAGTAAGAAGGACTAGAACTTTATAGACGAGGAGACTTAAAGAGCGATGACCACCAAAAAAAACATCAACAATAAGAAAACAATAAAACCCAATGAACACCTATGGAAAGAAACACATGGTCGAACACCGCAAAAGAGAAGGGACATTGTAAAAAAAAAAAAAAAGTGTAAACAAGACTCTCAAAGATTTGTATAAAAAACACCTATTTACGAAGGTTACATTTGTTCTGAATGAACAACCAATAAAAAAACTTTGACTTTAAGAGTAAGATACTTCAACCAGACTTTGGGGTAAAATTCTTCATTAACAAAGACTATACTTATACTTTTCAATTTTAAATAATAGTTTTTCATTTTTCAACTTCGTTTAATTTACGTTATTATAAATAAAAAAAATTTAAAAAATTATCATTCGGTTATTTAATAAAACATGTATTTTAATCAACACCTTTAAATAATAGCTACTATATTTCTAGTTTTAATGTCTTTGAAATAGATTATATTTTTCTATTAATAAAAACTCTACCATCTATGATAACATCAAGAATAGAAATACCTTTCCTCAAGACTTTAATTTTTGGAGCATATGTATCAACCTTTGTGTCAAACACAATGACCTCAACTTTCCTCTTTCCTCTTTCCTCTTGAACTAAGGCTGCTATGAAACTCCCTTCACTTTTTTAATGCACATACCTGATGTTGACATTTTGCTTTGACAAATCCTCTATGATTGAGTATCGTATGGCTTGTTGAGATTGGAAAATCTTGAACTCCCAATTTTCTTCTCCTCTTTTTAGGTTCTTCTTTCTTCTTCTTGGCCTCTTCTTCCTTCATTGGGAGTCCTATCACGAGCTTACTTAATAGCCAGAAAATCAACTTATTTTTTGTTATCTTGAACAAGATCAACAATATTAAGTGGACCTTTTCCCTTCTCATTACTCTTTGTCTTTGAAGTATATGCCTTATTAGGAAATTTTTTCTTCTAATGCCCTTTCTCTTTGCACTCATAGCAAACTACCTCAAACAAATTCTTCCTAACACCTTTATCTCCACATTGGGCTCACTAAGTTCCTATGTTCTTTCCTTGCAACAAGTTGATTATAAGTTATCTCATTTTTTTATTAGATCTTCTACTTCAGCTGTAGAAGTAGAGGAAGATGAACTGGATATGGAACCTGGCTAGAAGTTGTCAAAATGGATGGTGTTGGTGGAACTGGCTCCTCCTCCAAACTCTCCTCTTGTCACTTTGCAACTTCATACACATGTTGGGTAGTAATAGGTTGCTCATACTTGACATTCAACCTAATTTCTACCTTGAGACCTACAATAAAATACTTACAAAGCATGTTATCCACACCCTCCATGAGGCCATTAGGCAAGTTCTCCTTTCATAATTAGACCTCCACTTTCTTCTAAAGCTCCTACACTCATGCATAGTAGTCACAAAATTTCTCTTCAGGTCCTTAAACTAGCTTCATTATATTGAATATCAAGTCAAAATATTTCTAACATAAGTTGTACTCCTCGATCATATTTTAACTAATCTTGTTCCATGAATTCTTGATCTACTCCTCTTGTGTCTCATACCATCTAAAAGTAGCACTATCAAAAAATATGAAAAGAAAATATGCCAATTGCTTCCTTAGTGTTAACACATTACAAATGCAAGCTCTCTTATATTCTTGAATAAAGATCTTGGCATCTTCAAAATATTGGACTAAAAATATAGGAAGTTTTTCATCTTTACAATGGCCTTGGAATCCCAAGTTCAACTCTTCCTAGTTAAAGAGTTGAGGGATCGTGAATTGAAAGTTGAAATATCCTGTAGAGTACTAAGAATACCCAATTTACCATATTTTGTGTACCAATTCCTTACTCTTATGCCTCTAGTGTAGACACACAAATAAGAACAAGGTAAACCAAATGGTAGACTATGATGGGGTAATTACAAACTATCCACAAGATCACCAAAATATACACTTGTTGATCATACTTCATAATTACAACAAGCAATGTCTATATGAAAGAAAACAACTATTAGGAACACTTAGTAAGGATACCAAAAAAGGGACTTTACCACATAGGACAAGCAACAACACCGCCAAAGAGGAGTGTCCCAACAATAGACACAAAAAATGTCATACTACAACATGAACACAACACTTCCTTAAGCCATCCTCTTACTATGGTCATTTCGATAGGTGGATAATATTAAGTTGGTGATGGTACATTACCATATAATTTATATGAACAATAAAATATTAGCACATCATTGAAAATAGAAGTTTATCGAAGAACAAGATATGTCACAATGCAAACAAAATAAATTACATTACACATGCAAAATTACAATAGTACATATATGCTCACTAATTTGTCTTGTGAGTGAATGTGACCCTCTTGTTGAACCTCAAACTCCTATGGACTTGCTTAATGTTCATGATCCACACCCTCACTCTAATAATCTTGGACACACCTTGGACAAGGAAACACTCTTTCTTAGCTAGCTTGGCTTGCTAGCTCTCACTCACACCCTAGACTCCCTATTACTTCTTTGAGCTCACACTTGCTCAAATTAACTTTACTTGACTTGCCTTCAATGAGAGGTATCTCCTCTATTTATAGGTTCATGGGAGCTAGATATTATATGCATGGAGAACACTATATGGGCACATGACAAAACTTTCTAGAGATATCATTTTTGGAATCTTTCAATACTATTAAGATATTTGAGATATTTGTCGTGGACTTTTCCTATGATTACATGAGATAGTTCAAATATTACATGTTTATAGAGATTTTCCTTTTGGAAATTTTCTATAATTACATAATAGTTTCACAAGTACTTTTCGTTTTTTGACAAGCAACTATAATTTTATATAAAAATTGGGTTTTTTAAGAGGATACTGTTAGTTTGACACTTGTCAATTTCATTGACATTTGTCATGTTCATCATATAGTCTTATGCCTATATATTGTACTCATTTGTTGTATAATATGATCTCATATTTTTCATTCCATTATAGTCCCAACATTTGGTATTAGAGCTTCAAGATTTCTCTGGTCTTGTGAGCGTGATGGGGGATTTCCCTCATGGAAATCCCCCCTCAATTTTATCTAACTTGCTACCCTAAAACTATATTTTGGTGGCTTCACCTTTCCTCTAGAATGCACTTTGTAAATCTGATGTTTTGTATCTAGTAATGTTGTCCTAATTGCTATTTTCTTGCTGACTTTAAATTTAAAAATTTTATATTGCAAATAAGTTAATCTCTCCACTGAAATGGTGTTCTTGAATCTCAAAAATTTTGTAGGTAACTCCAAATCGCAGCTGAGATTTTCCTTCAATAACCCTTTAGTTTTCTGTTGTAGAAACCAACAACCTCCTATCTCTCAAAAGGCCTTCAAGCCTTCAATGGAAATATTCAAACCTCTCAGTTTTGGTAGTTTCTTTAATATAATTTCTCCTTATTCCTCATTTTCAAATTTTGACTTCAATATAGACCTTCTCAAGAATATAAAGTCTTGAAGTCTTCACAAAAATCATTCAAATTTTGGAAAGTTTCTTTCCAAATCCATATCAGTTTGGACTTGTTGTTGGAGGGCGAGAATTATCCTAAAATATTCCTTTATCAAGAACTTATCCTTGGTTGTAAATTTTCTCTAATGAGTTCTCCTAGGAACTACTTCAATGGACTTATTTGAATCTCCTTCAATAAGGTTCATCAAGGCTTCTCCTTGTTTCTCCTTGAGACCTCTTCTTTAGGATCTTCACTTTTGCAGCTTCTCTAGTATTACCAATAAGACATTTTATTAAACATTTTACTATAGAAGTTTTGGCAATGAGATCTACCTCTTGGATATTTGAAATTTATTGCTACTAGTATTTGGAACAAGACCTTTGCTAGTCCTTAATATTCAATATTCCAAGACTAGAAGTTGTTCAATGAGACATTCTATGGGTCTCTTCAACTTCTTCAAGGTGAAGTCTTCAATATTCAATGAAGATCACCAATATATTATCTTCACCTAGACTTTTCTCTAGAGTTTGTTCAATTTACTATTTATAGTCTTTAATGGATATCACAAACCTCCAATCTTCTCTTGGACTTTTCTTTGGAGTATCTTAAATATTCTATTTGTAGTTCTTCAATGGAGATCACCAACCTCCACTCTTCTCCTGGAATTTTTTTTGGAGTCTCTTCTTCTTAAAATATACAACAAGGCTCCTATAGCCTTTTCTTATTTTGCTCTCTAAAATTCTACAATCTCTATGAATGGGACCTTTTCTACAGTCCTCTAAATCTTCAATCTCTTGTTTGTTGCTTTTGGTGCTAGATTAATTCTAAAGAAGATATTATTCTTAGCTCTTTTGTAGGAAGCTTCCCAAATTTCTTTGAATCTACTTTTTATTGCAACAAAGTATTAGCACTATAATGGAAGAAATTCTAAATCTACAAATGATTAATCTTCACTAGATGATTTGTCAATATAGTGGAATCAACACTGATTCCTAGTCTTTACAAGTTTTTTTGCAACACCTAATGTTACCTAATGTTGACCTGTTTTTTTCTTTAGTTTGGATAGTGCACTTTAAGGGGAATGTTAGAATTAAAGTGCACTATGCCTCTTTAGTTTGACACTTGTCAGTTTCATTGACATTTGTCATGTTCATCATATAGGCTTATGCCTATATATTGTAACCCTTTTTCATTTGTAAATTATCTCTTCAGTTTTTCTCCTAACATTTGGTATCAGAGCTCCTGGATTTCTCTATCCTTATGAGCTTGAGGGGAAATCCCCCCCTCATCCTTTCCTCCCATTTTTCATTTTTTTTTCTCCATTTTCTTTTCAAACCAGGGAATATGCTCTCCATCATTGATGGATCAAAAACCAAAAGTTTGCAAAAAAATAATGGCTGAAAAATTTGATTGGCGTTGGTTGACTCCCGCACCATATATATTTTTTATTTATCTCCCGTGGATGTTTGTGATAAAAAAAATTCAACTGAATGTGTTGGTTCAACTGTTTCCTGCAATGGACTTGTGTTTGCCCCGGTGGATGGGGAAAGAGCGATGAGGTATCCAATCTCTAACAGGGGGCGATCCCCACCACGCACAAAAGCATCGGTTTCCCTAAAAAGATGTGATTTTTGAGAAGCTTCACAATCATGGGCAGAAGCCGCTGTAGACCCGTGGACTAGGGATTTTTTTTATTAGTGAACCAGAGCATGCACCAACGGAAGTTACAATGCCAGATGATTTGGCATATGTCAAGATCCCAACTGTTAATGCGATATAACTCTTGCATGTCCCAATGGCTCTCCCTTTCTACGGGCGCGACTGCTAGTTCTAAAGTTTCACAAATCTGAATTGTGATATTTTTATTTTTTTCCCATTGCGTCGATATGTTTTTTTTGGGAAAGGAGGAAGAAAACTGGCATGTTGTTTTGTTTGATGTCGTGAAATAAAACCGAGGGTAGATCTGTGTGCAGTTGCAGTTTAATCCTATGACACTTTCTGGCATTGTTTTTTCCATCCTCTCCTTCAAACTGGTGCTCTGGCTATGCTATTTTTTAGCTTGATGTTGGTGTTTTCTTCACCTTGGGTGGGGTAAAGCTGTGCGCGATATAATATTTTGCTATATGCTGAAATGACCTGTATTTGGCACTCACAAATGTTTTTCGCCAAGCAGTTCAAGTCCACCTCACACGATCAAGCAGATTTTTGCTGTAATGATTGGTGTTGTTGACGACAAGTTTTTTTTTGGTGAGTCAAGCTATGAAAGTTTCAGAGATCGATACGGCAGAGGAGATGATGAAATTTTCCAATAGATATGATGCAGACCTAGAGATCAGGAAGCTTCGATTTTAGTGTGAACCGGTACATGATGTTTTTTTCCCACAGTTTTGAGAGCCCGCTGTGTTTCAAATTCGCAGAAGGTTGTTTGTCAAGGTTTTATATGAGTGTTCTTCACATGGTTGTTGTATGGCGATAAAATCAATATGATGATTTTTGCCTATCTGAAACATGGCATGGTTTCAAGTGTGGATGCCGCAAGGAAATGGAGGATGTGGTTGCGATCCTCCTGGAATTCAGTTCCGCAAAGGATAGCTCACTTTTGCATTAACCTGATGGAGATATATGGAATTTTCCCACAAGTCCTGCATGTGAGAAAATATTTCTTTTAACATATATGTAAACGGAACGAAAAGAGATTTTAGGAAATTAAGCAATCTAAACATTAATGGGTGAAAAATGAAGTTGTATGATATTTTAAAGGATGGAGGTGTTCTTATGCCATTATTGTCTTGTACGACCCATATTGTTCAGTTATGGAAAACTCAAGAGACTTTGTTTCATTCTTCCAAGGTTTCTGACTTTACTGCGTGTGAGAACGGATGCATGAAGCACTTGCTTTTGTTTTCATGGATCCATAACTTTCTATTGAAAATTTGCATAGCCCCTAATCCCTCACAACCGTGTATGAAAGTCAATACTGGTAAAGAATGATGGATAATATTTAATTAATTAAATAAATAAATAAATAATACATTTTATGATTTATTAATCATTACCTCAGGGCTTTATCAATTTATTAAGGTAATAACACTTACTGTCAAATTTGAGTAGAATATCTAAAACCTAATGAAACTCTCATGTTCATGCAAGTCACTAAATACTCTACCAATGGTATATTTTACTCTTTTATAATGCTCATGTAAGAACATTTTTCTACGATTTTAATATCTCTAACGCATTACTTTTGTAGACTATAGTAGTAGATAATATGCTTTAATGTCTTGACACTTAAATACTATTGCTCTAAATGAGTTGAGCTTCTTGAAATATGTCACTCTAGTTAAATTAAAAACTCTTCCACTTTTTTTTAGGTGATTTAATCTCCTATAGACACTTTGGAACGCCCAAGTTCTTGAATGCTTCACTAACTTGGATGCCCTACTTGACTCATGCAAATGCTTTTTCTCATTGAATTGCTCTAGATTTCTAGTTATCTCATGCAGATGGTTTGGCTCTAGCCTTCTGGTCATCTCACATAAACTAATTGGCTTACCAAGTCACTATATATTTTGGTTGTGTCACACTAATGATTTGCATTTGGTCTTTTGTCTATCTCCCTTAGACACTCTTAGCTTTCTTTACCTTATTTAACCTACTTGTCTCCACTTAGCACAATCTAGTAATAATCATTCTACTTTATACTTGGTACATACAATAGCTTTTGGGTGCTTTAGTATCCTTTGTCTACTTGATCATGAACCCTTTTAATATATGTGAGAATTCTTTTGTCTTCTAATAATTTTAAAGATATTGGATACTTTTTCCAACATAATATATAAAGACTTCCTTTTTCTTATTGGTCCTTCGATAGTGGTTTTGAACAACTCTAACATTATTATGTGATTCTCCTCTCTTTTAGAGAATCCAACTAAATTTCAAGGTGAATTTAAATGTCCCCTCATGTCTAAATTTCTTTAGATTTGGCCCTTCTAATCATTTTTTGACAAATTCCTTGTCTTCACTAGTTTTTGAACCAAATGGATAGAGCCTAGCATCCAAATCAGGGTGACTTTTATTTTTTCTCTCTCTATCTATTCATCAATCCTTTCAATATCTTCACTTACTTTAATGTGGAAAGACTCTAACTAAGGACTAATCAATCTATAAATTCACAATTGTAGCAATCACATCAAAGACATCCTTCAATGGTAACAATAGAGACTAATTGGAGTAGTTTCAAATATGACAATGGCTCTAATATTGTTATTGGTTTTTAAGACAAATTATATTAGTCCCAATATTTTGGATATTTGAGTAGACTTAAATATAAGAGCAATAAAATATAAATTTTTCAATATAAATAATAATAACATTCAAAATAATATCAAATATGAATGTAAAATGACCAAAATCATTCATGCAATAACATGAAGAACACTTATAGTAGAATTGCTCAAAATATGCATACAAGCTTCAATATTCATGCTTGAATATTTTTATACATTGTTTAGATATATTTTATGAAGCTTCATCTTCAATATATAACCTTAAAAGTATTACTCTTCAATACTTGACTATTGCACTTCTCACATATCTAAGAGTTGCAATATTTCTTATTCCATACATAATATAGATACTCTTATATCCTTTGGATACTCTTATATATTTTTACACATACATAAAAGGGAAATATAAAATATGTATCAAATAATATAATATTATCAAACATTTTTTTATTTTTCTTCTCCCTTGCTTGCAAAGAAGTTTTCCTAGAGCTTAATCATGATATTTAATCTACATTAATAGAATAAATCAAAAAATCTAACTTCATTCCCAACAAATTTTAGATGTAATTATTTTTCACAATATCTAGGGTTTCCTTGAAGTGTCTTTCTCAATGTTTTATTTTTTATTGTTGTTGCACAAGCACATAGGCTAGGTCCTATGGATTTCATTTAGTTACTTATTTAATTTTTCCCCTTAGAAAAATATAGGAATTCTTTATATGAGCACCATATAACTACCTATAATAGTAATGAGTCAAATCCTTCAAGATCAACCCCAAATCAAGACCAGGTTGACAGATTATGTAGAATTATGGGATTAAATAAAACTTGTTAAATAACATGTTTTATAAATTCTATGGAAAGGATAAGCAAGGAGGCATCTCTCACCTTAAATATCATTTAGTTTATAAAATAAGACATGATGTTACCCCTTACCCTATATTAGGTGATAAAATAAAAATTGATGAAGGCTTGTGTAGTAAGGAGGCCAGGAGAATAGGGCAAAAATTCATGAGTGTTGGATTTGAGCATGGAGTAGTGGCTTGGAAATATTTTTATAAGGAAAATATCAAACTATAGGAAGTTAGTTTCACTACCAAAGAGTACATTCTTAGTCTTCATATTTGATGAGGATTTTAGAGCAGTTTGGGTGTTGGGCAAGGTTTGAATAGAAGAAAAACAACTATTCAAACTATCACATAAGATAAAGATAAGATGAATAAAGTAAAAATCAATCATGGCTAATTTTTTATGTTGTTGCACAATTCATTCAATTGCTTTAACAACCTATTGGTAATTTTGCAACCTTACCACATTACAATTTTATCTGAACAATTCATTGTAAAATTGTATGCTTTTTAAATGAAGGCATGGTAGTTTTGTTGAATATAGTCTTTAATACATCTTTTGTTTATGTTTTCTACCTTTTCATTTTCATAATATTGTATTGTTGTAAATACGTCGAAGTATTGGAAGCAGTGAAGGAATTTTGTCAAGGGACATGATGTCGGTAAGAAAATTATTTTGGGACCTTTCGCCCGAAGTTTCATCCTAAGAAAATATCAAAGTCGATATTGGATCTCAAAAAGAAAAGGCTATTTCACCCCAGTTAAGAGGTAAATATTTTGTTGTCCCTCTTGGACACAAAGTTGAATCCAAAGAGTTCCATCTATTTTATGCGAAGAAGTGAAAATGAGTATGAGGCACTTTCACCCAAACGAGGGGTGAAAACTCGTTTTGACCCTCTTTGGGGTGAAAGTTATTTTAAAAATATTCTGAGGCACCAACAAAGGTTAATTTAAAAACATTACGTAAATTCGAAAGCGCTTTCACCCCAAATGAGGGGTGAAACTTTTTGGCACCCCTCTTTGGGGTGACGCATAATGTAAATATAGCATTGATAGGACTGAACGCTCGCAAATTGTAATGGAATTTTAAAAAGTCATCATAACAGGGCGCCCGTTGAATTTGAAGCATGATCACCTTTCCAAGAGGTGAATGGAGTTTTGGAGGTTTAGTTTCGGGTAAATATCCTTGCACAACACTTCAGATTGAATTGACAGGTGATATCGTCCTTCCTGAAGGGCTAAAGTTTTTATCATCCCCTTTTGGGGTGACAACTAAAATGGTAGTTATAAGGAGAAAAATAAAAATTAAAAAATGAAGGTGTTTGAGTATCAAGATCGACTGTCGCTTATGGTTGCTCTGACAAGGCTATTTCACCCCTTTTATAGGTGATATTCATTCCTCAGCAAAGATATAGCCCGGGTGTGCGCTTTCACGATTTTTCAAGGAAAGATAGCATTTAATTCTAGGAGTGTTGTACACAAGCATTTCCAGGATATCAACTCTAATGTAGAGAGATCAGGGGTAAAACTTGTTCATTTCCAATGCATTGAATGTCAATCTTGGTGATTTTCAAAGAAAATTTAATACTCAATAGAAACCTCCAGTGGAAGGAAATTTTTGAGACACAAGATGAAACAAATTCAGGCCCAATTCTTAGGTAATGTTGTTGTATCCTGATGCACCAACATCCCAAGTTGCTTTAAGAATTTAATCCTATTGACTTCCTTGTGTAATTATCCTGCCAAAGCTAGATCAATATTTCTTTATAAATTATTTTGATCATAATGACACTAATATAGAGGAGAAAAATATGTACGCTAGTTCTTTATCTACAAATATTTTGTTGTACATGCATTAAATGATAGAGGTAAAATCCCTCTATAAAATACTAATCATTTTTCATTGTAAAGGATGGAAGGTTGGACACTCTACAAAAATTTACTCCAAGTTTTTTGCATTAATAGAAGCAACTCAGCTTCTGGTTCTTCAAGTGATTTTGCATTTATAAGCTTTATGTGTGTGATTCCTAAAATTTTTATTTCCCATCATTTGTTGTGAGTAAATTCTACTTTTAAATTTAATATTTTTTGGTGTGGGGAGTGAATACTGGAATGCGCTTGGGATTTTATTTTCTTGTATGATCGTCAGAAGTTTCTGTGCTTATATTTTTATTGAATGCTATTAATGGCTTAGTGGAAATTTGGTTGTTAGTATATCCTCATCTTATTCTACTGACTCATAGCCATATTTCTCATTTCTTTCCTATTTATCTAAACTTACATCCAACGTAGAATTAGAAAGGGAGTCAGTCGTCTCTAGAGATTGGCCTATATGACATTTCTTTCCTCTAGCATTTCAATGTTGGCCGGTTCTAGGGTGCACAAGGCATAGATATTGTAACTAGGAAGATTCATGACCAACACAACCCTTATTGGAAATACTTAGTGGAGGAATTATTTATGGCTTGCAAAAGGGTTCGGTCATATTTGGAAAAATAATTTACTAGGCTATTATTGGAAGTGTGTGTCATAATCAAGCATACTCTTATAGAAAATAAAAATTAAATAAGGAGGGTAAGAAACTACAACAATATCTTTGATGGATAGACAAATGTGAGGAACATTATACTCGTTAAGGTTGTGATGTCTACAAGTAGATCCATGGTTTTCCTAAAGTCATTTGATATCTTATGAAATATGAAGAATGCATAGATGTTATTTAATTTTTTGGATGAAGTCATGCTAGAAGTGGGAACAAAGAAGTTTTTTCATGTTGTGATGGATAATTTAATAGCAAATATATATATATAGATAGGATTCAAGAGGAGAAGTACTCCACTAATTTCTAGAGGCCTTACACTACCCATTGCATTGAACTGATGCTTGAATATATTGTCAATATTACATGGGTTCTTAGCTTCATGAGGGATCATAATGAGGGAGAGCACATTCTTCACCCATGCATCACCTGATTTACCTCAAATGTCATTATCTGGTAGAGGTTTCTAGTGACATTACCTGCATTAAAGTGAATTTCTTAGAGAAAATAAAAATATACCTTTATATTTCATTCAAAATAGTAGGGGGAGTATGTGTTTTTAATGATTTATTTTTTGTGTATCTAAAAAATTCTCAAGATAATTGGTTGTATAAATTTACAATCATATAGTATTCTTATAAATTTTAGCATTTTTCTAAATTTAACTAAAAGTTTCTAAATATAATTTGAAATTTTTAATTAATTATATTAACTATGTTAGCATGAATAATTTTAACAAATCAATTATAGATGATAAATCCACTTCTAACCATTCTTTACTTTGTCAATGACATTAAAATAATAATGGGGTGTCTATATGATATAAGGATAGATCAAAATAAGGCATCCAATACTTTTATGATGTCAATAAATCTAAGTACAAATTCATTTAGCATATCATTTATAAGACATGGAAATGGAAAATTCATCAACCTATGGATAAAATGGGTTACTCCTTAAACCTCAATTTCATTTACATAATCAATATTAATGCTAATAAAGAGGTCTAAGGGTTTCTATGCAAATGAATGATAAATGATCCCATCAAACGTTGTCTTAGCCCTATTGATTCCTAAGCCTATATGGCCATTCAACCTAGTTTTTTTTATCTCTTCCTATAAAAATCAAGGTCAACCCTATTTGAGGCTGATTAAACCGGTGGCCTCTCCTTTTGAGCACCTTGTAAAAGTATGGAATTTTCCCACAAGTCCTGCATGTGAGAAAAGATTTCTTTGAACATATATGTAAACGGAACGAAAAGAGATTTTAGGAAATTAAGCAATCTAAACATTAATGGGTGAAAAATGAAGTTGTATGATATTATAAAGGATGGCGGTGTTCTTATGCCATTATTGTCTTGTACGACACATTTTGTTCAGTTATGGAAAACTCAAAAGACTTTGTTTCATTCTTCCAAGGTTTCTGACTTTACTGCGTGTGAGAACGGATGCATGAAGCACTTGCTTTTGTTTTCATGGATCCATAACCTTCTATTGAAAATTTGCATAGCTCCTAATCCCTCACAACCGTGTATGAAAGGCAATACTGGTAAAGAACGATGGATAATATTTATTTAAATAAAGGGTCCGAGATGCCCTCATAAAAGGAGGTCCAAGGTTCAAATCTTGGGTTTTTTTGGACTGAACACTTGTCCCTTTTTTGCTTTTAGTGGATTGTGGCATGGTGGTTATAGGGGCGGACTGCGCGAAGATTTGTGTGTTGCGGCAGCGCAGAATCCATAAAAAGCTGGACAACTTGCCATAACAAGCTAGACAGCCTGCCGAAATTGATGACCGATTCCACGATGTAAATTTAAAAAAAAATATATATTTAAATAAATAAATAATACATTTTGTGATTTAACCCTGTGATTTAACCCTATTCAATTCTATGAAAGTAAGGTTATTTTTCATTTTTGTGAGAGCATGGGAAAGATGGTAACTCTATTTAAACATCGTATCAGATCCATTTGAACGAAAGAACGTGAGAAAAAGATGACCATGCCTAAATGCACGACCTTAACAACCATACACAAGAAAAAGTAGGTGATATGGGTATAAGTAAGTGGAGAAATTGAAGCAAATTTCTTGCTCCCTTTCAAACACTCATTCCAAGGATTGTTTTTCTACTTCATAATTTATTTATTACTTATTCTCATAAATTCTATTGATTGAGGAAGTGTTACAAGTTACATGATTGTTTTTACTTCGTAATTTATTTATTATTTATTCTAAGAATCATATTGATTGAGGAAGTGCGGGCTGATCCTCTATGGAATATGATTGGAAATGTATAGAAAGGTATCACCTTCACTGAAAGCATTGATATAAAAAATAGATTATGAATTTAGAAAATATATATAAAAATTTAGATATAAAAATTCCTTTTAAGTATATAAGTTATTGAAAAAAAATTAACGTATAGAAAATATTGAAAAAAGTGTCCACTCAACAAAGATCTGAAACCTCATAGGTTTAATGTGTTGAATATATTGAAAAAATGTTGATTTTTTTTATTATAATTTGATGAACAAAGCTAAACATGATGTCATTGTGCATGGCAACAAAAAAATATTTTTAAAAAAATGTGGATTAGGTAATTGTTATATATAGCCACTTTTTATAAATATTAATTTTTACTTGATAATTCAATCTTCACGGTAGCATAAGGTTAGGCTTTTCCTTGAATCAGAAAATTTTGATATGTATAGAAATGCGTATGAATGAATAATACTTAAAAGGCATTGATATGTTTTGATGTTCTTGGGTGGAAATAGTTCTTTTCTACCTATGAAATGGTGTGCACCCATTATAAGATCTATTTAAATTAGTAAATTATTTTATTAATAAAATCTTTTCACCATTTTCTCATAGTTTTATTCTTTGTCAATAGGAAATTTAGGGGACACCCAGTTAGTTTTATATGTAAAAAATGTATTTGCTATGTATTTATTTAGGCTTTGAACCCATTCTCTATTCATCAACAATTTATATGCATCAACAATATCAAAAAACGGATGTACTCTATGGTCCAAAGTAACTTGGATATGTGTATTAGATAATTTTTTAATTGTATTAATTTGGGATTGGTTTAACTAAATAACAATTTGACATGTCTTTTGGGATTTAAGTTCCAACCTTTTGAATATAGATGCTAGCATGATACTAGTAGAAACTAAAATCTGTTAGTCAAGTGTAAGTTTTGCCTATTGATAGTTAAAGTTATTAGTAGCAAGGATATTTTTGTTATATTTATGATCATTTTGTTATTTTAGATGTCTCTATTGATAGTTACCTTTTGAATATAGATGCTAGCATGATACTAGTAGAAACTAAAATCTGTTAGTCAAGTGTAAGTTTTGCCTATTGATAGTTAAAGTTATTAGTAGCAAGGATATTTTTGTTATATTTATGATCATTTTGTTATTTTAGATGTCTCTATTGATAGTTAAAGTTATTAGTAGTAAGGATATTTTTGTTATATTTGTGATCATTTTATTCTTTTAGATATTGCTTTAGAGGATTAGCGTTATGCAATCTACTCGAGTAGTTAAACAACACCCGTATCTATTCTAATGTTGAGAGTAACTCATGCATAGAGATATTGGCCTTCAATTTTTTTAGGTCTTCTACAATATTATACTTTGCTTTGACTTCTTTATTTGTAGCTTACTTTGCTTGTCTTTGGAAACGTGTTCGAGATGTAGATGAATGTGTTTGCTTGTCTTTGTTTGTAACTTGCTTTGCTTGTTTTTTAGAATGTGTTTTTCTACAATAAAATTCCAACCACAAAGAAGGATAAAAAGAAAATTAAAATTATATAATATATCTAGTTAATATCATGATGAAAGATTATAATTCTTTTAAATATATTAAATTACGATTCAGTTTGGATAAAATTGTAAAAAAATTAATAAAAAATATATTTTAATTTAATTTAATATATATATATATAATTTACTAATAAAAACATATATTATTTATTTATTGATATTTAAGGAGTTCAATAATTAACTTGCGAAACTGCTACATCTACCATATAGATAACTTTAGATTGGATGTTTAACCCATTCTAAATCAAAATTATTAAATGCATGCTGATGTTTAATTAAAAGTTTTAAAAATATGGGTCCACAGGTAACATTATGGGCTTTGACTCTTTAAAAGGTTTAAAGTTCAAACCTCAAACCGTGGCGTGGATGAATGTATGAGAGGTGGATGTGTTCATTAAAAAAATTAAAATTAAAAAATTTAATAATTACCCTAAAAAATTTATATGGCAGTTATAACAAGCCGCTGCCACGTTATGATCCTAATTTTTATTACAATGCCGGGTGCCTGCCTCCCTATTTTTTTTAACGTTTCTCTAAATTAAAATTAAAATCCGAATTCTCTAACGGGATAAAAAAATTTCTTCTTGTTAATCTCTTCCCTGCGGGATACGTTACTGCTTGCTGCCACAGTTATTACTGTCAGTTACCATTACGAGGAAGGCAGCAGCAGGTTTGAGAGCACGTATGCTCTTGCTCTACAATTTGCATGCATGACCTTCTTCACGTCTAACAAACAGACGGCCATCACCGCACGTATGTCCCGGAAGGTCGGCGGATTGAAACGTCCCTTCTCGCTGTGATTGCTCTCCGACCCAATAAAAGGGATGTTTTTTCTTGACATAAAAACACTTATAAATCTAATTAAAATAAAATTGCACTACGTACCGTAGGGTGTCGAATCTGCAACATAGTTAAAATATATGTAAAATAAAATCAACTTTACCACTCCTTTCGATAAAAATAAAATAAAAAACACATAGTATATATATATAAAAGCAATGGTTACAATCACGATTTTTAGTAACCACCACCACAGCTGGTAGGGTTCAAACTATCTACAAAGGCTCCCAGGGCTTCCACCGTCTCAGTACATACATGGTAACCCGGCGTGAGATGAGGACCGTCGGACGCACAGGGGTTGCACCGTCGTCATCAATCTGGCGCACCACTCAGAGGAATCGGATCTGGGCTACTGTCTATGCATGGGCAAGCCCGTGGGATTGGAACCTAGGTCTCCTCTTGGTAAAAGCCCCAACTTACCAATCCACCTAGACCCACGGACCATAGCATATATATTTTAATAAGGGTAAGTATAGTTAGGTACTAAAGAGATTTAGGTTCAAATTTTAAGAAAAAGTTAACTATGTTCAAAATTTAGGACCTTTTGCAAAACTAGTAGTCTAATCTCAATCCTGCACTCAACGATAACAACAGTATAAATCTCAAGCGACCAAGGTAGTCCTCAGGCAGGGTCAACAAGAACGAAGAACTAGAAGAATATACTTATTGGGAGCACCACCCAAATAGATTTATTGGAAGCAATCCCTATGATTTAAACCCTTCACTGAACAGTTACTAAAACAAATAATTATATCCAACTCTTCTATATAATTAAAATATATATATTTTAGAAAAAGAAAACCAATAATAATAATTAGTAAATAAATAAATAAATAAATAAATATATATATATATATATATATATATATATATATTTATTTATTTATTTATTTATTTATTTACTAATTATTATTATTGGTTTTCTTTTTCTAAAATATATATATTTTAATTATATAGAAGAGTTGGATATAATTATTTGTTTTAGTATAGATATTATGTGCAAATAATATAACAATATCTTAAAAACATACATAATAATTATTAATAGGAGTGCAGCAATGCTCCATAACAAGAGATTTTCTATATGTACGACTATTTTATATAGTTCACTCAAAAATAAAGCTTAGCTTTTAATTTTTTCTGTTAGAATTTCCAAGAGTAGAACTACAAAGCATTACAAGATTTGAAGAAACAAAATAGAATTAATTGATTTATTTTAGGGATCAACTTTGTATAAATAGCAAAGTTGATCATTGAGAGTCGTTGGATTACAACAACTCATCAAGTCTAATGAAGACACCACTGAGAGTTCACCTAACACATGGAGGAGTGAAAACTCAAGTGTGTCTATCCTAATAGAACTTAAGAGAATATTCACTTATTCTAACACCTCCCTTAAGTGATACTAGGGGTGGTTTGTATAAATTGAGTCTTGAAAACAAGGCTTGATGAGGTACTCATGTACAATGATTTCTTTTCCGAAGAGATGGTAAAAATCCAATGGGAAAAGCCATTAATCGAAAAATAAATAAGGAAGAGGCTTGTCTTCAAATGGCAAAGATTGTCCTATTAAAACAATAAAAGGACGAGTCTCGACAACATGGCCTTATGAGGTACTCATTTACAATATATAGATAGTGAAAAAATCCCTTAGGGAAAAACCATCTATTACAAGAAAAATATCCAATATAGAGGCATGTCTTTGGATGGCGAAGATTGTCCTCTCAACACAAAAAAAAAAAAATGAGTTCTGGCAACTTGGCCTGATTAGGTACTCATGAACAATATATACTTTTGGAGAGATGATGAAAAAAACCACAAGGAAAAAAACCATCCTCCAAAGAATACAATAGTAAAAGGAGAGGTGGAAGACCTCTGTGTCAATGCAGTTGTATTACTCCAAGTTTCTCTCACAATTGTATGTAATGCAGAGAAGGAAATGACTTGGTGAAGATGTCTGCAATTTGCTCCTCAGTTGGAATATAGTCCAAGTATATTTTCCCATTTTGAATGTGTTGTCGAATGAAGTGCATATGTATCTCAATGTGCTTGGTGCGCTAATGTTCAACTAGATTTTGTGCAATGTGAATTGTGCTCTGATTGTCACACAAAAGAGTTATAGGATTTTCATGGGATAAACCAAATTTCCTTAGAATTTGAAAAATCTAAAGAGCTTCCTCACTTGTTAAAACTACTGCCTTGTATTCTGCATCTGTAGATGATAAATCTACTGCTTGTTGTTTTTTGCATAACCAGGCTATTGGCAAAGAACCAAGACAAAATACATAGCCAAAAGTTGAACATTTGTCTTCTACTAAACCTGCCCAATCTGAATCTATGTAGCCAATGATATCCATGGATTTTCCCTTATATAAGAGCCCAAATTGAGTAGTTCCTTGCAAGTAGCGGAGGATTATTTTTTTTGCTTGCTAATGACTAAAGTGAGGTTGATGGGAAAATCTAGATATGAGGCCAACAACATATGAGATATATGGATGAATATGAGTAAGGTATAACAAAATCCGTACAAGCTGATGGTATAGAGTTGCATAACATAGAGGGGATGAGCAAGAAGTACTTAGATTTAGCCAGGTTGAAAAGGTGTAGGACAATCTGACATTTTAAACCTCTAAAGAAGATCTAGAGTGTATTTTTATTGACACAATAAAATACTTGCATTTTTTTCATTTATTTGGATCCCAAGAAAGTAATGAGCTAAACCTAGATCAACCATATCAAATTTTTCAGAGAGGGAGTCTTTATAGTCTTAATGTGATTGAAGGTACTACTAGTGATTAGAATATCACAAACATATAAAACAAGAATGGTTATTTTTTCTTCATCTCTCCAAATGTAGATTGTGTTATCAGACTCACAATGAGAAAAAACCTGCAGAAAGAAGGAAGGAGTCCATATTTCATACCAAGCTCTAGGAGCTTGTTTGAGGCCATAGAGAGACTTGTTTAGCCTACAAAAAAGAGAGGAGTCTTTAGTGAAACCAACAGGTTGTTGCATGTATATCTCTTCCTTTAAATCCTCATGTAAGAAAGCATTTTTTACATCCATTTTAAATACAAACCACTTTTGAGAAGCAGCCAGAGCAAGAACTAGTCTTACATAATCCATTTTAGCAACTGGAGCAAAGGTTTTGGCATAATAAATTTCTTCAATTTGAGAGAAACCTTTGGCTACTAGGCGAGCTTTGTGTTTGTCAATTTCTCCATTAGGACCATACTTTGTTCTGTAAATCCATTTACAACGAACTAATTTCCTTCCTTTAGGCAAGGTAACTAAATCCCAAGTTTTGTTTCTGATTAAGGAAGAGAATTCGTTTTCCATGGCATCATCCCATTCTTTAATACCAGTTGCTTCTTTGAAGGATTGACTATCAGAGGAAATAGACTGACAAACAAGACCAGTGCCTATGATGGAAGATTTTGGATGTAAAGAGTAGCTTCTTTAACAATGGTGCAGGCCCATTTTGGCATAGTGGAAGTAGTAGAAGGAGCAAAAAGACATTGAGTTGGAGTTACAAGTTCCTCATCTTGATTATCAATCTCTAAGTTAACCTCTATATTTGGTTCTTCATAATATTGAGGTTCTATTATAGTAGAAGGCTCAATGGAGGAATAGGAGAGTTGAGCATATTTTTGAGGGAATTTTTCGTCAAATTGGACATTCCTATGAAAAATACCTCTTGAGTTGAGGGATCAAGGAGCCTGTATGCTTTCATTTTCTCACAATAACCAACAAAGATGAGCTTTCTACTTTTCTTATCTAGAGCCTTCCTTTTCTTCTTTGGGATGTGTGCCCAAGAAATACACCCAAAAATCTTCAAGAAGGAAACATCTAGTTTTGAACCAGTCCATGCTTCTTCAGGACTTAAATGATCAAGAGCTTTATGAGGTGTGTGGTTTTGAATATAATTGGCACAGTTAATAGCTTCTGCCCAAAAAACTTTTGGAAGATCTCTTGAATGGAGCATACAATTTGCCATTTCCTTTAATTTTTGTTTTTTGCTTTCTACAATACCATTTTGTTGGGGATTATGGGAGACAAAATGTTGATGAATGATGCTATGATTTGATAGAAATATGAAGAACTCATTACTGTAGTATTCCCCCCCCATTATCTATGTGAATTTGCTTGATATTGCAAGAGGTCTGATTTTCAACTAAGGATTTGAAGACTTTGAAGTGGGATAGAACATCACTTTTATATTTTATGAAGTAGACCCAAGTTATTTTAGAAAAATCATCAATAAATGTTATAGCATATTTTGGTCCTTTGAAATAAGGTTCTGGAAAAGACATCAAGCCACTATGAATTAAATCTAGAAGGGATGAAGTTTTTAGAGAACTACTTGGGTGGAAAGGATCTTGAGGTTGCTTTCTAAGAGCACATCCAAGAAAAAATCCATCAATAGAGGAGACTTGAGGTAAACCTTGTTACCATTTCATGGGTGCTCAATTCCTTTAGGTAGTTGTTACTGATATGACCAAACCTTTCATGCCAAATTTTTCTCAAGATCTCCATGAGACACAAAACAGGAGGCCCCTTCTGGATTTTTGAATCCTTTGAAGTTAAATAGGTGAGTGTTGTGATCAATATGTCCTTTGGCTATGAGAGAATGGGGATATTGAAATTCTCTTATCTCAACTCCTATTGGAGAGAGGAGAATAGTTTTCCCCTTTCCAAAAGTACAAATCTGATAGACATAGAGGAGATTTGTGGCAATGTTTGGAACATAGAGAACATTATTGATAGAGCCACCATCAATAATTATATCACCCTTTCCTTTGACTGGGATGAAGGAAGAGTCTCCAACTTCTATGCTATAGGTTGAACTTGAGGAGATAGAAGAGAATGACTCATCTAAAGCAGTCATGTAATGAGTTGCTCCAGAATCTAGGACCTAGTAATTAGAAGAAGAATTGGAGGTTTTACCTTGAAAATTAAGGGCTTTTCCTATTTGATTTTTACTATCTATCTTTTGATCCTTCATAGCTGCCTCTAGTTGTTGTAATATTTTCCAGCATTTTTTTACAGAGTGACCATTCTTTTTGCAGTGAGTACAAGTTATGGGATTATTTTCCTTCTTCTTGAATTTTTCTTTAGAAGATGTGGAGGCTAATAAGGCTTTTTAGGGAGATGAAGAAGAAGAGATTTCATATCTTGCAAGTTTTGTTTGTTCCCTAGTTATTCTATCACAAAATTCTTCTAAAGGGAATTTTAAATGTTGCACCAAGAGCATATTTGGTAGATAGAAAGGTGGTAGCAAATATTTGAAATACATCATTTAGTTTAGAAAGGATTAGATAAATGCATTCTTCTTCAGTCTTAGTCTTCGCACTGCCTTTGTATTAAATGAGGACCTCTTTAAATTTGATGAGGAGGTCAACAATATTTTTGAAGTCCTTAGGAAATGGAGTTGTTAATTCTGCTTCTAGTTGCATTGATATTATTTGATCTACTTTCCCAAACAAGGTATTTAGTTTCTCCCAACTTTCATAAGGAGTTTTACAATCTGCAATGTGAAACCACAAACTTTCATGCACATTAGAGCTTATAATACCCATTGTTTCATACATTTTTCCTTTGTGAACAAATATTTCTTATTATTTTTTGAACATAGGTTGCTTTTCTTCTAATAGGTGTGTGAGCCCTTTCTGAGAAATGAGATTTAAAATTTTGGGTTTCTATGAATGGAAGTTATGAGGAGTGAGAGGATCAATTGTATTCATTGAATTCATTTTGAATTTAACCCAAAGGTCCCCCCTTTAAATTTAATTTAGATAATGCAATGGATATTAGTCAACATAAGCCTATAAAAAATACCAAATTGCTCAAAAATACCCGCCCTAATGAGAGGGAAACTATAAGTATTTTGAGTAATTTTGATATTAATTATGGTTAAGAGAACAAATATGTTAGGCCTATATATCTTTTCTTCTCAAATACCCGCCCTGAATAGAGGGAAACTATAAGTATTTGATTATATATGATACTTGGAACATAGGTTAATATCAACCAGGCCTGTATTGGTTACCAAATAACTCAACCGTACTTGAGGGAAACTATAAGTTAAATAGTATGTACAATAAGGTGAGTGGTGATATGAATTATATGTTCTTCTTAGGATGTTTAGAATGAGAAATAATGCTTTTAAAGAGACAATTAAAAAATACTCTTTGTCAAAAATAATAAATTGGTAAAACGAGTTGACTGCTTTATCTATCCTTGCAATAATTTTGAATTCATGATTGGTAATGGGGGAAGAATCACTTGTAAATGGAAATGCCATAATATTAAGCTCACCTTGGGCAATTACACCATGAAACATGACATGTATGCAATTCCCTTAGGAAGATGTGATATTGTCCTAGGAGTACAATGGTTATGAACACTCGACACTATTTAATTGGATTTTGAAGATTTATAGATGAAATTCACAATAAATAATCAAACATATACTCTTAAAGGATTAAAATCTGGTCGTTCTTCACTAGTAAGCTCCCATCAAATGGAGAAAATTGTTCGCAAAGGAGGTAATGAAATGGTTACCCACTTGTTTTCTATCGAAGCTACCAAGAAAGCACAAAAAGGGTTACGTCCCTATCATCCTTCTAATCCTCCTATTCTTCCTACCTATCCCCCACCAACACTTAAACCTTCCTAATATCCCTACTTATGAGACAATGATATTAAAAGGGTACAATAACATGGCCACCTACTACTTAGAAAACAAGGGATGAAACTTCTCACTTCAATCTTTGAGGACAAAGCTCTTTTTATTGTTAGGATCCTAATCCTAACATATATTACATTATTAATCACTCATTTAATAATGGACCATCATGTCCTTTTACTCATAACCATTATATAGGTTTATATATGTATTCATAAAAGGTGTCATTGAGGCATCGAATAATAAAATATAAATTACATCTCCTTTGGAGCATTGCGTAGGGAAATATCCTTCTAAAAAATGATATATATAAAAAGTGATTTTGAAAGCACGAGATTTCGGGCGAAGGAAACACTAATTGCGATGCATTCAAAATCAAATACGCTTAAGTCCTAGAAATGTAGAATGCATGAAATGAAAGAGACGCATTGAAATGAGATACAAGCAAATGGAGAAAACACAGCCCTTTCATTAAATTCTCTTGATCTCTGTTACAAATACGCCTCCTCCCTTTTCAGGGGCTAGGAGCGTTAAAAGAATTTGATTACAATCGAGACTTAAGGTTCCTCTTTCCGCGTGCCCACACTTGAAATGGGCGGGCCAAGATGATGCCGCCGCTGATGTTGATGAGTCCTTAACCTCTGCTGCTCCTCCTACGAACAAAGAAACAACAAAGATGTCAGTAGCACCTGTTGCAAATAGTAAGTGTTTGTTCTCTAAAATCGCCAAAAGATGCATGTAAATAATTAGCCAAATCGATAGACAAAGTGACTCTAAATGACCTAAAAACCTGACAGAGGACAGAAGACATCACCAGAGGGCCACTGCCATTGAAACAGTCGGCCAATCTACCTTCAACTGGAATTCGTCCCTAGGCAGGACGAATTCTGACTGCTATTCGTCCCTGGGTGAGACGAATTCTTCTGTGTTGGAAAAGCCGACGTGATGCTGCTCCAATGTCGAATCTCGAGACCTCCAAAACACCTACAAATAGAGGGGTTATGTAATTGGGGCCATTTTGGGATGACCCAGATGGTCGGATTCTCCCAATTTGGCCTCTATCCTCGAGAATTCGATATCGCCACCTGCAAGTTAGTAGGACAACAAAGCGACAAAAGGCATGATAAAATCTGATCAAAATGTTATGAAATTGAAGCTATGAGTTAACCAAACAGAATAACATGAGATGCAACGTGAAACAATAATCTAGAATGCTTTTAGAATAAAACTTAGAAAGTGCGGGGGTGCCCAAGTGGGCCTCCCACCGTTGGCACTTGATCTTGGCGCCAATCCACTAGGGATGGGCCCAAAACCTCTTAGGATTGGGATGTCTGCAAATTGGTGGTGTAAGGTGGTCAAATGTTGGATTTGGGTTGGATCCACGCTTCCAAAAGCCACCCAATAACCTCCCTTGCAAAAGAGATTAGTGGATGTGAGAAGGTGAATCAAAAGGATGCAAGTGGGTATTCAATCGGACAGCACTTCGTTGCTTGAAATCGCCTCCAATCTCTCTTTTGGGTGAGAAAAGTCCCACCTTTTATAGACCCATGGGGTCTCTTTTGAGAGGGAAGCATAAGCGCCATGTGTTGGTCATAGGTGCCATGTGGCAGTCAAGTCTTCCCATGAGGGAGGGGAGTCCTCCATGACTTGGGCTTTCATAATTGCCCTTGTGACAGTCCTCTAACGGCCTATCTGTCCACCCACACACGCGTGCGAGGCAGGAGTCATCAACTGACTGTCTCGGGCTGCCACTTGGCACCATTCTTCTTTTTTCCCGTTAAACTTGGAATTCGTCCCTGGGTGAGACGATTTCAGAATTCGTCCCTGGGTGAGACGAATTCCAGTTTGTATTCGTCCCTGGGTGAGACGAATACTGAGCAAAGTGTCTAAATGTACCAAATTGCCTCTTGACCTTACAAAATTGCTATGAAAGTGGTTAGGACCACTTGTTTGACCTCTGAGGGCTGCCCTAGGGGCTGTGTTTGTCAAAGCGATCAGTGTTTGCAGTCACATAATCGGATTGGTGTTGTTTTGGTGTCTACAGATGCCCCTTTTTGGGATGCGTTGTGCATAGCGCAGCGTCGAGCAAAAATAGATAACCAAAGCACTAATGATTAGGGTTTCTTGGTAACCTAACCAACTTTTGATGCCCCAAGCATGGAAAGGGCATGCATTCTTGAATCCTTGCTTCTGACGAGCTAGGGAGTTTGATTTCAAGTGTTAACCTATTTTGGTGAGGTGTGACTTGAGCTTGGACATTGATCAGTCATGATTAGGCAAAGGGCGCAACCTTTTATCCTCAGGGGAACCTTGTGTTCATGATTCATGAAATGCCAAGTGTTTGATTGATTTGATTGTTGCTTGTTTACTGCCCCAAGCAGGAGCGTAATTGTCTTTGTCAATGATTCTTTGAATGCATGTCGTTTTCCTTAATTGGGTGTGTGATTGTTGATTGGTGACTAAGTGTGACTACCCCCTCAAGCGACGAATCGATGAGGGAATGACCTTCATGAGAAAAGCGACGAGTCGCTTGACCCAAGATGACTTGTGCAAGGGTGCCTTTAGATGTTTTACCGTTTAAGAATGTGCAATTTTTCCAACATTTGGACCTGTTTTTGGTGGGTGTTAACCCTTTTGGTGATGCCATAATGGGGTGAAATCATCAAAAACCCATCTTCCCGTGGAGCGGTCCGGCTATGGTAGCCTTCTTGGGGAAGTAAGAGAGTGAAAATTTGAACCCCGACATCGAATTTCTTTGCCTAGAGGTTAAGTGCAAGAGCACTTGTGTCCGGCAATGCTTATTGTTGTGTTTTTGTGTTGCGTTTATTTGTTGTTTTTGTTGTTTTTTGTGACACCATTTGGGGATTAAATTATCGGAAATCCGTCTTCCCGTGGAGCGGTCCGGCTATGGTAGCCTTCTTAGGGAGTAGGATAGTGATAATTTGTGACTCCAATGTCTATTTTGTATGCCCTGGATGTCAGGTGCAGTAGCACTCCTATCGGGCAAATTTATTGTCTGTTTTTAGTGCATTTTTGATCATTTTTTGATGTTTTTGAAGTTCTGGCCTGAATTCGTCCCTGGGTGGGACGAATTCCAGCTGTAGAATTCGTCCCTGGGTGGGACGAGCGCTAACCAGAGCGCTCGTCCCAGTCAAGGATGAATTCCAGCTCATAGGTCTATTTAAGGGCCAAAACTTGAATTTGGGCTCATTTGTGTCATTTTTTTCTTGCGATTTTGGAGCTCTGGGAGGAGGAGGTAATTCTGCGAAGCGAAGCGCTACTGGAATTCTCTCTGCCATCATGAGTGCACAAATTGGTTCGAGCGGCGGAGCCGAGGCGAAACCTGTAAGTGTCTCCTAGAGTTTATTTTTGTTTAAATTTGCACTTGTTTTATTTAATTGTTTTTGTGATGCTGTTTTTCAAAATGTGTTTTAAAACTTAAATCTTGAAACTGGATTGAAGACAACTACTTGAATTTTCTTTTTATGTTGTACAGTTCTTTTCCATGATTTTTAATTTTTTTGTTGAATTGTTTTCTTTTGCAGGTTAGGAGCCGGTACCGTGTACCTGCTGCTTTTACTGAGGCACGGGGTGCATTGACTGATGATGATTGGGAATGGCTTGATGCCCTTGGGCTCAAGCAGGTGTCTCGACTGGAGCCTGTGGTCCCGGATCAGGCCTATCTGATGGCCCTGATCAAACTTTGGGATCCGCGGACCAACACGTTCCATCTCCCGACAGGGGAGATGACTGTGACTTTGGAGGATGTCTATCGGTTGCTTCGGATTTCGATAGATGGACTGCCCATTAGGACATCGCCGCGTGATCAGCGGACTGCTGTACTTACGAGATGCTTTGGGCATGGGGGGCGGCTGGGTGTAACGAACCCAGTGGAGACAGCCGAGGTGGACTGCCAGGCTGGCGGGATTTTGGTTGGCTGGTGGCAGGAGAGGGGGGTGTTAGGAGTGAGGCACGCATTCTTGATGGGCCTCATTTCTAACATGCTTCTACCTGATTCGTCAGGCGCGAGGTTCCCGTGGAACCTGCTAGATTTGGTGTGGCAGTTGGTAGAGTGCCCGATAGAGGCACCGCTGATTTTGAGATGGGGACAGACATTGTTGGCACAGCTCTACGGGGAGCTGTATGGGGTCCGTTGTCGGTAGCGAAAGGGGGTCAGCTGTAGTTATCTGCTGCAGTGTTGGGGTTGGCAGCATATAGCAGTTGAGAGGCCAACCGGGTTACCATGGATGACTCGGGCGGCGATGGATGATGTGGAGATAGGCTATGCAGTTTTGTGGCGGCGGTCTACGGAGCAGGGGCAGAGTCGGCGATGGGCAGGTGCTGTAGAGCATTATACTGATGCCTTCTCTCGGCTCACTCCAGGGGAGGTGGTTTGGCGCCCTTATCGGGACTGTCCAGCCTGGCCGAAGGCTGGAGAGTGGCTCCGACGGGTACGTAGGGAGCGGTGGTTGATTGGGCGGCACGGGACCGAGCATGAGTTTTTCTCATATAGCCGGGTTACATGATAGTTTGGGGTGCGCCAGGGGTTGCCTGGTGAGCCTGTGGTCTATCGGCATCGGGGTGATGAGAGGGCTCTAGATCCACCGGTCACCGCGCCATTGGGCGAGGAGTCAGATGCGGTGATTGACGTCCCGGACGTAGATGACGTCGGGACTACCACTGAGTATGACTCGTGGTGGGTGCTACGGCGATGGAGAGGAGAGGGGCCACTAGGAGGCACGAAGGCGGTAGTGGAGGGTGGTGAGGCAGTAGGGGATGATTGGGGAGGTCCGTTGGATGATGCGGACATGGTGGATGTGGGGAATGAGGATGTTGATTTTGGTGCTCCGGATCAGTCGGACATGCAGGGATGTGGAGGAGCAGTGGGAGCCAGAGTAGGCTGCTGTTCCAGAGGGTCCTGTTCGTCGGGAGATACAGAGGAGATGGAGTCCGAGGTATGCGCTGAGATTGCATGAGCGGAGCTACTGGATACGGGATCGGAGTGGGGGACGCGCTGCGGGAGAGGGATCTCCTGCGGGCCCAGCTAGCAGAGCGGGATAGGGTTTGGCACAGCGTGATGATGCAGTGTCTTACTATCATCGGCGAGAGGCGAGTGGTGTCGGCATCGGATAGACTTGGAGAGGGAGGTCATCCGCCTTGGTGGGCGGCTACAGAGCCCTCGGTCAGTGGATCTTTGCGGCGGACGAGGGATAGTGCGACTGAGCAGTCGGCATCATCTCGTCGTCGACGATTAGATGAGGGAGGCGGTAGCGGGCATGATGCGGGGGCGGCGGTAGCCGCCCTGCGAGGTCCCATAGGACCCACACCACGGGGGTAGTTCTCGTCGCACCGATCCTGCGTGATCATGGTGGTCGACGCTTTAGGTTGGGTTTTTGGATATGATTGCGGGGTCAGAGGACCAGTTTTGTAGCCTTCGGGCATTTTTTGACGATATATATATATATATATACCGGTTTTATTTTGTTTATGTACATGTGATGATCTGATGTTTATTCATGATGGCTAATGACTATGCATGTTTATTTATTTTGATGAATGCTTATGTTAAATGATGAATGCAAATGTTTTTGATTTTTATGTGATATGCAAAGTGAAATGGATGAATGAAATTTGTGGTGATTGGTTATGGCACCATAGGCTCTTTAAGATGCTCTTTATTTCATTTTTTTAGGCGATTGTTATGATGTATGACTCTGTGTACATGTGGTTTTTCTTTTTGTATTTTTTGATGGTATTGTAAGGGTGAAAAGTAGCGCAGTTGGTTTAGAAATGTAGCTAAGGTTTTCCGAGACTCAGACGGTTTTAACTCACTAGCCACGATTGTACTTTGTCTTACAAGACTTTTGAACAAGGTATGAATCAGACTTGTTTTTGACCCAGCTATTTCACATCCCCGTGTGTGCGATTGAGTTCATTTATGTGGTATTCATCAGGATACCGCCAGTGCCAGATGGGCTTTCAACCGAACCTGTACTGAGGATCACCTAATTAGCTCCACTAACTCCTTTGTTGTATTTAGTCAGATTAATCTGCGGTGTTATCCAAGATGCCATAAGCTAGCTCATCCACATGCAAACATTGATCTGTACGCAAGTTAATGTGACAGATATATCGTCATGCGAGAGGTTTACCGCCAGTTATCGATAGGCTATCAACCAAATCGGTACTGAGGCTTGCCTTATGACCTTTTAGAATGCTGAGAGTTCCAAGGATTCAAGTTCCACTCCCTTCTTTTCTTCAATTGTATTGGGATACTTGCTCGTTTGTAGTGATAAGATCACTGTTTATTTTGATTTGTTTTTCTTTTGAGCAAGGGATTGGGGACATGGAGTGATGAAAATCACTATCGTTTGTGCCCTTTGATTTTTGCACTGTAAGATGTCAAATATTTGATTTTTGACATTTTGCAAATTTTTGATGTTTTGCAATTATTGAGAACTAGGGATTCTTAGGGAATTGGGTAGGGAGGATGCTTGTCCTTTTGCCAACTCTCAGCATTCTTGGGGTCATTCGCACAGGGGGATGAGCAAGATAACCGTTTCGCTTTTGGTGACTTGGATTATTGTGCAGGTTTCATCTTTCGTTCACACAACTTAGGAATTGTTTTATGTGTTTTAATTTGTGTTGGGATGTTACGTAACAAGGTGTATTTCAAGTATGACTCTACCTTCGTAAAATCTGTTTGACTTGTTACATTACGGAGCTAAAGAGCAAAATGATGACTGAATCACGAAAAACTCTTGATACATTAGAAGACCACTGATTCTAGTGTGGTAAAAGCAATGCATGGTGTTTTTGTTGTTTTTGTAAAATGGAACAGTGTGGAATAAGATGGTCTATCAGAGCAATTACAGCCTATGGTGCCTTTGACCTATACAACCACAAATATGCAGCGTATGGATGCAATGCTTAATGCAGCTACATGTTTTTGTATTTTTGATGGATTGGTTTTTGTGAATATGAATATGAGGTGCGAGAAGAGCTCTCGATTGATGAATTTGAGTATGCCTAGATATGAGATGCAAATTTTTGTTGTTTTTGATTATTTTTTATTTTGACCAAGTGATTGTGGACATCCTTGGAGCATTTTGGTGACCAAGTGATTGCGATAATCCTTGGAGCTTTTGGGGTGACCAAGTGATTGCGATAATCCTTGGAGCTTTTTTGGGTGACCAAGTGATTGCGATAATCCTTGGAGCTTTTTGGGTTGACCAAGTGATTGCGATAATCCTTGGAGCTTTTGGGTTTGACCAAGTGATTGCGATAATCCTTGGAGCTTTTTGGGTTTGACCAAGTGATTGCGATAATCCTTGGAGCTTTTTGGGTTTGACCAAGTGATTGCGATAATCCTTGGAGCTTTTTGGTTTGACCAAGTGATTGCGATAATCCTTGGAGCTTTTTGGTTTGACCAAGTGATTGCGATAATCCTTGGAGCTTTTGTTTGACCAAGTGATTGCGATAATCCTTGGAGCTTTTTGGTTTGACCAAGTGATTGCGATAATCCTTGGAGCTTTTTGGTTTGACCAAGTGATTGCGATAATCCTTGGAGCTTTTTGGTTTGACCAAGTGATTGCGATAATCCTTGGAGCTTTTTGGGTTTGACCAAGTGATTGCGATAATCCTTGGAGCTTTTTGGTTTGACCAAGTGATTGCGATAATCCTTGGAGCTTTTGTGTTTTGACCAAGTGATTTTATGGATCCTTGGAGCATTTTTGGGATATGGCTCTCTTAGATATAAAATGGTCGCAAATGACTGATATTCAAGGGTTCTGTTTCCTTGATACCATCAAGAGAAGCTAGCCGGTACGTCTCGGGTCCTATTTTGCTATCAATGACATATGGACCTAACCAATTTGCCGTGAACTTGTCCCTTAGGTGGGACGGCAAATTAGAGTTCTGTTGGTTTTCCTTCAAAACCAAATCACCAACCCGAAAGTCCCTTAGGTGAACTTTCATGTTGTAAGCTTTCTTAAGCCGCTCTTGGTAGATACGTAAGTGCTCGAGAGCATTAACGCGTCGTTCGTCAAGCAACGTAAGTTGGTCTAACCGGGCCTGCCGTGCAGTGTCATCATCGATGAATTCCTGCATTGATATGCGTAGGGAAGGAATTTCCAACTCGAGAGGCATTACTGCCTCTGAGCCATACACGAGCGAAAACGGAGTTGCCCCAGTTGGCGTCCGAATGCTAGTGCGATAAGCCCAAAGGGCAAGTGGGATTTGTATGTGCCAATCCTTATGACTGTCTGCGATCGTCTTTTTAAGGATGGCGACTAGCATTTTGTTTGACGCCTCTGCTTGCCCATTTGCTTGCGGATAATAGGGTGTTGAAAAGTTGTGCTGAATTTTGTACTTTGTGGTCAAAGCACGCACGTCTTTGTTCTTGAATGATGGCCCATTATCCGAGATTATTTTGGATGGAATACCAAAATGACATATGATGTTATGCAAGATGAACTCCACAATGCGGGGTCCTGTCGTAGAAGTTAACGGAATTGCTTCCACCCATTTAGTAAAATACTCTGTGGCCGTTATGATAAACGTGTGACGGCCTGATGATGCAGGGAGATCTTTCCAATTAGATCGAAGCCCCATTGCGAAAATGGCCAAGCAGATTGGACTGCCTGCAAGGCCTGGGAAGGTACGTGCATCAAATTGGCATGATGTTGACATTTCACGCACTTCTTGACATATGCGCAACAATCTCGCTCTAAAGATGGCCAATAATAGCCCATGCGAAGAATGCACTTTGCGATGGCCATACCACTAAAGTGACCACCACATGTACCGTCGTGCGCTTGGGCGACTGCCCAAGTGGACTCTTGCTGGTCCAAACAACGAAGAAGAATTCCGTCATAGCTACGACGATACAAAATGTCTCCTATCAAGACATACTTAGCCGCTTTCTGCTTGAATGTTCGTTTTGCGGCGTGCGTCAATCCAAAGGGAAGATTACCTAACTTGAGGTAGTCTCTAATGGGTAAATACCAGTCCTGTTGATCAGAAACCTCGACAGTATGAACAGCCAATCCCTTTCGAAGTTCTTCCCTAACAAATGCTGAATGGGATAGAACTTGTAAGAATAGCGTTGTGTTGCTATTAGTGGGAGTGGGGGAAAACAAGGACCCCCAGTTGGCACGTTTCAGACGATCTCGGATTCGAAAGAACTTATCCGAGGATGGTTCAATCTGGATCATGTGGATTCCTGGCGTCAAGTCTGAGCTTGCATGCTCTATCACGGATTGCGATAAGGTTTTGACTTGAATAGTTGTCATATCACCGGAAAGGTCTTGCGGGATTAGTGACCCCAAGGAGGCCATTGTGTCCGCAAAATGATTCGATGATCGAGGGAGTGCCTCGATGTCATACCACTCAAGTTTTGCCAGGAATTTGTCCACGAGGGCTTTATAGGCCTTCATAACTGGGCATTTGCATTGATATACCCCTTTGACTTGATTGACTATTAACAACGAATCACCAAAGATGTTCAGTCATTTGATTTTCATGGCGATTGTTGTCTGAAGACCTAGGAGCAAGGCTTCATATTCTGCATTATTGTTGGTGCACTGGAAGTTTAATTTAAATGACAAGGGCATTGGAGCACCCTGCGGTGTGAAGAATACAATTCCCATGCCACCACCTTGCTCGCATTTAGAACCATCGAAGAATAGGGTTATGTCGGCCTGTGACTCAGGCTCATCAGAATCTGGCGATTCTGAGACATGGAAGACCCCATCATCGGGTAGTTCTATGACCAGAGGCTGATCGTCTTCAAGAGGAGCCTCTGCTAGTTGATCGGCTATGACTTGTCCTTTGATAGATTTTTGCCCAATAAACTCAATGTCAAATTCCGTCAACAACATGATCCATTTCGCCGTGCGACTACTATGATAAGTACGACTCATCATGTATCGCAATGGATTCTCCTTAGACACAACATACGTAGTGTTGCTCAGCATGTAGTGGCATAGCTTTTTGGTAGCAAACACCACTTCCAAGCAGAGTTTCTCAACGTATGCATAGTTAAGTTCGTAACTGACCAGGGTGCGGCTAAGATAGTAAGTAGCTTGTTCTTTGTGAAGTTCATTCTTTTGGGCTAGCATGGCGCCTAGTGCCACCTCAGTAGTTGAGATGTATAAGTAGAATGGCACTCCTGGTCTAGGTGGTGCCAATACTGGCGGTGAAGCCAAGTATTGTTTGATTTCATCAAAGGCTGACTGGCACTCGTCATCCCAGTGAAATGTAACTCCCTTGTGCAATAATTTGTTCATGGGTCGGCATTTGTCAGATAATTGCGCTATGAAGCGTTTAATCGACGCGACCTTTCCTTGCAGACTTCTGAGCTGCTTGATGGTAGTTGGGGGAGCCATTTCAAGGATTGCCTTGACTTTCTTTGGGTCCACTTCGATGCCTCATTTTGAGACTATAAAACCCAAGAGTTTTCCAGATGTGACGCCAAATACGCACTTCTTGGGATTCAGTCTGACCTTATGCTCTATGAGGCGATCGAGGATCTTGCTTAAGTCACCGAGATGATCTGAGCGCAAAAGAGACTTGGCTAACAAATCATCCATGTAATCTTCCAAAGTTTTGTGCATGTAATCGTGGAAGATATATGTCATGGCACGTTGGTAGGTAGCGCCAGCATTTTTAAGGCCAAAAGGCATGACCTTATAACAAAATGTCCCCCAAGGCGTTGTGAACGCCGTTTTAAGTTGGTCTTCAGGATTGATACGAATTTGATTGTATCTTGAGAAGCCATCCATTAGGGAGAGCATTTCGTGACCTGTTGTAGCGTCTACTAGCGCGTCGATGCTTGGCAAGGGGAAATCATCCTTAGGACTCGCTTTGTTTAGGTCTCAAAAATTGGTGCATATGCGAATCCTCCCATCGGGCTTCTTGACGGGAACCATGTTGGACAGCCATGGCGGATAATCCACGCAGATGACAAACTGTGCATCCAACAGCTTTTGCAATTCATCTTTGACCATCAAGGCCACTGTTGGGTGCATCTTTCATAGTTTTTGCTTTACGGGCTTGATTGTCGGATCAAGCGTTAAATTATGCGTGACTAGCTGCGGGTCTAGTCCCGGCATGTCTCTGTATGACCATGCAAAAACCTCCTTCTTCGCTTTGAGAAGGGTAATGTAGTCGGCTTGCTCTTCAGGGGATAAGCTTACCCCCAGCTTGATAATCTGTGGATTCGTTGGGTCTAAGCCGATGTCTACGTCAGTCGTTTCCTCGACTGACATGTGGGATCCGTCCTCCAACTGATGTGGAGTCGGGATCAAATGGATATCATTGGCTGAGTTTAAATCTGCGTTTGGAACCTCGGGTCCCTCTTCAGCCTGAAAGATATCTTGAGTTGTCCTTGAGGTAAAATGAAGCATTTCACCGAAAGGCCAGTACTCTGATGGTGATAAAGGTGAATTGACGCGATCCCAGTCGATGGCATCTATGTCTAGATGCAATGACCGTGATGGATCGGCCGGATTGCGGATGGGTGCGGTCAAATCAATGGAGATCATGTGGATGGAATGAATTTGGTCTCCATTACCGTGGGTGTTATAGCTCGAACATTTTGGATGCTCCCTATGCTCTGGATCTGGTTCTGTAGGGACGGGTATGAACGGATCAGCCCTATGTGCTGATAGGAAGACGGGGTCTTCCCTTGGTACTGATGTCATGATAGGATCTCGAGGTGGACGATGCTCATCGTGAATTTGGAGCCATGGATCCAACACTAGGTCCCACCCTGCTGGGTCTACCCACCATTCATGCCCTAACCGTATGCCCATCTGTCCCATTAGATCTTCATGAGTTAAAGGGCGGTAATGTCGTCGCGCATGTCTGAGATAGTCCATCTCAGTCTCATCTTCTGAATCACTTTCGGAGACCCAAAAATGTTCATTCTCTTCGACAACTGTTACTTGCGACGTTGAGGACTCTCCTTGTTCCAGTAAGTTAATCTGGTCCCATTGCGGTTGTTCCACTCTTGGTGGAGGGACCTGATTCTTTTGACACTGTACTGATTCAACTGGAACCTCTAAGGGGAATAGCTTCAAAAAGATGTCCGAAAGCCGTTGATGTTCTCTTTGAGGATTAATCTCTGAACTTTCACCTCTCTCTAGCAAAGGAGAGGGATTACTGTTGTTGCCAAGGGTGTTTGTTGACCATGGGAGGTAATCTCCCAATGTATATTCTGTATTTGGGTTGGCATAAGGATCTAATGCCAATCCCCCCTTGTTGCCTATTTCTAGGCCTTGCATATTTTTGACCAAGATGTCTAAGGGTAGGGGGTGGTTGAACCCTACTCCTGACTTATCATATGGCATCTGATATCTTGGTTGGCAAAGGACCCGCATCCCTTGCTCATATCTGCCTAGCCCGTATCCATGCCAATTGCATTGGTCGAGATATTTTAGGGCAAAGTCTGGGTTTGATAGATAGTTGATGTTTTCAACAAAAGGCTCTTCGTCTGCTTCCTTTTGTTTGCATGGTTCAAGACCATGATCAAGGCCCCCATACACAAAATTTGTCTGGTTTGGTGGGTAGCCTAGAGGAACAATTGTCCCTATGGGAAGGCGAGGTCTTCCCATGTCTTGTACTTGACTCCAATGCGGGGGTTGCCACAACATTTTGCACTAAATACTCCCCCAGGCCCGTATTGGCCATTTCAACAGTGATTGTTGATGATTGGGTGGGAGGAAACGGGAGTCCTTCCTGAGTCCATTCCATGTTCGGCATTTTAGGAGTCTCCGCTTCTGTTGTGTGAGGTGTTTCTTCTGTTGATACCGTTGAAATTATGGGCAACCCCTCTTCTAGGGGCTGAGCCTCTTCCATGATCTGTTTTCCCTTGTCCTTCTGTTTGGCCATGACAGGTGGCTTTGATGATGAAGGAGCAGATGATGAAGGCTCACCTGGCTGGGATTTTGTTGTTTTGGTCACCAGTGGTGCCTATGGTATTGGACCCTGTTTAGATGGATTTAGCTGGAAATCCAAATGCGTTGAGGGGAGGGTCGATTGAGGCATGAATTGTACCGCATTGCAATACTTGAAGGGCTCTAAGTCCATTGGGACTACATGTATTTCTCCTTCAAAAGCATACTTTAAGCACTGGTGAGCGATCGAAGGGACACACTTCATGTCCCTGATCCAAGGCCGCCCTAGCAGTATATTATAAGCCATCTCGCCTTCCAACACATGGCACAATGTAGGTATTGTCTTTTGTCCTACCTGGACAGGCAGAACAACTGTGCCGACTGTCGAGCATATTGCATCGTTGAAAGCTCGTAGTGTGTACGTGGAGGCTGTGATGTGAGAGGCTGGCAGCTTCAAATGTTTTAAGGCTACAGTGGTAATGATGTTACTGGATGAGCCAGTATCTACCAACACTCTCTTGTACGGGATCCCGTTGACCCGCGCGATAACGTGCAGGGGTGGATCTGCCATGTCATTCGATATTGTTTTGACTTCATCTTCTCTGAAGGTGATGACCGGCTCCGTACATCGTTTCACATGTCCCACGAAGTTGTTGAAAGAATTTGCTTCGTGAGGCTGTAATTCGATGGCTTTTAAAATGTCCATAAGAGCTTCCCTATGGGGTGCTGACTGTTGAATAAGCTCGTAAATGGACAGCCTAGCCGATGTGGTCCGCAAACTCTGCGTGAGTTTGGTCCGTATCGTGACCTCGGGTCTAGGCGGAGGCAACTGCGTTGGGCATTGTTGAGGCTGCGATGTTGTCGAAACTTCCCTCGTAGCTACCTCGGGGGCAACTGTTGGGTACTTTTTGTTCCTTGTCACTATACTAATCATTCCCACAAATCCTTGCATGGGAAGATTCTGTCGCACCTCGTTAATCTGGAGAGGTTTTGCCTGTGCTTCGTGGGCAGGCAAAGGGTCCTTGAATACCCCCATTTGTTGATTATTTGGCGCTATGGGGTTGTCCACGGCCAATGTTCTATTGTCGATCAAATCTTGGATTAATTCTTTGAATTTCTAGCATCCATTCAAGTCGTGTCCTCTGCGCCTATGGAATCTACAATACAATTCCTCTCTGTATCCCCTAGGCTTAGGAGCGTTAGGGTCTATAGTTTGGATTTATGGCAGAGTGACTAAATTTGCCGCTGACAAGCGGTCAAATAGGGAGTCCCTGGACTCCGTGTAAGGGGTGAATTGTCGCCTAGGGCGACGCTGCTGATTCTGCTCTTGTCTTCTATTATCTCTTTCATAACCAGGAGGCACTGCTTGGTAATTAGCCTTTTGGGGCTGCATTTCTTGCACAGGCACGGGAACATTTATCGCAACTTGGTTAACCGCAGCATGTTGTGGTTGCGTTGTCCCGATTTTAGTGGTTTTATTCCACTCTTTCTTTTTAGGCTTGGCGATTGCGCCTTCACCTATTTTGATCTCTTCTATAACTCTGGCTTGCGCCAAAGCTTCTTCTAAGCTGGCGTATTACTGCAACTGCAATAGCCTAGAGATCGATTTCAAGCAACTTTTTGCGAACATCTGTGTGAGATCAGACATAGGGGGACGGTAGGGTAACTTAGAAAGCAAAGCTCTCCATCGATTCCCGTATGCTGCCATTGTTTCTTCCTCAAATTGCCTGAGGCTAGCCAGATCACTCAGTGATGCCTTCTTCCTTGTGTTGAAGGCAAAGCGTTCAAGAAACGCATCTACTAATTGATCTAGGTTGCTTATCCTGTGTTTTGGTAATTGTGTGAACCAATCCGAGGCGGGGCCTGCGAATGTGGTTATGAATGTTCTAAGCAACAATGCGTCATTATCTTGGATGCCGAAGCATTGGCTTAGAAATCTTGTAACATGTTCTTGTGCATCCTCTTCACCTTTAAAAATTGCCAATTGAGGCAACTTGAAGTGTTCGGGGTAAAGAGGTGTAGGCACTGAGGGATGCACTGGATGACTGCGGAGTTGACGTAATGTGGGTTTTTGATGCCCAACAGCTTTTGTCTCCACAGACTCTAAACGCTCTAATAGCGCTTGGTATGCATCGAAAGATTTTATTTCTTCCTCTTTTGTTCGCTCCCGTTGTAAGTTATGGTAGACTGGAGGCCTATGAAGGGGTGGCCGAATGGCAGCCCTCCTGCCTTGATGGGGAGTTTCAACATATTCTACGTCTGGTTCATACTCCTCGTAAAATTCTTGAGGAGTCTCTGGGCGAAGCCTATGACCCTGATTGAATCCCTGCTGAAGGTACCTATCATTGTTTCGGGGAGTGGCCTCCCTCTCGGGTCTATAAGGTCTCGGAGGCAAAGCTTGACGAGGTCGAGGAGACCTGTCCTGCACCAACGGATTATGCCTCTCATATTGTTCGGCTCTTTGGGTGCGAGGGGTTGGCCCCCTCTCAGGTAGTTCATAGCGTAACTCATCCGCTTCGCGTTGCATGCGCTCTCTATCCAAGCGGTGTCGATACTCTATCTCCTGATGACTTTGTTTAAGCCACATGATTTGGGCTTGATGGGTGGCATGTCTGGCGACTATCGGGTCAATTTGGTCTACCCTATTTTTCTCAGGGAGGCTTAAGTGTTTCTCCTATGTGTTTGCCTCGATTTTGATGATCTAAAATTTCAATGGGTCGCTTCCCTCTGTCGAGGTAGGCGGCATGTACTCGAGGCTCTGGCCTCAGTGGGTGATCATGATATCCAGCTGGTGCGAAAGCGCAAGGTTCCCGCGCTGTATGTTGTTGTCCTTGAGGAATGCGATGATCTTCCTCGTGCTCCCTCTCATGGGTGTGAAAGGGGCGGGCGGAGTTAGCTCGCCCTGTGTAAGGAGCCCTACGCTCTGGATTTTGTCTCTCTGTTCTGATGGGAGGTAAAGAAGGGACGCCATATCCACGTTGTCCCTCCAAATGGACAGTGTGCCTCTCTAGCGCTTCATCGTGCTGTGGCCACTCATGTCTAACCTCAGAAGGTGATTCTCTGTTTACATCGAGGTCTACATGTAAAGCGTCTTCCCGAAAGGGGCTGCTTTGAATGGGCATACCCCATCGAGGATTCTGAATTGGATTCTTTTGTAGGCCAGACCGATAAGGCGGTATGACCAAGTCCTCAGGACTGAAGCGAAGGCGACTTGTGCCTGCTTCTTGTGTACCTTCCGGAGCTTCTGCCCTTGATTGGGCTTGGCTACGGGTGTACACCATTGCGGTGCTTCTCTACTATCTAAACAGATTTTTATCTCGTTTATGATGATTTTTCTTTTTGTCTACACTAAGCAGAAATGAACACACGCATACACAAACCGTGATTATCTCTTTTAAGGATTAATAGTGTGTCCTAAACTGGTTTAGTGCATTTTGATGTTTTGTTTTGTTTTTGTAGGTTTTGAAGAACGTTCAAATGCATTATGACGGCTCATATAACTCCCAAAATGGTAGCCCCTTCAATATACCAACCAGGCCGATATACCAACCTCTCTATATACCCGCCCTTACGAGAGGGAGACTATAGGTACGTGAGAGCAGAAGGTACGTGGTACGTAGGCGGTACGGAAGGGGGATTGTCTTGTTAATGGCACCTACCATAGAAGACTTATCCTCGCGCGCATGGGAATCACCCCAGCGACACTCGGTCAGCTTTCATCAGGATTTACGCCTAACAACAGTTGACAATCGAGGAAATGGATGCAAAGCTAAGCCAAGGTGGTGATGAACCCACCGTTGGTCTTGCTCAAGGGCTGGGGTCTTACGACCAGCTCCTTGGTTTAAAGTTGTTGCGTGATGTGTGTGTGATTCATTTTATTTGAAAAATGAAACAAGCATAAATGACTTTCCGTAAGCAATGCAGGATAAATTGAAAACAATCAAAGAAACAGAAAAGAAATAGGAAATTAACGAGAGATTATAAAAATCCCCTACCTCTTCTCTGCCTGGATCTGTTGTTCTGAATTTCTGCTATGAAAAGTTCCACGAGCAGGAATTCGTCCCTTGGTGAGACGAATTTCGAACAGAATTCGTCCCTGCCAGAGATGAATTTGAATTCGTCTCAGGGTCAGACGAATTACAGTAAAGAATTCGTCACAGTCAGAGACGAATAACAGTCTGCAACAAAAAAATGTACCTGTCAAGCACAAAACACAAAAATTTAATCAGTTTCTGTGATCTTAAAAATAGGGAACAGAGTCCCACCGTGATCGCCACTGAAAGCACGAGATTTCGGGCGAAGGAAACACTAATTGCGATGCATTCAAAATCAAATACGCTTAAGTCCTAGAAATGTAGAATGCATGAAATGAAAGAGACGCATTGAAATGAGATACAAGCAAATGGAGAAAACACAGCCCTTTCATTAAACTCTCTTGATCTCTGTTACAAATACGCCTCCTCCCTTTTCAGGGGCTAGGAGCGTTAAAAGAATTTGATTACAATCGAGACTTAAGGTTCCTCTTTCCGCGTGCCCACACTTGAAATGGGCGGGCCAAGATGATGCCGTCATTGATGTTGATGAGTCCTTAACCTCTGCTGCTCCTCCTGCGAACAAAGAAACAACAAAGATGTCAGTAGCACCTGTTGCAAATAGTAAGTGTTTGTTCTCTAAAATCGCCAAAAGATGCATGTAAATATTTGGCTAAATCGATAGAGAAAGTGAGTCTAAATGACCTGAAAACTTGACAGAGGACAGAAGACATCACCAGAGGGCCATTGCCATTGAGACAGTCGGCCAATCTGCCTTCAACTGGAATTCGTCCCTGGGCAGGACGAATTCTAACTGCTATTCGTCCCTGGGTGAGACGAATTCTACTGTGTTGGAAAAGCCGAAGTGATGCTTGCTCCAATGTCGAATCTCGAGACCTCCAAAACACCTGCAAATAGAGGGGTTATGTAATTGGGGCCATTTTGGGACGACCCAGATGGTCGGATTCTCCCAATTTGGCCTCTATCCTCGAGAATTTGATATCGCCACCTGCAAGTTAGTAGGACAACAAAGCGACAAAAGGCATGATAAAATCTGATCAAAATGTTATGAAATTGAAGCTATGAGTTAACCAAATAGAATAACATGAGATGCAACCTGAAACAATAATCTAGAATGCTTTAGAATAAAACTTAGAAAGTGCGGGGGTGCCCAAGTGGGCCTCCCACCGTTGGCACTTGATTTCGGCGCCAATCCACTAGGGATGGGCCCAAAACCTCTTAGGATTGGGATGTCTGCGAATTGGTGGTGTAAGGTGGTCAAATGTTGGATTTGGGTTGGATCCACGCTTCCAAAAGCCACCCAATAACCTCCCTTGCAAAAGAGATTAGTGGATGTGAGAAGGTGAATCAAAAGGATGCAAGTGGGTATTCAATCGGACAGCACTTCGTTGCTTGAAATCGCCTCCAATCTATCCTTTTGGGTGAGAAAAGTCCCACCTTTTATAGACCCATGGGGTCTCTTTTGAGAGGGAAGCATAAGCGCCATGTGTTGGTCATAGGTGCCATGTGGCAGTCAAGTCTTCCCATGAGGGAGGGGAGTCCTCCATGACTTGGGCTTTCATAATTGCCCTTGTGACGAGTCCTCTAACGGCCTATCTGTCCACCCACACACGCGTGCGAGGCAGGAGTCATCAACCGATCGTCCCGGGCTGCCACTTGGCGCCATTCTTCTTTTTGCCCGTTAAACTTGGAATTCGTCCCTGCGTGAGACGAATTCAGAATTCGTCTCTGGGTGAGACGGATTCCATTTTGAATTCGTCCCTGGGTGAGACGAATACTGAGAAAAGTGTCTAAATGTACCAAATTTCCTGGGTACTAAGATGTTTCAGTTTCCCAGGCTTCTGGGTAGGGAGTACCTAGACATTACCACATTACTGGCTCTCTATGGTTGCCCCATTCGGGAATCCCGCTTTCAGCTCCCCAAGGCTCATCACGGAATACCACGTCCTTCATCGCCCTTTATATATTAGAGGTCCCAAGGTATCCCCCATACACCCTTAACAACTCATCCTTCGGCGAGATCCACCAGTTCAGTTCTCGAAGAAAGAGAGATGAACATACCTCTCGAGATTGAGTGAGTGCCCGGCTCCTTAAAATAGAGAGCTTTTTCAGGAGTACTAAAACCCTGAGTTAGCTCTGAGCAGAGAACAGGCCAACGCACCTAAAGGTGGATTACTATTTTTTCAAAAGCCTCTACCTCGAGGAAGATTTTGATTTTTAAAATAATCCCCTTTCAGAGAAGAAAAGAACTCAAGAAAGGCCCTCCCCTCCGCTTTTGAGAGAAAAGAGAACTATGCGAATATTCGAGATCTCGGTAAAAACACTAGTTCATTCCCGAGGTGAGGTAAGCTCTCCCTCAATTCCAAGTACCAAGATCCACTGGAAGGGAAGCCCCCACTGTTTGACCTCTGAGGGCTGCCCTGGGGGCTATGTTTGTCAAACCGATCAGTGTTTGCAGTCACATAATCGGATTGGTGTTGTTTTGGTGTCTACAAATTTACTTCCATTTTCTGGTTTGGCATCAAATTATTGCATTCTCCATTTGAATTCAATTATTAAAAACTTGGTTCCTACCAAGGATCGATCGAAGGTTTGGGTATCTCTCATTCCTCGAAGGATCCCAAAATTACACCCAATATGGAAGGTGATGTGGAGCCTAAAATCCTGCCCTACAAAATATAGGGCATATTAGGTAAAATTTTGGATCGATATCAAGTAGTGTGTGGATCCCAAAAGTTTACCCTTCATAAAATTTTCACTACATCAATGGTCCTTTATAGGAAGGAAAGTAACACCCCATTAATGAAGATGCACAATGGGTAGCTAGAAATAAAGACGTTTGGTACCTATCTGATGGGTGGTAGTAGGGTGAGTATCAGATCCATGGAGGCAGTTCAATTTAGGAAGTTTGATAGAACATTTAATAACCATATTCTTATAATAGCATATGGATAGAATTTATTACTCGACAGTGTTTCCAAATAAATTTAGATTGATCAAGGGTCTGGATTTGAGTTGTATTTCCTGCCTCCTTATGGTAACCACCTTCCAACGTAGACTATAGAATATTTGAAAATATTTGTAGCATGGTCACCCCCATGGGTGTTGCCACACCGTTTCATCCATCACCCACCATATTGAATAAAACATTTATTGTAAGGTCTATATATTCTATAATGTAGGTCAATCCAAGGGATCAACTCTTTAGCTATTAAAACTTATATGTAAAGTATTTTCTATTCAATAAATGTAAATATATTATTGTTTGGTCTCCAATTAGGCTCTTGAATATGTTAGTGTTGAGTGTTTATTTCTACTATAGATATTTGAAAATATTTACTCTAATTCTACATTCTAAATTTTATGTATTTTTATTCAATAGTTTTAGAATTCACATTCGATCAAGTGTAATAAAATATAAATAATAGTAGGATTTTATGATATGTTAGGTATTACACTTGTGCTTATCATCATGTTGTGGGTTTGCCTTACATATATTTTGATGTGGTTGAATCCATCCCCTATAAGTTCTAGATTCAACTTCCTTTCATTTCATTCCACTCCCTTTTCCCTATTCATTGTTAGTTAGGACACCCTTAGGAACCAGGATTATTTGTATATCAACTACTACACCTTTGACTCTACGTTCATTCAATGTTGGTTGAGGTTCGTAGGGTGCACAAACCTTTCCATTAGGTCAAAATTTTGACCAATAGGACCACTGTTGGTTTCTTTCCAACATAAATCACTAATATGGTTGGATTAATAAATTAATCCTTCCTTTTCTCTTCATGTATCGATTGGCTCTAGAATTCCATAATATTTTGTGGTTGCATTTCCTCTTCTATCACTTTTTGCAATTATGGTATGGCTTCAAGTAAACTAGCCATTTTGATTTCTATGATTGTATTCAAAATTTGTGCTGCCAAATCTTGTACAACTACGTTGTCCTCTAAGCCGCATGGTCACTTTAATTATTTTTTCTTTGTAGGTCTTAATTGTTTAGATTTATATACCTCTTATTCAATTACCTTTTTTTCCACCTATCATATTTTCTTCTCTTTCACAAGTTTTGGGTAATTGTCTTTCTTAGCCTGAATTCTTATCATGACTAATACTTCTCTCTCAGTTTCCTTCTCTTTTACTGATGGTATGTCAATGTCCAAGAAATTAATATTTTGTGAGTTACTTGAACTTGTTTTCTTAGGATAATTAACCTTATTTTGGTTACCAAGATCACACCATCTACACATGTGTGTAGCATTATTTTATGTTATCTCATTTGTCTAGGGAGAAAAAAAAAAAATGAAAGTGCCCTCACTCTTGGCAATTGTGATATTTTATATCATATGATCATCCTTCCTTCCAAATCAGACTATAATTGACTTTGTCCTCCTTATCAATTTCCTTTATTTGACCTTCTCCCTCTATGGTTATTTCTATAACCTCCACTGGTTGCAGCTTGTCCACTCCCTTGAGGTTTTGGTTTATTCTTTTGATCTTGAAAATAATGTTTGATGTTGTACTTTCAAATTAAATGGATAATTCACCACTTCATGTCCCATAACATCATAGATATTATAGTATGCATTCTAAAAATATTTCACATTCATATACCCTTCGGTTTTGCATTTTGCACATCAAATATTCTTTTAGTCTCTTCTAAATCTTTAGCCTATTTTAGAAACTTATAAAATTCCTTGGATAGTGTGGTGCATCATGTCCTCTTCATCACTATCTGAGTCCTCATTTCTGGAATGTCCTATGATTCCTATTGTCATCTATTTTTCTTCACTCTCAAAGTTTTTCACTTTTTCTATTGCTTATTCATAGGTCGAGGATGGCACTACTTTCATATTCTTCCTATATCTGGGCAATAACCCATTAAGAAACCATCACTTCACCATTACAATTTCTAGTGGAATTCGCATCTTATTGACCAACTATTTTAGTCGATGGTTATATATTTTAATATCTTCATCTCTTCCTTGCTTTGTGGTGTTTAACATAGTTATAATGTTAGCATCATCTCTCAAAGTATAGAATTCCTCAATGAAAGCATATTTCATTATATTCTAGACCTAAAATATTGGTGTATTTTCTTGCTTTAGATAACAATCTATAACGAGTCCTCGTAATTTGGTGATGAATATATGCAACCATTCATTTGGTTTATTTACATCATTTGCTTTCTAGATGGTGATGCATGTGTCAATATGCCTCATTGGGTCCTCCTTCCCTTCTCCTATTAAGGGTGGACATCTTTGCTTCCCTACTCTTGTGGCTATGTTAGCCATTGTAGTATTTCCTCTATTTTCATCACTCGATGACGTTTTCCTTAGAATATTTGGTTGATTCCTCCTTCCCATGAGTGACTCAATATGTTGCTCTTCATAAGATGTCTCTATCCTTGGTATCTTATTTCACCAAATAGCCATCTCTTGAGTTCTTGTGCATCCTCACTCTGTGACCTCCTTCAATGGTGTTTCAACAGTGGCCCTGGTCTTCCTTCATGGGATCTTGTATGTTGTTTCTCTATTACTTAATCCCATACCCTACACCTCTTATAAAATTTCTATCACTTGTTCAGGAGTTACCATCCACTCTCCTTATCCTTACACAATTTTTATGATAATATATTCCTTTACACTATTGTTCTCCTTGACTCTTGGTGGTTCTTATACCCCTTCTTCCATTTCTATTAGCAATGTCTCCCACATTTCAATATTTTATTCATTTGAATTCCATACATATTCTATAACTAGTTCAAATGTATATCATGTTAAATTGTTTGCATTCCCTCTTTGATCAATTCTTGTACTTATCTTTACTATAATTGGCTCCTCTCCTTGATTTTATCTCCAATATTTTTATATACTTGTATCTGTCTTTCACCTCCAATTAGTTCCTACTCAAAATTATCAATCATAGGTCCTTCTCAACTATGACAATTTGACCTAATTTTGATAGGCAATAATGCCAAATGTAGCACAGGTGGTAGTATTCTCAAATGGGAGGTGAAATATGAAGAACATGAGCTTATACTTAGAGGGGGGATGAATAGTATAAGATAAAACCTTTTACTTTTCAACCCATATGATAACATCAAAAATATTAAAGAAGTAAGTATTCCATAAAACATCACACATGAGAGACATAATTTAATGTGGTTCACCCAATGTGGGCTACTCCACGGAGAAAATATTCCTTATAAATTTTCTCAATAAATTCTCTTGGGAATCAATTCCCTATTACAGTGCTTATGGACCTTTGTCCAAATGAGGCACCAATCCCCTTGCTCTGATTTATGGAACTCTATCCATAGGATAACTCTTTCTCCTCTACTCTGGTTGATGCTCTTTTAGAATACTTATACCTCCACTGCATTGGCTTGTGGATCTCTCTCCATAGAATACCTATGTTCTTATTGCCCTGGCTAACATATCTCTATCCACTCGAGATTTTTGTCCTCTACTATGTCACCTCCAAATCTAACTTTCAACTCTGCTCAATATCTATCTCAAATATGCATTAACTACTATCCTTGATATAAAATAAATCTGCTCATAAATCTATCTCTGGTCTGGCACAAATTTGCCCTCAAATCTGCACCAAAATCCATCCTTAAATCTACCTTAAGCTTTAACACAAAGCTTGATCAACTTTACCTAGATTTACATCAAAACGCTATCCTAAGTGTAGTACAAATCGGCTTTCAAGTCTTCACCAAGACTTGCTCAAAACATAAACATACTCAACCCAACATTCAAAAGTTTCATTCAATTATCCAACCAATGAAACACAACTTGCTCATAAACCCTAAACAAGTGTTTTCATATTTCTTCAAATAAATATCACACAGTGGGTCTCACACCCTAATTCAAATAACTTTTAATCTCTATCTCAAATCAAATCATCCATCAACAAAATGCACTTAAATTTTCTCATACATTTCCAACAATATATGTCAATCCTTTTCATTTCAATCACTCTAAACAAAATACAATGTGCCCATAATTTTTTTCTTTTATGAAGCTATGTCTTCAAAAACATGTTTTACTTACAACCAAATCATTTTACAAATACTAGGTTAGATAGCAACAGTCTATCTCAAACTCTCCACAAGAATATTTATCTCAACAAATATCTCACCATACAAGAAATACAATAAAATTATAAATCACAAATACACCTTATCACTTCTTCACTCTCAAAATAATATTCAACATATATCAAAAATAAAGTTCGTTATTTTACACCTTATAATCTCCAATAATCTCAAAATAATATTCAACACATGTCAAAATAAAGTTCATTATTTTACACCTTATAATCTCCAATAATCTCAAAATAATATTACAACTTATAATCTCTAACACTTTATTTATTTTCTAAGCACCTAAAATAAAATATTTAATCAACAACCCTTATGATTCCCTAAAAAAATTTATGCATGCCCTTTTTAAATATCACATGGCCTTAAAACAACTTGCACTTTCCAAACACCTTTGGCAAAATTAATTCAAAATGCATACCTTAATAATTTACCCACAAAAATATTGCACACATCTTCAATGACCAACATCTAAACTCAAACACGTGACCTATGTTTCCATAATGATCTAGCCCAAGGCTAGGCTACCGCTTGGGATACATGCCCGCACATGAATCAAAGGTCCATGTTTTCAGATTAAGTTCTGTCTCTCATGAATTTCAGCAAAAAATAAAACTCTCTCCTCCACCAAAAATGACTGTGTGGGATTCAAAACCATGACCTTCCCTTCATGAGAACCTTAGCCACTTTCCAACTGCTATCTACGCTATCCAGTGCGGATGAAACCAAGTTTGTTGTCATCTCCTCTTATACCGCAACTTCTACCTCAAACTCAGTGCAAACCTTTGTCTTCTTCCTTTCAAAATTGAGTGCACAAATTTTATTATCACATGGGCATTCAAATTGCTTAGAATTTGGAAATGAAAATCATTTCCTTTAAATACCTTTGCCTTTGGATTAAAACACGTTGACCCTCCTTCAAATTTGAATTAAACTTTGAACCTTTGGTGCCATTAATTATTAAAATTAAAATTTTAACCTTAGGTTAAAATATTTTAATTTAAATAAATTAAAATATTTGCCAACCTTTATAACTTTCTCAATGGGCCTTGTTAGGGATATCCTTTTTTAATGATTTCTTAGACCTTGTTATTTTTCACCTCTTCCTTTTGCCCAAATATTATAATATTAAATATTATAATATTATTATTTATTTTTAAGCTTGCTTCTCTTTTCTTGGGTCTTCAACCTTTTTAGCCTCTTTAGGCATATAATATTTAAAATAAATATTATAACCTTTTCCTTTTAACAACTTTATTTCCTTTTGGAGAAATCAACTTTTTGACCTTAAGGACAATAAAACATGACATCAAACCTCTTGACATCAATCACAACAAAACTTGCTCAACAAAATGGAAGGTTTTTGGATGAATTCTAGTAATGACATCAAACCTCTTGACATCCATACAGTTGTATGGTTTACAAATGTATGATTTCCAAAACTTACAAAAAAATGACTATACAATTCCAAAATTTTCAATTGTACGATTGTAACCACACAATAGCCTAAACAGTATGATTTACCAATTATGCAGTATGCCAAAACATAATTTATGAACAATAACTTTGCATTTTTTGTAATCATTCACTTATAAATCCTTGTTTCCACCTTTGACAAGTACAACTATGCAAGTGCAATCCCAAAACAAGTTAATTGATCAATTGTATGTTTAGGAAGGCTAACTATACAATTGTAGCAAACCCTTGCTATAATCACTCATTCTCATATTTCTGAAGTTGCATGTAAAATTCCAACATAGCAATGATTTACTAACCCTAATAGTGGAATTGCAACCTAATTTTCCAGCATGCAATTCTAGAATCACTATCCTTAGTCTGTACCAACAACATAGCTTACTGTTTATTTTGAAAAACCATACAATGGCATGCAAACATATCAATTATCATTTATAGAGAGACAAATGAGCAAATTAGTACACCCAAAATTCTCATACACAGTTGGTCATCAACTCATATTCCATTTCCATTGCAAAATTATTCATTTACAAGGTTATCCCAACAATTTTTGCATAGAAATGTATAAATCATGTTATAACAACAAATTGTATGAATGCTATAACAACTATGCACAATTTACATCAACTGTGTACAACCATTTATCATGAATAATGAACAACAATCTTCCATAAACCCGAATAACTCTACACTATGATGAAATTCTAAAACTATCATCAACCATAAACAACAACAACCTACAAAAATTGAATGGAGTGGCTTATAATGTTTTCCCAGTCCATTCCATAGAATTTCCTAAGACATCGTATCATTTACTAAATTAATGCATAAGGTTTTACTACATCTTAGTTTTAATTTTGTAAAATTATCTTTCATGCACATTTTATTTAATTTCATTTACTTTCTAATTGTAAGCTTATTACCAATTGTACAATTACACCCAATTGTACATTTATAACCCTACATTGTACAATTAGACAAAACCCTACACTCTACACTTTAACAAAATTGTACAAATCCATGTTTTATTATTTCTTCTTCTTAAGGGAGGTGTATTTGTTACCTATACTTTAAAGTCTTTATGTGCTTCATCAAGATTTAAAATTAGATAATTACAAGTATTGAAAGTTGTTCATCTTTGGCTTCTCACATAATTGATTATAATTTCCTCTTATCTTTATTGACGTATCATTTTGTCCTTCAAATGTTTCTATCATATGCTATGTATAAAATTTTAGACCTTTCAACCTTTCCTTAGTCTCTTCTCGTGAAGCATCCTAAATATCTATTTTTTCGTGTTGAAAAACTAATTTTTTTTTCTCTTCTTCATTTATTTTTAACAACTTATGTATTTGTATTTTTTTTTAATCATTTTTTTTTCGCTTTTTTTTTTCTTGGCATGTTAGTTTGAATTTGATAACCTTATAGCTTCCCAAATTTAATTAATAACTTCAATCAATCCATTCTTTAAACAAAATAATTTCTTTGGAGTAGAAAAAACTTATTTCTCCAAAATTTAAATAAACCAAATCTTTCTAAATTTCTAATTACAAACTTTAAATTTTATAAAAATATTAGATATCAAATTTTCAAAAAACTTGGAAAGTGGAAATCCTTATGACTTCCTAATTTAGTAAATAATTTCAATTTTAGAAAACTCTTGACTTAATTTCAAATTAATGTTAAATTTTTTAAATAATTCTTATTTCTTTCCCTTATAGCTTCCAACATTATTCTTTCAAAAAAAATTCTCCTTTGACATTAATCAACCTTAAATGTTTAATTTTAATTCAAAAGAATAATTTATTTAACCCTTATAAATTCAATTGAAATAAATAATTGAACCGTTGCCTTATTTTTTCAAACAATTTTTATAATGAAACATGCCCAATTAAAATCAGATTTCACCTTTGATAAATGTTATCCTCTTGCTTGGTTTTTTGTGGTCACATAATATTAGGCATCATCCACATTGCTCTATTATTTTCGTGTTACCTAAAGTTAGTATGCATAGGCATTTCACCTTCCTTCCAACACTCATTGAGGATAATGCTTTCTTATTAGTATTGTTTTCCTTAGATGTTGTTCTTAGACACTACTATTAATTTAGCTCCTACCAGGTGATATTATTTTCAATCCTTGGTTGCTTGGATTCTTCTTTCTACAATATATTTTTAGTAAACTTATCAATATTTAATCCTACTATAATTTTAAACTAAAACTCAAATTCATAGTCCGTAAGCTAAATCTGTAGACACATAGACTACAAAAACTCTCTTCTAGGTCTCCTCCATTTATTTTCATGGTTTTTGAGTCCTCTTATTTTTATGTAGCTTTCACTTTAAATATTTGTATTCAAACCTTTATTCTATGAATAATAACATTTGTCTTGATACCATTTTTTTAATTTTAATAAAGTTGCCTAGGAACTTTAATCAGAGGGTTGTAATTTTTGTTGCGAGCGACTCCTTATAATTCATTACCATTTTTAATTATACTATTATTTTAATCCATGATTCCAGATTTTGTGTTAGATAATTCAACATTATTCTTTGAAAGATGAAACTTATGTAGCCTTATAGAAATCCAAAAATTATCTACTATCTATTTTTTTCCTCAGTCGTAAACCTTACTTCCATGATAATCCTAAAAATAAACTATAATGACTCTGAAATAACTCCAATAAATACCTAAAACTAGAATTTGAATCCCTTTGATTTGTTTTGCCCTAAATAAAATTCTTGATTTTTTAGTTTATGCAACTAGACTTTCCTTTCTTGTTTTAAGTGCTAGAGAAAATGAGTGCAACACGGGTGTTTTCCTGACCTAAATTCCATAGAAAATATTTCTAGCTTAGACCTATTGCAATGGTTTTTATTCATGTAAAATTTGACTCTCAATATGTTGGAATTTGTAGGCAATGCCACATCCTACACTTATCTAGGTTTATTGTCAAGCACTCAAATGCTTTGGTCAACACAAATGTGATTATAGTATTTTTTTCTTGGATGTAATTTGAGCTATTCATCATAGATATTGACATTACCTCTCATTTGACCTTATTTTACAACTTTAAATGGTTATTGCAAATATAAGATTTATTTCTTCCTACTATTTCCAATATTATATGGCTCCAAATGAGTTCAAAGATGACTTCTCAAGCATTTGGATTGATTTTTTCAAATTCCTTAATGCTTCCTAGAACCATTCTTTCGAAGGGTTTCATATTTTCATTGCTTGGATGACATATTATTTGGGTGCACTAGGTCTCTTATACCTAGTCACTGTCCCTTTGTCCCCAAATATTGTGCAACAACTATTGGATAGATTTTATTTATCCTCAAATATTATGCAACAACTACTAAATAGATTTTCTTTAGGTGGATTTTGGAATCAACAATATTCTACCCTTTAATGAGAGAGGCTCTCTTGCTTTGATTTCATAGTCATTTTTAGTAAAAATATTATCTTTTGGATTTGAAATTATGATCAACTCAACTCAAGCACTAATTAAAAATATTATATTTTTGAGCTAAAAATTTAGTGCCTTATCAATAATTTTATTTTTCCCATGCACATAACTTTTTAGTTAAACCATAAATTTCATAATCTCTCTACTAAATAGAAATGTCTAACTTTAATAATTAATCAAGCAAATATATATCATGCTCACTTGTGAAAAAAACTTGATTTTGTACCTTTTATTATGGTGCTCCTTGCAATTTTGGGTGCTTCCAAGCAATGTTAACCTAACTGGCATGCAGTAGATCATCCTCCATTAACTCCAAAAAGAAATATTTGGTGAATCTTCACTCTTAAATTTAATGTCTTTATTCTTAGGGCAACTTAGGTATTCGCACTTTGCTTACTTCCTAATCTGAAATTAGGATGACTCATCTTCTTCACTCTCAACCTTTTTTTGCATAAATTTGATTCTTAATTATTTTTCAGATTACTCCATGGCCTTTATAGCATTGTTAGCTTTCCAACTAAACTAACTTACAAAAAACTTTATCTAGGATCTAGTATAAATCAAATAAATGTCAATCATAGAATAACAATTAATCACACTTTACCCACATGTTGTAGGTGAGTTGGAGAGGGTAGGGAAATATTCCAAGGATGGTCCCTAGTTTGAATATCCACCCTACCAAATGCACATCGTCCCTGGTAATGGTTCCTAAGAACAAAATGGCCCCCCGCAAAGGGTTTTTTTCTAAATTAAAAAAAAAAAAAACAATGAATCATACTTCTAAAATAATAGAAATATGTCACAAATATAACTCAAATATATTTAATATCAATAGATTACAAGAATGAATCCAAAAGATTAAATTTTTTCAAGAGATGTCTCCAATATATAATTTTACATGATTTTTTATTACTCTAACTATTTCTCTCCTCAAACATCTATGAGATACATCCTTTCATATTCCTTTCACTATGACAAAACTCTCATCTTGCCACATATCAATATGACTCTTTATTCTCTTGACATCTTGTACATTCTCTCGTATTAACACATACATTATAAAAATATAAATTATTATATCAAATTAATATTTATAAGAAATCCTCAAACATTTAAAAAATACATCATGCACATCATACTTACTCTAACCTACGTCACTTATGGTCATTCATACTTAGACCAAAATAATTACAAGGTTTTTCATTCCTCTTTGTGTAATTTTAAGTTGTATATAACGTTCTCTTTTCTAGATAATTATTCATACGTATCATTGTTTTAGTAAAGTAAATAATTAGTTTGGATATTACACAATGATTATGAACATTATAGGTTGAGCCATGTCTTGTGCAACCTCAAAAAACGAAAAAAAATATCTGTTTATTTAAGTAAACTAAAAGAATAATTTAACAATGGGTTTTGAAATTATTTACATTAAAAAGCATAAAATTATAAAACTTATTTCAAACCTGAAATATAAATAACCGTAATAAAATAAAATCTCTCTTAACAAATATCCCTCGAACTAATAAATATAAACTAAAATACATTTCAAAATATAATATTAAAATGGAAAATGCAAATGCAAAAGTAAAATATGAACACAAAGGGTCCGTAAATCGTTTAAAAAAAAAAAAAAAAGGCTGGAATGAAAGTCTTAACGAGAAAAATACATATAAAATCGATCCATCCAAAATTTACGAGTCTTATAACGCATATATAAAATTATAATCTCCGTAAAATATGGATAGAAATGTTTTAAAAGAATAAGATTTTAAGGTTTCAAAGATATATAAAAAAAATAGTCATTAAAAACATTTGAAGTGGTTTTTATAAGGGAAAGAGAAGTGGACTTGGAGCATGCATAGAACATTTTGCTTAAAATAGTTTCACAAGAAAAATAGTCTTACTTAAATATAGTTGCTCATAGAACTCTCTCGTGTGCAGTTATGAAGCTTAATTTATATTCATAGGTCATTTTATGTGTCAAAATCTTGTTCTAGTTGCTAGATTTTGTTCATCCATTTAAAGCTTCCAACTATTTATGAGAAAAAGAATTTTTTTAAAAGATCTTAAAAATAATTTTTTTAAGATTTAAATATTTATATATAAATAATAATTTTATATGTTTTAATTTTTAGTAAAGAACGGTTTTTTTATAAAATAAATTATTTAAAATAATTATTAAAAATTGAAACACATATATTCATACATTTTTAGTTATATTTATTTAATAAAAATATTTTTTTATTAGTTTGTAATATATGATCATATGTTATATATGATCTAAATCTAAGAAGTGTGAGCCAAATTCAGAAAGTGCAAGCCAAGAGGGAGTGTGAGCTAGGAGGAAGTCATGGTGAAATAGCTACAAGTTCATCCAGAGTGCATCAATGCTTCAAAAGCTTACCATAAAATGAATAGAACATTATTTCCAAAAAATTGTTGAAATGAAGGAATGACAAGAAAAAGAATTGACAAGGGCAATGGTGGTCTAGGAAGGAGTGCAAGTTGGGAGAGTATGTGAAGCAAGACAGAGTGTAATCTAGGAGTGAGTACAATTCAAAAGAGAGTGTTATCTAAGAGGGAGTGCAAACCAAGAGCGATCTTCATTAGGTAGTAAGGAAGGAAAGTCATATTTGAAACACCTAATGGGAAGTCAAGATGCCCTAGCTACAAATCAGGATTCCTTGGTTGGAAGTATGGAGGCTCAATTTGAAGATAAGTAGAAGAGTGAATACATGGTAAGTACAATCCATGTAGTAGATGTTACAACAAAAGTAAATATCAAGGATGAGATGATTGAGGATGATATAATGGTTATTAAAAGTATAGGGCTATATGTAAGTTCTGTAGACCATGGCCAAGGTTTTTGAAGATTCAAAATTGGATCATGTGGAAGAGGGGATTGAATTGAAATTACTCTATGATTTTTCTTTCTAAAGGTTTTTTTTCTCATCATATTTTATAGTTTATAAATTAGGGATACAATAATGGTTGGCGGCCCATGGTTTAGGGGAAGAGATGTAATTTATGTGAGACCATGGAATGGAAATTTTTCTATTAAGACAACTATTAAGAAGCTTCTAGTGTTAGTTAGGCTTTTTGGACTTCCATATCAGGATATAAATAAGTTTTTTTTGAAGAATATTGAAAATTCCCTAGAGGAATTCATAAATAAATGATTAACTATCAAGAAGATAAAGCATGCTTTATATACTTGAATGTTCATTGCTATGTATATTTCAAAAACTTTACCAAAATTCATTAAGATTATATCTAAATTAAGAGTGAGACCAACAAGTAGATTTTGAAAATATTGCATTTTATTGCCATAATTTTTATGAGATTAAACATATGACAAGAATTTGCAAAGTGAAAACTATGAAGAAAGAGACAAAAATTTCTAGCCACAAGATAAACTTCAAGATGATGCAAAAAAATCACACAATAATAGAAGCTAGATCAGATCAAGGACATTCCACTCTATTAGAACAGGTAAATAAAGTCAATCTATAATATTATTTGCATGTTTAAAAGGAATTAAAGGTGTAAAAGAAGATGTGGAGAGAAATCCCAAAACAAATATGTCAAAAGAGGTCAAGATTATTCCACGTAAATCGTCTTCATTTTTCACAAGTAGGATAAAATCCTCTTTAGGTAATAAAAGTGAAAGTGGTGAAGATGTTATCCCTTGTACTTTACGGTTTCAAGAGCAACATAATAAAGAAATGGGTATGGAGGAAACCAATAATAATTTGGATTTTCTAGGGTAGAATACGAAGGTAATTGTTGTAGAAGAGCATCCTTGACTTTAGGGTTTCCAAAGTAGCATAAAGAAGATTATGTTTTTGATATTATGCCTTGCACTTTATATTATTTGAAATATGATAAAACTAAAGATGATAAGTATTACTATGCGTAGTGTAATTGAAAGCACGAGATTTCGGGCAAAGGAAACACCAAGTGCGATTGCATTCAAAATTAAATACGCTTAAGTCCTAGAAATGTAAATTGCATGAAATGGAAAAGAAACACATTGGAAGAGACACAATCAAATAGAGAAAACATAGCCCTTTCATTAATATCCCTTGATCTCTGTTACAATGATGTCTCCTCCCTTTTTAGGGGCTAGGAGCGTAAAAAGAGTTTGATTACAATCACTAAATGATTCCTCTTTCCGCGTGCCCACGATTGCAATGGGCGGGCCAAGATGATGTCGTCGCTGATGTCGATGAGTTCTTCGCCTCTCGCTGCTTCTCCTACGAACAAAGAAACAACCAAGATGTCGGTAGCACCTGCTGCAAATGAAAAGCGTTTGCTCTTCTAAAATCATCAAAATATGCATGCAAATATTTACCTAAAATAGTAAACAAAATGATTCCAAATTGCTTCAAAACTTGACAAAAGGAAAGAAAATGTTACCAACAAGCCATTGCCACCGAGGCAATCGGCCAATCCACTTTCAACCGGAATTCGTCCCCGGGTAGGATGATTTTTGACTGTAAATCATCCCTGGGTGGGACGAATTCTTCTGTGTTGGGGAAGCCGAACTGACACGCTCCAATTTCGACTCCCGAGGTCTCCAAAACACCTGCAGATAGGGGGGTTATGTAATTGGGGCCATTTTGGGATGACCCAGATGGTCGGATTTTCCCAATTTGGCCTCCACCCTCGGGAATTTGACCTCGACACCTGCAAGTTAGCGAAACGACAAAGCAACACAAAACATACTAAAATCTGACCAAAAGTTACAAAATTGCAGCTATGGATTAATCAAACTAGAAAACACAATATGCAATCTGAAAAATAATCTAAAATGCTCAAAAACTAAAAATAGGACTTAGGAGAAGTGCGGGGATGCCCAAGTGGGCCTCCCACCGTTGGCCCTCGATTTTGGAGCCAATCCACTAGGGATGGGCCCAAAACCTCTTAGGATTGGGGGGTCGGCGAATTGGTTGGTTCAGGTGTCCATGCGTTGGATTTGGGTAAGGTTCGAGCTTCCAAAGGCCACCCAACAACCTCCCTTGCAAAAGAGATTGGTGGATGTGGGAAGGTGAACCAAAAGGGATGCAAGTGGGTCTTCAACTCGGTAGCACTTCGTTGCTTGAAAACTCCTTCAACCTGTATGTTTTGGGTGAGAAAATTCCCACCTTTTATAGACCCAAGGGGTCTCTTTTGGGAGGGAAGCACAAATGCCATGTGTTGGCCATAGGCGCCATGTGGCAGTCTTGTCTTCCCATGAGGGAGGGGAGTCCTCCATTGACTTGAGCTTTGATAAATGCTCTTGTGACAGATCCTCTAACGGCCCCTCTGTCCACTCACACACGCGTGCAAGGCAGGAGTCCTCAACTCGACTCGTTCGGGCTGCCACTTGGCACCATTTGTCTTTTTTCCCGTTAAACTTGGAATTCGTCCCACCGGAGACGGATTTCGAAATCGTCCCCGGGTGGGACGATTTCTATTTTGAATTCGTCCCGGGGTGAGACGAGTACTGGGCAAAGTGTCCAAGTGTGCCAAATTGCTTCTTGACCTCACAAAATTGCTATGAAAGTGGTTAAGACCACTGTTTGAACTCTCGAGGGCTGCCCCGGGGTCCGTGTTTGTCAAAGCGATCAGTGTTTGCAGTCACATAATCGGATTGGTGCTGTTTTGGTGTCTACAGATGCCCCTTTTTGGGAAGCGCTACGGGTGACGCAAGGCTGAGCAAAAATAGATAACCAAAGCACTAATGATTAGGGTTTCTTGGTAACCTAACCAACTTTTGATGCCCCAAGTATGGAAAGGGCATGCATTCTTGAATCCTTGCTTCCGACGAGCTAAGGAATTTGATTTCAAGTATTAACCTATTTTGGTGAGGTGTGACTTGAACTTAGACATTGATCAATCATGAACAAGTGAAGGGCATTTTTATCCTCAGGGGGAACCTTGTGTTCATGATTCACGAAATGCCAAGTGTTTGATTGATTTGATTGTTGCTTGTTTATTGCCCCAAGCAGGAGCGTGATTGTCTTTGTCAATGATTCTTTGAATGCATGTCGTTTTCCTTAATTGGGTGTGTGATTGTTGGTTGGTGACTAAGTGTGACTACCCCCTCAAGCGACGAATCGATGAGGGAATGACCTTCGTGAGAGAAGCGACGAGTCGCTTGACCCAAGATGACTTGTGCAAGGGTGCCTTTAGAGGGTTTACCGTTAAGCGTGTGCAATTTTTCCAACATATGGACCTATTTTTGGTGGGTGTTAACCCTTTTTGTGATGCCATAATGGGGTGAAATCATCGAAAACCCATCTTCCCGTGGAGCGGTCCGGCTATGATAGCCTTCTTGGGGAAGTAGTAGAGTGACAATTTGAACCCCGACATCAATTTTCTATGCCAAGAGGTTAAGTGCGAGAGCACTTGTGTCCGACAATGCTTATTGCTTTTTTTTATGTTGCATGTTTTGTTGTTTTTGTTGTTTTTTTTGTGACACCATTTGGGGATTAAATTTTCGAAAATCCGTCTCCCGTGGAGCGGTCCGGCTATGGTAGCCTTCTTAGGGAGTAGGATAGTGATTATTTGTGACCCTGATGTCGATTTGCCATGCCAAGAGTTTAAGTGCAAGAGCACTTGTGTCTGGCAATGTTTATTGCTTTTTGTGTTGTTTTGATTTTCTTATTGTTTTTGAGTGGGCTTTGCCCATTTTGTGACGTCATTTGGGGATGAAATTATCGAAAATCCATCTTCCCGTGGAGCGGTCCGGCTATGGTAGCCTTCTTAGGGAGTAGGATAGCGACAATATAGACCCCGACATCAATTTTTCTATGCCAAGAGGTTAAGTGCAAGAGCACTTGTGTCTGGCAATGTTTATTGCTTTTTGTTTTTGTGTTGCATTTATTTGTTGTTTTTGTTGTTTTGATTTTCTTGTGACGTCGTTTGGGGATGAAATTGTCGAAAATCCGTCTTCCCGTGGAGTGGTCTGGCTATGGTAGCCTTCTTAGAGAGTAGGATAGTGACAATGTAAACCCCGACATCAATTTTTCTATGCTAAGAGGTTAAGTGCAAGAGCACTTGTGTCTGGCAATGTTTATTATGAAAGCACGAGATTCCGGTCAAAGGAAACACCAAGTGCGATTGCATTCAAAATTAAGTACGCTTAAGTCCTAGAAATGTAAATTGCATGAAACGGAAAAGAGACACATTGGAAGAGACACAATCAAATAGAGAAAACACAGCCCTTTCATTAATTTCCCTTGATCTCTGTTACAATGATGCCTCCTCCCTTTTCAGGGGCTAGGAGCGCAAATAGAGTTTGATTACAATCGCTGAATGATTCCTCTTTCCGCGTGCCCACGATTGCAATGGGCGGGCCAAGATGATGCCGCCGCTGATGTCGATGAGTTCTTCGCCTCTCGCCGCTTCTCCTGCGAACAAAGAAATGACCAAGACGTCGCAGCACTCGCCGCAAATGAAAAGCGTTTTCTCTCTAAAACTAACGAAATATGCATGTAAATATTTGCCCGAAACAGATGAATACAATGAATCCAAATTGCTTCAAAACTTGACAGAAGGTAAGAAAAGTTACCGTAAGGCCACCGCCACTGAGGCAGCTGGCCAATTCACCTTAAACCGGAATTCGTCCCTGGGCAGGACGACTTCGACCGTAATTCGTCCCCCGGGTGGGACGAATTCTTCCGAGTTGAAGAAACCGACCCGTCGCTGCTCCAATGTCGGATCCCGGGACCTCGCAAAACGCCTGCAAACAGGGGGTTATGTAATTGGGGCCATTTTGGGACGACCCAGATGGTCGGATTTTCCCAATTTGGCCTCCACCCTCGGGAATTTGACCTTGACACCTGCAAGTTAGCGAAACGACAAAGCAATACAAAACATCCTAAAATCTGACCAAAAGTTACAAAATTGCAATTATGGACTAATCAGACCTAGTAACACATAATGCAATCTAAAAAATAATCTAAAATGCTCAAAAACTAAAAATAGGACTTGGGAGGTGCGGGGGTGCCCAAGTGGGCCTCCCACCGTTGGCCCTCGATTTTGGAGCCAATCCACCAGGGATGGGCCCAAAACCTTTTAGGATTGGGGGTCGGCGAATTGGTAGGTTCAGGTGTCCATGCGTTGGATTTGGGTAAGGTTCGAGCTTCCAAAGGCCACCCAACAACCTCCCTTGCAAAAGAGATTGGTGGATGTGGGAAGGTGAACCAAGAGGGATGCAAGTGAGTCTTCAATTCGGCAAGGACTTCGTTGCTTGAACACTCCTTCAACCTCGTATGTTTTGGGTGAGAAAAGTCCCACCTTTTATAGACCCAAGGGGTCTCTTTTGGGAGGGAAGCACAAATGCCATGTGTTGGCCATAGGCGCCATGTGGCAGTCTTGTCTTCCCATGAGGGAGGGGAGTCCTCCATTGACTTGAACTTTGATAAATGCTTTTTGTAACAGTCCTCTAACGGCCCCTCTGTCCACTTACACATGCGTGCAAGGCAGGAGCCCTTAACTGACTGTTCTGGGCTGCCACTTGGCACCATTTGCCTTTTTGCCCGTTAAGCTTGGAATTCGTCCCACCCAGGGACGGATTTAGAATTCGTTCTGGGGTGGGACGGATTCTATTTTGAATTCGTCTCGGGGTGAGACGAGTACCGGGCAAAGTGTCCAAGTGTGCCAAATTGCTTCTTGACCTTACAAAATTGCTATGAAAGTGGTTAAGACCACTCGTTTAACCTCTCGAGGGCTGCCCCGGGGGCCGTGTTTGTCAAAGCGATCGTTGTTTGCAGTCACATAATCGGATTGGTGCTGTTTTGGTGTCTACAGATGCCCCTTTTTGGGAAGCGTTGCGGGTGACGCAGTGCTGAGCAAAAATAGATAACCAAAGCACTAATGATTAGGGTTTCTTGGTAACCTAACCAACTTTTGATGCCCCAAGTATGGAAAGGGCATGCATTCTTGAATCCTTGCTTCTGACGAGCTAAGGAATTTGATTTCAAGTATTAACCTGTTTTGGTGAGGTGTGACTTGAACTTAGACATTGATCAGTCATGAACAAGTGAAGGGCATTTTTATCCTCAGGGGGAACCTTGTGTTCATGATTCACGAAATGCCAAGTGTTTGATTGATTTGATTGTTGCTTGTTTACTCGCCCCAAGCAGGAGCGTGATTGTCTTTGTCAATGATTCTTTGAATGCATGTCGTTTTCCTTAATTGGGTGTGTGATTGTTGATTGGTGACTAAGTGTGACTACCCCCTCAAGCGACGAATCGATGAGGGAATGACCTTCGTGAGAGAAGCGACGAGTCGCTTGACCCAAGATGACTTGTGCAAGGTTGCCTTTAGAGGGTTTACCGTTAAGCGTGTGCAATTTTTCCAACATATGGACCTATTTTTGGTGGGTGTTAACCCTTTTGGTGATGTCATAATGAGGTGAAATCGTCGAAAACCTATTTCCCGTGGAGCGGTCCGGCTATGATAGCCTTCTTGGGGAATTAGGAGAGCGATAATTTGGACCTCGACATCGATTTTCTTTGCCTAGAGGTTAAGTGCATTAGCACTTATGCCCGGCAATGTTTTTGCTGTGTTTTTTTTTTGAATTTTGTACTGTTTTTGTTGTTTTTGTGACACCATTTGGTGATTGAATTGTCGGCAATCCGTCCTCCCGTGGAGCGGTCCGGCTATGGTAGCCTTCTTCGGGAGTAGGATAGTGACAATGCAAACCCCGACATCAATTTTGCTATGCCAAGAGGTTAAGTGCAAGAGCACTTGTGTCTGGCAATGTTTATTGCTTGTTTTGTGTTGCATTTTTTGTTGTTTTGTTGTTTTTTGTGACACCATTTTGGGATTAAATTGTCAAAATCTGTCTTCCCGTGGAGCGGTCCGGCTATGGTAGCCTTCTTAGGGAGTAGGATAGTGATAATTTGTGACCCCGATGTCGATTTTGTATGCCCATGTTGTCAGTTGCATTTGCAATCCTGTCAGGCGCTTTTATTGTCTGTTTTTAGTGCATTTTTAGTCATTTTTCTTGATTTTTTTTGTGTCTGGCTCTGAATTCGTCCCTGGGTGGGACGAATTCCAGCTGGAGAATTCGTCCCTGGGTGGGACGAGCGCTGATCAGAGCGCTCGTCCCAGTCAAGGATGAATTCCAGTGCAAAGGGCCTATTTAAGGGCCAAAACTTGATTTTGGGCTCATTTGTGTCATTTTTTCTTGCGATTTTGGAGCTCTGGGAGGAGGAGGTAATTCTGCGAAGCGAAGCGCTGCTGGAATTCTCTCTGCCATCATGAGTGCACAAACTGGTTCGAGCGGCGGAGCCGAGGCGAGACCTGTAAGTGACCCTAGGGTTTATTTTGCTTTAATTTAATGCATTGTTTTTGTGTTACGCTTTTCAAAACTTTAAGATTTTTTGTGATGTTTTTGTTTAACAACTAAGGTTAGAAACCCTAGAACTGAAAATTTTATCTTTTTCATTTATTTATTTATTTATTTTTATTTTTTTGTTTGCTTGCAGGTTGTTAGGAGCCGCTACCGTGTACCCGCTGCCTTTACTGAGGCGCGGTTGGCCTTGACCGATGATGACTGGGAATGGCTTGATGCCCTTGGGCTCAAGCAGGTGGCTCGACTGGAGCCTGTGGTTTCGGATCAGGCCTATCTGACGGCCCTGATCAAGCTTTGGGATCCGCGGACCAATACTTTCCATCTCCCGACAGGGGAGATGACTGTGACTCTTGAGGACGTCTATCGGTTGCTTCGGATTCCGATAGATGGTCTGCCTATTAGGACATCTCCGTTTGATCAGCGGACTGCTATACTCACGAGATGTTTTGGGCATGGGGGGGAGCTGGGTGTAGCAGACCCAGTGGAGACAGCCGAGGCGGATTGCCAGGCTAGCAGGATTTTGGTTGGCTGGTGGAAGGAGAGGGGGGTGTTAGGAGTGAGGCACGCATTCCTGATGGGCCTCATTTCTAACATTATTCTCCCTGATTTGGTGTGGCAGCTGCGTAGAGTGCCCGATAGAGGCACCGTTGATCCCGAGATGGGGATAGACTTTGTTGGCACAGCTTTACGAGGAGTCAGACGGGGTCCGCCGTCGACAACGAAAGGGTGTCGTTGCAGTTTTTTGTTGCAGTGCTGGGGTTGGCAAAACATAGTTGTTGAGAGGCCTACAGGGTTACCGTGGATGACTCGGGCGGTGATGGAGGATGAGGAGATTGGTTATGCAACTTTGTGGCGACGGTCTACGGAGCAGGGCGTAGTCGGCGATGGGCAGGTGCACTTGAGCACTACATTGATGCCTTTTCGCGGCTCACTCTAGGGGAGGTGTTTTGGCATCCCTATCGGGACTGTCCAGCTTGGCCTGAGGCTGGAGAGTGGCTCCGACGGGTACGGAGGGAGCGATGGTTGACTGGGCGGCACGGGACGGAGCATGAGTTCTTTCCGTACCGTCGGGTTACACGACAGTTTGGGGTGCGCCAGGGGTTGCTCGGTGAGCCCGTTGGCTATCGCCGTCGGGGAGATGAGAGGGATCTGGAGCCACCGGTCCTCGTGCCATTGGGCGAGGAGTCGGATGCGGTGATTGAGGTGTTGGATGTGGATGACGTCGGTACTACCACTGAGTATGACTCGTGGTGGGTATTGCGGCGCTGGAGAGGAGAGGGTCCACTGGGAGGCACGGAGGCGGCAGTGGAGGATGCTGAGGCGGCAGGGGGTGATTGGGGAGGGCCGTTGGATGATGCAGACATGGTGGATGTGGGAGATGAGGATGTGGACTTGGGTGTTCCGGAGCAGCCAGACATGCAGGATGTGGAGGAGCATTTGGAGCCTGAGCAGGCTACTGTCCCCGCGAGTCCTATGCGTCCGACAGATACAGAGGGGGTGGGGTCGGATGTAGGCGATGAGGTTGCACGACTTACAGAGCTGCTGCGGATGCGGGATCTGGAGAGGGATCTTCTGCGGGCTCAGTTGGCAGAGCGGGATAGAGTTTTGGCACAGCGCGATGATGCATTGTCTATCTATCATCGACGGGAGGCAGAGTGGTGTCTATACCGGATAGACTTGGAGAGGGAGGTCATCCGCCTTGGCGGGCGGCTCCCTGAGCCTTCGATCAGCAGATCTTCTCGACGGATGAGGGATAGTCTGACTGAGCAGTCAACATCATCTCGCCGCAGGCGGTTAGATGAGGGGGGTGGTAGTAGGCATGATGCGGGGGCTAGCAGTAGCCGCCCTGCAGGGTCCCGTAGGACCCACACCACGGGGGGTAGTTCCCGTCGCACCGATCCTGCGTGATCATGGTGGCCGACGCCTTAGGTTGGGTTTTGGATATGATTGCGGGGTCTGAGGACCGGTTTTGTAGCCTGCGGGCATCTTTTTGATGATATATATATATATATACCGGTTTTATTTTTGGATTTGTACATGTGATGATGTGATTGATTTTTGTTATGCATGTTTATTTATTTTGATGAATGCAGATGTTATGATGAATGCAAATGTTTTAGATGTCTATGTGATATGCAAATTGAAATGGATGAATGATATTTGTGATGATTGCACCATTATTGTTTAAGAAGCTCTTTATTTACATGGTTTTCATTTTTTGTATTTTCTGATGGTATCATAAGGATGATAAGTAGCGCAGATGGTTTTGGAATGAATGTAAGATTTTCTGAGATTCAGACAGTTTTATCTCACTATCCATGACTGTACTTTATCTTACAAGACTTTTGAACAAGGTATGAATCGGACCTATTTTTGACCAAGTTATTTAACATCCCCGTGTGTGCAATTGAGTTCATTTAGTGGTATTTGTTAGGATACCGCCAGTGCCAGATGGGCTTTCAACCGAACTCGTACTGAGGATCACCTAATTAGCTCCACGAATTCCTTTGTTGTATGTACTAAGATTAATCTGCGTTGTAATCCAGGATGCCATAAGCTAGCTCATCCACATGCAAACATTGATCTGTACACAAGTTAATGTGACAGATATATCGTCATGCGGGAGGTTTACTTCTGATACCGATAGGCTATCAACCAAATTGGTATTGAAGCTTGCCTTATGACCTATAGAATGCTGAGAGTTCCAGGGATTCAAGGTCAACTCCCTTCTTTTTTTCAATTGTATTGGGATACTTGCTCTTTTGTAGTGATAAGATCACTGTTTATTTTGATTTTTTTTTTTTTTTTTGAGCAAGGGATTGGGGATATGGAGTGATGAAAATCACTGTTGTTTGTGCCTTTTGATGTGTGCACTATAGTTTGTCAAATTTGGAGTTTTGACATTTTGCAAATTTTTGTGTTTTGCAACTGTTGAGAACTTTAGGGATTCTTAGGGAATTGGGTAGGGAGGAAGCTTGTCCTTTTGCCAACTCTCAGCATTCTAGGGGTCATTCGCACAGGGGGATGAGCAAGATAACCGTTTCGCTTGTGGTGACCTAGATTATTTTGCAGGTTTCATCTTTCGTTCACACAATTTTGGGAATTTTAGTGTTTTGATTTGTGTTGGGATGTTACGTAACAAGGTGTATTTCAAGTATGACTCTACCTTCGTAAAATCTGTTCGACTTGGTACACTACATGGCTAAAGAGGAAAATGATGACTGAATCACTGAAACTCTTGGTACATTCCTAAACCACTGATTGTAGTGTGGTAAAATTTATGCATGGTGTTTTTGTTGTTTTTGATGAATTCGAGTATGCCTAGAATTGAGATGCAAATCTTTGTTGTTTTTGATGATTTTTGTTGTTTTGTTTTTGTTGAATTTCTTGATTTGTTTGACCAAGAGATTGCGATAATCGTTGGAGCTTTTTGGGTTGACCAAGAGATTGCGATAATCCTTGGAGCTTTTTAGGGTTGACCAAGAGATTGCGATAATCCTTGGAGCTTTTTGGGTTGACCAAGAGATTGCGATAATCCTTGGAGCTTTTTGGGTTGACCAAGAGATTGCGATAATCCTTGGAGCTTTTTTGGGTTGACCAAGAGATTGCGATAATCCTTGGAGCTTTTTAGGTGACCAAGAGATTGCGATAATCCTTGGAGCTTTTTGGGTTGACCAAGAGATTGCGATAATCCTTGGAGCTTTTTGGTGACCAAGAGATTGCGATAATCCTTGGAGCTTTTTGGTGACCAAGAGATTGCGATAATCCTTGGAGCTTTTGGGTTGACCAAGAATTTGCGATAATCCTTGGAGCTTTTTGGGTTGACCAAGAGATTGCGATAATCCTTGGAGCTTTTTGTTTGTTTGTTGTGTTTTTTTTTTTTTTTGGTACATGGCTTTCTTAGATATGAAATGGTCGCAAATGACTGATATTCAAGGGTTCTGTTTCCTTGATACCGTCAAGAGAAGCTAGCCTGTACGTTCCCGGTCCTATTTTGCTATCAATGACATAAGGACCTAGCCAATTTGCCACGAATTTGTCTCTCATATGGGACGGCAAATTAGAGTTTTGTTGGTTTTCCTTCAGAACTAGATCACCAACCCGAAAGTCTCTTAGGTGAACTTTCATGTTGTAAGCTCTCTTAAGCCGCTCTTGATAGATACGTAAGTGCTCGAGAGCATTAACGCGTCTTTCGTCAAGCAACGTAAGTTGGTCTAACCGGGCCTCGCCGTGCAGTGTCATCATCGATGAATTCCTGCATTGATATGCGGAGGGAAGGAATTTCCAACTCGAGAGGCATTACTGCTTTTGAGCCATACACTAGTGAAAACGGAGTTGCCCCAGTGGGCGTCCGAATGCTAGTGCGATAAGCCCAAAGGGCAAGTGGGATTTGTATGTGCCAATCCTTATGACTCTCTACGACGGTCTTTTTAAGGATGGCGACTAGCGTTTTGTTTGACGCCTCCGCTTGCCCATTTGCTTGCGGATAATAGGGTGTTGAAAAGCCGTGCTGAATTTTGTACTTTGTGGTTAAAGCACGCACGTCTTTGTTCTTGAATGATGGCCCATTATCCGAGATTATTTTGGATGGAATACCAAAACGACATATGATGTAATGCAAAATGAACTCCGCAATGCGGGGTCCCGTCGTAGAGGTTAACGGAATTGCTTCCACCCATTTGGTAAAATATTCCGTGGCCGTTATGATAAACGTGTGACGGCCTCGACGATGCAGGGGAGATCTTTCCGATTAGATCGAGGCCCCACCGCGAAAATGGCCAAGCAGACCGGACTCGTCTCGTAGGGCCTGGGAAGGTGCGTGCATTAAATTGGCATGATGTTGACATTTTACGCACCTCTTGACATACGCGCAGCAATCTCGCTCTAAAGATGGCCAATAATAGCCCATGCGAAGAATGCGCTTTGCAATGGCCATACCACCGAAGTGGCCGCCACATGTACCGTCATGCGCTTGGGTGACTGCCCAAGTGGACTCTTGCCGGTCCAAGCAACGAAGAAGAATTCCGTCGTAGTCTGCGACGATACAAAATGTCTCCTATCAAGACATATTTTGCCGCTTTCTGTTTGAATGTTCATTTTGCGGCTTGCGTCAATCCAAAGGGTAGATTACCTAACTTGAGGTAGTCTCTTATGGGTAAATACCAATCCCATTGATCGGATACCTCGACAGTTTGAACATACCAATCCCTTTTGGAGTTCTTCCCTAACAAATGCCGATTGGGATAGAACTTGTAAGAATAGCGTTGTGTTGCTATTAATGGGAGTGGGGGAGAATAAAGACCCCGCATTTGGCATGTATCGAATAGTCTCGGATTCGAAAGAACTTATCCGAAGATGGTTCGATCTCGGATCATGTGGATTCCTTGGCGTCAAGTCTGAGCTTGCGTGCTCCATCGCGGGTTGCGATAAGGTTTTGACCTGAATGGTTGTTATATCACCGGAAAGGTCTTGCGGGATTAGTGACCCTAAGGAGGCCATTGTGTCCGCAAAATGATTCGATGATCGAGGGAGTGCCTCGATGTCATACCACTCAAGTTTTTCCAGGAATTTATCCACGAGGGCTTTATAGGCCTTCAGAACTGGGCATTTGCATTGATATACCCCCTTGACTTGATTGACGATTAACAGCGAATCACCAAAGATGTTCAGTCTTTTGATGTTCATGGCGATTGCTGTCTGAAGACCTAGGAGCAAGGCTTCATATTCTGCATTGTTGTTGGTGCACTGGAAGTTTAATTTAAATGACAGGGCATTGGAGCGCCTCTGCGGTGTGAAGAATACAATTCCCGCGCCACCACCTTGCTCGCATTTAGAACCATCGAAAAATAAGGTTATGTCGGCCCGAGACTCGAGCTCTTTAGAATCTGGCGATTCTGAGACATGGAAGACCTCATCATCGGGTAGTTCTATGACTAGAGGCTGATCGTCTTCAAGAGGAGCCTCCGCTAGTTGATCGGCTATGACTTGTCCTTTTATAGATTTTTGCCCAATAAACTCAATGTCAAATTCCGTCAACAACATGATCCATTTCGCCGTGCGGCTACTATGATAAGTACGACTCATCATGTATCGCAATGGATTCTCCTTAGACACAACATACGTCGTGTTGCTCAACATGTAGTGGCGTAGCCTTTTGGTAGCAAACACCACTGCCAAGTAGAGTTTTTCAACGTATGCATAGTTAAGTTCGTAATCGACCAGTGGTGCGGCTAAGATAGTAAGTAGCCTCGTTCTTTGTGAAGTTCATTCTTCCGGGCTAGCATTGCGCCCATGCCACCTCGCAGAGCCGAGATGTATAAGTAGAACGGCACACCTGGTCTAGGCGGTGCCAATACCGGCGGCGAAGCCAAGTATTGTTTGATTTCGTCAAAGGCCGATCGGCACTCGTCATCCCAATGAAATGTGACCCCCTTGTGCAATAATTTGTTCATTGGTCGGCATTTGTCAGATAATTGCGCTATGAAGCGTTTAATCGACGTGACCTTTCCTTGCGGACTTCTAGCTGCTTGATAGTGGTTGGGGGAGCCATTTCAAGGATTGCCTTGACTTTGTTTGGGTCCACTTCGATGCCTCTCTTGGAGACTATAAAACCCAAGAGTTTTCCAGATGTGACGCCGAACACGCACTTCTTGGGATTCAGTTTGACCTTATGCTCTATGAGGCGATCGAGAATCTTGCTTAAGTCACCGAGATGATCTGAGCGCAATTTAGACTTGGCTAACAAATCATCCATGTAATCTTCCAAAGTTTTGTGCATGTAATCGTGGAAGATATACGTCATAGCACGTTGGTATGTAGCGCCAACATTTTTAAGGCCAAAAGGCATGACCTTATAACAAAATGTCCCCCAAGGCGTTGTGAATGCCGTTTTGAGTTGGTCTTCAGGATTGATACGAATTTGATTGTATCCTGAGAAACCGTCCATTAGGGAGAGCATTTCGTGACCCGCTGTAGCGTCTACCAATGCGTCGATGCTTGGCAAGGGGAAATCATCCTTAGGACTCGCTTTGTTTAGGTCTCGAAAGTCGGTGCATATGCGAATCCTCCCGTCGGGCTTCTTGACGGGAACCATGTTGGACAACCATGGCGGATAATCCACGCAGATGACAAATTGTGCATCCAACAGCTTTTGCAATTCGTCTTTGACCATCAAGGCCACTGTTGGGTGCATCTTTCTTAGTTTTTGCTTTACCGGCTTGATTTTCGGATCAAGCGTTAAATTGTGCATGACTAGCTATGGGTCTAGTCCTGGCATATCTTTGTATGACCATGCAAAAACCTCCTTCTTTTCTTTAAGAAGGGCAATGTAATCGGCTTGCTCTTCGGGGGAAAGGCTTACCCCCAGCTTGAGAATCCGTGGATTCATTGGATCTGTGCCGATGTCTACGTCAGTCGTCTCTTCGACTGACATGTGAGATCCGTCCTCCAACTGATGTGGAGTTGGGATTAAATGGATATCATCAGCTGAGTTAAGATCTGCGTTTGGGACCTCGGGTCCCTCTTCAGCTTGAAAAATATCTTGAGTTGTCCTTGGGGTAAAATGAAGCATTTCACCGAAAGGCCAGTACTCTGATGGTGACAATGGTGAATTGACGCGATCCCAGTCAATGGCATCCATGTTTAGATGCAATGACCGTGATGGATCGGTCGGATTGCGGATGGGTGTGGTCAAATCAATGGAGATCATGTGGATGGAATGAATTTGGTCTCCATAACCACGGGTGTGATGACTCGATTCTTTTAGATGTTCCCTATACTCTGGATCTGGCTCTACGGGAACAGGCACGAATGGATCCTCTCTAGGTGCAAATTCATCTCTATGTGCGAAAAGGAAGGCGGGGTCTTCCCTCGGTATTGTTGTCCTGATGGGATCTCGAGGTGGACGATGCTCATCTTGAATTTGGAGCCATAGGCCTAACACTTGGTCCCACCTCGTTGGGTCTACGTGCCATTCATGTCCTAACCGTATACCCATTTGTCCCATTAGATCTTCATGAGTTAGAGCGCGGTGATGTCGTCGCGCATGTCTGAGATAGTCCATTTCAGTTTCGTCTTCTGAATCGCTTTCATAGATCCAAAATTGTTCATCCTCTTCAAGCATCCGTTGCTTGCGACATTGAGGACTCTTCCTGTTCCAATGAATTAATCTGGTCCCATTGCGGTTGTTCCACTCTTAGTGGAGGGACCTGATTCTTTTGAGACTGTGTTATTTCATCTGGAACCTCTAAGGGGAACAGTTTCAAAAAAATGTCTGGAAGCCGTTGTTGTTCTCTTTGATGATTTATCTCTGAACTTCCACCTCTCTCTAGCAAAGGAGAGGGATTATTGCTATTTCCAGGGGTGTTTGTAGACCATGGGAGATAATCCCCCAATGTGTATTCTGTGTTTGGATTGGCGTACGGGTCTTGTGCCAATCCCCCCCTGTTGCCTATTTCTAGGCCTTGCATGTTTTCAACCAAGATGTCTAATGGCAGGGGATGGTTGAACCCTACCCCTGACTTGTCATATGGCATCTGGATACCTTGGTTGGCAAAGGATCTGCATCCCTTGCTCATATCTTCCTAGCCCATACCCATGCCAATTGCATTGTTCGAGATATTTTAGGGCAAATTCTGGGTTCGACAGATAATTGATGTTTTCGACAAAAGGCTCTTCATCTCGTTTTCTTTTGTTCGCATTGTTCATAACCATGATCAAGGCCCCCATACACAAAATTCGTTTGGTTCGGTGGGTAGCCTAGAGGGACGATTGTTCCAATGGGAAGGCGAGGTCTTCCCATGTCTTGTACTGACTCCAGTGTGGGGGTTGCCACAACATTTTGCACTATGTATTCTCCCGTGCCCGTACTGGCCATCTCAATAGTGATTGTTGATGATTGGGTAGGAGGAAACGGTAGTCCTTCCTGAGTCCATTCCATGTTTGGTGGTTCAAGAATCTTGGTTTCCGTTGCGTTGGGCGCTTCCTCTATTGATATCGTTGAAATCGTGGGCAACCCCTCTTCTAGAGGCTTAACCTCTTCCATGATTTGCTTTCCCTTGTCCTTCCGTTGGGCCACGATAGGTGGCGTTGATGATGAAGGAGCCGATGATGAAGTCTCACCCGGTCGGGATTTTGCCTTATTTGCCACCGGTGGTGCTCGCGGTATCGGACCTCGTTTAGATGGATTTAATTGAAAATCCAAATGCGTTGATGGGAGGGTCGATTGAGGTATGAATTGTACCGCATTGCAATACTTGAAGGGCTCTAAGTCCATTGGGACTACATGTATTTGCCCTTCATAGGCATACTTCAAGCACCGGTGTGCGATCGAGGGGACACACTTCATGTCCCCCGATCCAAGGCCGCCCTAGCAGTATGTTATAAGCCATTTTGCCTTCCAGAACATGGCACAAGTGTGGGTATTGACTTTTGTCCTACCCGTATAGGCAGAACGACCGTGCCGACTGTCGAGCAAATTGCATCGTTAAAAGCTCGCAGTGTGTACGTGGAAGCTGTGATGTGAGAGGTCGGCGCTTTAAATGCTTTAACGCTCGCAGTGGTTATGATGTTACTGGACGAGCCAGTATCTATCAGCACTCTCTTGTACGGGATCCCGTTGACCCGCGCGATAACGTGCAGGGGTGGATCCGGCATGTCATTTGATATTGTTTTGACCTCGTTTTCTTTGAATGTGATGACAGGCTCCGTACATTGTTTCACATGTCCCACGAAGGCGTTGAAAGAATTTGCTTCGTGGGGTTGTACTTCAATGGCTTTTAAAATGTCCATAAGAGCTTCTCTATGGGGAGCTGATTGTTGAATAAGCTCGTAGATGGACAGCCTAGCCGACGTGGTCCGCAAACTCTACGTGAGTTTGGTTCGTATCGTGACCTCAGGTCTAGGCGGAGGTAACTGCGTTGGGCGTTGTTGAGGCTGCGATGTCGACGGAACTTCCCTCGCAGGTACCTCGGGGGCAACTGCTGGGTATTTTCTGTTCCTTGTTACAATGCTAATCATTCCCACAAATCCTTGCACGGGAAGATCTTGTCGCACCTCGTTAATTTGGAGCGGTTTTGTCTGCGCCTCGTGAGGTGCAAGGGGTCCTTGAATACCCCCATTTGTTGGTTGTTAGGTGCAATGAGGTTGTCCACGACCAATGTTCGGTTGTCGATCAAATCTTTGGACTAGTTCTTTGAATTTCCAGCACCCATTTAGGTCATGTCCTCTGCGCCTATGGAATCTGCAATACAATTCCTCCCTATACCCCCTAGGCTTGGGAACGTTAGGGTCAAAAATTTGGATTTCTGGCAGAGTAACTAAATTTTCCGCTGACAAGCGGTCAAATAAGGAGTCCCTAGACTCCGCATACGGGGTGAATTGTCGCCTAGGGCGACGCTGCTGATACTGTTCCTGTCTCCTGTTATCTCTTTCGTAAGCAGGAGGCACTGCCTGGTAGTTAGCCTTTTGAGGCTGCGTTTCTTGCACAGGCGCGGGGACATTTATCGCAACTTGGTTGACTGCAGCGTGTTGTGGTTGCGTTGTCCCAGCTTTAGTGGTTTTATTCCACTCTTTCTTCTTAGGCTTGGCAATTGCGCCTTCGCCTATCTTAATCTCTTCTATGACTCTGGCTTGCGCCAAAGCTTCTTCTAAGCTGTCGTATTGTCGCAAACAACAATAGACCAGAGATTGATTTTAAACAACTTTTTGCGAACATTTGCGTGAGGTCCGACATGGGAGGATGGTAGGGTAACTTAGAAAGCAAAGCTCTCCATCGGTTCCCGTACGCCACCATTGTTTCCTCCACAAATTGTTTAAGGCTAGCAAGATCACTAAGTGATGCCTTCTTCCTTGTGTTGAAGGCGAAACGTTCAAGAAACGCATCTACTAGCTGATCTAAGCTGCTTATGCCGTGTTTGGGCAGCTGTGTGAACCAATCCGAGGCAGGGCCTACGAATGTGGTTATGAATGTTCTAAGCAATAATGCGTCATTATCTTGAATGCCGAAGCATTGGCTTAGAAATCGTGTAACATGTTCCTGTGCGTCCTCTTCACCTTTAAAACTGCCAATTGAGGCAACTTAAAGTGTTCGGGGTAAAGAGGTGTAGGCACTGAGGGATGCACCGGATTATTGCGGAGTAGACGTAATGTGGGTTTTTGATGCCCAGCAGCTTTTGTCTCCACCGACTCTAAACGCTCCAATAGCGCTTGGTATGCATCGGAAGATTTTATTTCTTCCTCTCTTGTTCGCTCTTGTTGCAAGTTACGGTAAACCGGAGGCCTATGGAGGGGTGGCCGAATGGCATCCTTCCCCGCCTTGATGGGGAGTTTCAATATATTCCTCTTCCGGTTCATACTCCTCGTAAAATTCTTGAGGAGTCTCAGTGGCGAAACCTATGACCCCGATCAAGTTCTTGCTCGAAGGTACCCATCATTGTTTCGGGGAGTTGCCTCCCTCTCGAATCTATGGGGTCTTGGAGGCGGAGCTTGACGAGGTCGTGGAGACCTGTCTTGCGCCAACGGATTACGCCTCTCATACTGTTCAGCTCTTTGGATGCGAGGGGTTGGCCCCCTCTCAGGTATTTCATAGCGTAACTCATCCGCTTCGCGTTGCATGCGTTCTTTATCCAAGCGGTATTGATACTCTATCTCTTGTTGACTTTGTTTAAGCCGCATGATTTGGGCTTGACGGGTGGTATATCTCGCGACAGCCGGGTCAATTTGATCTACCCTATTTTGTTCGGAAGGTTCAAATGTTCCTCCTATGGGTTTACCTCGGTTTTGATGCTCTAAAATCTCAAGGGGTCGCTTCCCTCTGTCGAGGTAGGCGGTATGTGCTCGAGGTTCTGGCCTCAAGGGGTGATCATGATATCCTACTGGTGCGGAAATGCAAGGTTCCCGCATTGTTTGTTGCCCTCGAGGAATGCGATGGTTTTCCTCATACTCCCTTTCACGGGTGTAAATGGGATGGGCGGAGTTAGGTCGCCCTATGTAAGGAGCCCTACGCTCCGGATTTGGTCTCTCTCGTTCCGATGATAGGTAAAGAAGGGACGCCATATCCACGTTGCCCCTCCAAATGGAAAGTGTGCCTGTTTAGCGCTTCATCGCGCGGTGGCCACTCATGCCTAGCTTCAAGAGGTGATTCTCTATTTATGTCAAGGTCTACATGTAAGGCATCTTCCCGAAAGGGGCTGCTTTGAATAGGCATACCCCACCGAGGATTCTGAATTGGATTCTTTTGTAGGTTTGACCTATAAGGCGGTATAACCAAATCCTCAGGACTGAAGTGAAGGCGACTTGCGCCTGCTTTTTGTGTACCTTCCGGAGCTTCTGCCCTTGATTGGGCTTGACTGCGGGTGTACACCATTGCGGTGCTTCTATGCTATCTAAATAAGTTTTTATCTCGTTTTATGATTTTCTTTTTTTTTTTGTCTACACTAAGCAGAATTAAACACACACATTCACAAAACCGTGATTATCTCTTTTAAGGATTCTTGGTGTGTCCTAAACTGGTTTAGTGCATTTTGATGTTTTGTTTTGTTTTTGTAGGTTTTGTAGAACGTTTAAATGCATCATGTAGGCTCTTATAACTCCAAAAAGGTCGCCCCTTCAATATACCAGCCAGTGCCGATATACCAACCTCTCTATATACCCGCCCTTACGAGAGGGAGACTATAGGTACGTGAGAGCAGAAGGTACGTGGTACGTAGGCGGTACTGAAAGGGGGATTGTCCCGTTAATGGCACCTACCATAGAAAACTTATCCTCGCGCGCATGGGAATCACCCCAGCTACGCTCGGTCTGTCTTCGTCAAGATTTACGCCTAACAACAGTTGACAATCGGGAAATGGATGCAAATCAAGCCAAGGTGGTGATTAAATCCACCAATGGTCTTGATCAAGGGCTGGGGTCTTACGACCAGCTCCTTGGTTTAAAATTGTTTCGTGATGTGTGTGGGATTCGTTTTATCCAACAAAAATGAAACTAGCATACATGACTTTCCCTAATGCAATGCAGGATTAAATGAAAACAATTAACGAAACAGAAACAAAAACAAAAAAATTTAACAGAGATAATAAAAATCCCTACCTCTTCTCTGCCTGCTCCTGTTGTCTCTGAATTTCTGCTCTAAAAATCCGCAGACAGGAATTCGTCCCTCTGGGAGACGAATTGCAGAACAGAATTCGTCCCTCCCAGAGACGAATTTGAATTCGTCTCAGGGTCAGACGAATTGCAGAAAAGGATTCGTCCCTGTCAGAGACGAATAGCAGTCTACAACAAAAAAAAGATGTACCTGTCAAGCACAAACACAAAACTTTGATCAGTTTCTATGATTTCAAAAACCAGGGAACAGAGTCCCACCGTGATCGCCACTGAAAGCACGAGATTCCGGTCAAAGGAAACACCAAGTGCGATTGCATTCAAAATTAAGTACGCTTAAGTCCTAGAAATGTAAATTGCATGAAACGGAAAAGAGACACATTGGAAGAGACACAATCAAATAGAGAAAACACAGCCCTTTCATTAATTTCCCTTGATCTCTATTACAATGATGCCTCCTCCCTTTTCAGGGGCTAGGAGCGCAAATAGAGTTTGATTACAATCGCTGAATGATTCCTCTTTTCGCGTGCCCACGATTGCAATGGGCGGGCCAAGATGATGCCGCCGCTGATGTCGATGAGTTCTTCGCCTCTCGCTGCTTCTCCTGCGAACAAAGAAATGACCAAGACGTCAGTAGCACCTGCTGCAAATGAAAAGCGTTTTCTCTCTAAAACTAACGAAATATGCATGTAAATATTTGCCTGAAACAATGAATACAGTGAATCCAAATTGCTTCAAAACTTGACAGAAGGTAAGAAAAGTTACCAGAAGGCCACTGCCACTGAGGCAGCTGGCCAATCCACCTTAAACTGGAATTCGTCCCTGGGCGTGACGAATCTCGACCGTAATTCGTCCCCGGGTGGGACGAATTCTTCCGAGTTGAAGAAACCGACCCGCCGTCGCTCCAATGTCGGATCCTGGGACCTGCAAAACGCCTACAAATAGGGGGTTATGTAATTGGGGCCATTTTGGGACGACCCAGATGGTCGGATTTTCCCAATTTGGCCTCCACCCTCGGGAATTTGACCTTGACACCCGCAAGTTAGCGAAACGACAAAGCAATACAAAACATCCTAAAATCTGACCAAAAGTTACAAAATTGCAATTATGGACTAATCAGACCTAGTAACACGTAATGCAATCTAAAAAATAATCTAAAATGCTCAAAAACTAAAAATAGGACTTGGGAGGTGCGGGGGTGCCCAAGTGGGCCTCCCACCGTTGGCCCTCGATTTTGGAGCCAATCCACCAGGGATGGGCCCAAAACCTTTTAGGATTGGGGGTCGGCGAATTGGTAGGTTCAGGTGTCCATGCGTTGGATTTGGGTAAGGTTCGAGCTTCCAAAGGCCACCCAACAACCTCCCTTGCAAAAGAGATTGGTGGATGTGGGAAGGTGAACCAAGAGGGATGCAAGTGAGTCTTCAATTCGGCAAAGCACTTCGTTGCTTGAACACTCCTTCAACCTGTATGTTTTGGGTGAGAAAAGTCCCACCTTTTATAGACCCAAGGGGTCTCTTTTGGGAGGGAAGCACAAATGCCATGTGTTGGCCATAGGCGCCATGTGGCAGTCTTGTCTTCCCATGAGGGAGGGGAGTCCTCCATTGACTTGAACTTTGATAAATGCTTTTTGTAACAGTCCTCTAACGGCCCCTCTGTCCACTTACACATGCGTGCAAGGCAGGAGCCCTTAACTGACTGTTCTGGGCTGCCACTTGGCACCATTTGCCTTTTTGCCCGTTAAGCTTGGAATTCGTCCCACCCAGGGACGGATTTAGAATTCGTCCTGGGGTGGGACGGATTCTATTTTGAATTCGTCCCAGGGTGAGACGAGTACTGGGCAAAGTTTCCAAGTGTGCCAAATTGCTTCTTGACCTTACAAAATTGCTATGAAAGTGGTTAAGACCACCGTTTAACCTCTGAGGGCTGCCCTGGGGGCTGTGTTTGTCAAAGCGATCAGTGTTTGCAATCACATAATCGGATTGGTGCTGTTTTGGTGTCTACATATTGCTTTTTGTTTTTGTGTTGCATTTTTTTTGTTGTTTTTGAATGGGTTTTGACCTTCTTTTTTTTTTTTTTTTTGACGTCGTAATGGGGTGAAAGTGTCGACAATCCATCTTCCCGTGGAGCGGTCCGGCTATGGTAGCCTTCTTAGGGAGTAGGATAGCGACAATGTAGACCCTGACATCAGTTTTTCTATGCAAAGAGGTTAAGTGCAAGAGCACTTGTGTCTGGCAATGTTTATTGCTTTTTATTTTTGTGTTGCATTTATTTTTTGTTTTTGTTGTTTTGATTTTCTTTGATCTTGTGCATGATGGTTGATGAATATGGATGTATGCATGTTGATTTATTTTGATGGATGCATATGCTATGATGAATGCACATGTTTTTTTATTTATATGTGATATGCAGATATGAAATGGATGAGTGGGATTTGTGATGTTTGGCTATGGCACCATAGACTGTTTAGAACTCTGTTATTTTGTTTTTAGGCGATTGTTGTGATGCATGACTTTACATGTATACATGTGGTTTTTCTTTTTTTGTATTTTTTTGATGGTATTGTAAGGATGAAAAGCGGCACGCTTGGTTTAGAAATGTAGCTAAGGTTTTCTGAGACTCAGACGGTTTTAACTCACTAGCCAAGACTGTACTTTGTCTTACAAGACTTTTGAACAAGGTATGAGTCAGACTTGTTTTTGACCAAGCTATTTCACATCCCTGTGTGTGCAATTGAGTTCGTTATTGTGGTATTTGTCAGGATACCGCCGATGCCAGATGGGCTTTCAACCGAACCTGTACTGAGGATCACCTAATTAGCTCCACTAACTCCTTTGTTGTATGTCCTAAGATTAATCTACGATGTTATCCAAGATGCCATAAGCTAGCTCATCCACATGCAAACATTGATCTGTATGCAAGTTAATGTGACAGATATATCGTCATGCGAGAGGTTTACCTCCAGTTATCGATAGGCTATCAACCAAACCGGTACTGAGGCTTGCCTTATGACCTACTAGAATGCTGAGAGTTCCAGGGATTCAAGTTCCACTCCCTTCTTTTCTTCAATTGTATTGGGATACTTGCTCGTTTGTAGTGATGAGATCACTGTTTATTTTGATTTGTTTTTCTTTTGAGCAAGGGATTGGGGATATGGAGTGATGAAAATCACTATCGTTTGTGCCTTTGATTTTTGCACTGTAAGATGTCAAGTATTTGATTTTTGACATTTTGCAAATTTTTGATGTTTTGCAACTATTGAGAACTTTAGGGATTCTTAGGGAATTGGGTAGGGAGGATGCTTGTCCTTTTGCCAACTCTCAGCATTCTTGGGGTCATTCGCACAGGGGGATGAGCAAGATGACCGTTTCGCTTGTGGTGACCTGGATTACTACGCAGGTTTCATCTTTCGTTCACACAACTCAGGAATTGTTTAATGTGTTCAGTTTGTGTTGGGATGTTACGTAACAAGGTGTATTTCAAGTATGACTCTACCTTCGTAAAATCTGTTTGACTTGATACATTACATGGCTAAAGAGGAAAATGATGACTGAATCACTGAAACTCTTGGTACATTTACAGACCACTGACCGTAGTGCGGTAAAAGTTATGCATGGTGTTTTTGTTGTTTTTGTAAAATGGAACAATGCGGAACAAGATGGACTAGTAGAGCAATTGCAGCCTATGGTGCCTTTGACCTATACAACCATGAATATGCAATGTGTGGATGCAATGCTTAATGTAGCTACATATTTTTGTATTTTTGATGGATTGATTTTGTGAATGTGAATATGAGGTGCTAGACGAGCTCTCTATTGATGAATTTGATTATGCCTAGATATGATATGCAAATTTTGGTTGTTTTTGATTATTTTTTATTTTGACCAAGTGATTGCGATAATCCTTGGAGCTTTTGGTTTGACCAAGTGATTGCGATAATCCTTGGAGCTTTTTGGGTTTTGACCAAGTGATTGCGATAATCCTTGGAGCTTTTTGGTTTTTGACCAAGTGATTGCGATAATCCTTGGAGCTTTTGGGATGACCAAGAGATTGCGATAATCCTTGGAGCTTTTTGGGGTGACCAAGAGATTACGATAATCCTTGGAGCTTTTGGTGACCCTCTTGGCTTTTCGGATGACCAAGTGATTGCGATAATCCTTGGAGTTTTGGGTGACCAAGAGATTGCGATAATCCTTGGAGCTTTTTGGGTGACCAAGAGATTGCGATAATCCTTGGAGCTTTTGGGTGACCAAGAGATTGCGATAATCCTTGGAGCTTTTTGGTGACCAAGAGATTGCGATAATCTTTGGAGCTTTTTGGGTGACCAAGTGATTGCGATAATCCTTGGAGCTTTTGTGGTGACCAAGTGATTGCGATAATCCTTGGAGCTTTTGGGGTGACCAAGTGATTGCGATAATCCTTGGAGCTTTTGGGGTGACCAAGTGATTGCGATAATCCTTGGAGCTTTTGGGGTGACCAAGTGATTGCGATAATCCTTGGAGCTTTTGGGGTGACCAAGTGATTGCGATAATCCTTGGAGCTTTTGGGTTGACCAAGGGTTGCGATAATCCTTGGAGCCTTTGGGTTGACCAAGCGATTACGATAATCCTTGGAGATTTTTGGGTGACCAAGGGATTGCGATAATCCTTGGAGCTTTTGTGGTGACCAAGCGATTGCGATAATCCTTGGAGCTTTTGCGGTGACCAAGTGATTGCAATAATCCTTGGAGCTTTTATGGTGACCAAGCGATTGCGATAATCCTTGGAGCTTTTGGGGTGACCAAGCAATTGCGATAATCCTTGGAGCCTTTGGGTTGACCAAGCGATTGCAATAATCCTTGGAGCTTTTGGGGTGACCAAGTGTTTATGATAATCCTTGGAGATTTTTGGTTTGGATTATGGTTCTTCAAGGGATAGAGGTACCCCCAGCTTGATGGTCTTTGCACTTCGGATCCGGCTCTAGAGGTATGGGCATGAATGGATCGGCCCTATGCACGGAGATGAGGACAGGGTCCGCTCGTGGCACTGATGTTGCTATGATGTCTCTTGGTGGAAGTTGCTCTTTGTGTGCCCAAAGTGGCGGATGTAATGCTTGGTCCCACTGTGGTGGGTTAACGCGCCACTCATGCCCTAGTATTATGTTTATCTGTTGACATGCTTCCTCAAATTTTATGGGATGCCGATGCTGTCTTATGTGATTGTTGTGGGCTATGTCTGTTTCATCCTCACCTTCGGACAATGTGTATAGCTCATCATAATCTGGAGATTCTAAGACATGGAGGACTGCATCATCAGGTAGCCCTATGGTTAAAGGTTGATCCTCTTCGAAAGGAGCCTTATGTAAGTTGGGCCTTGGGAGCTCCAAAATCTTGGTCTCTACCAACTCTAAGTGCTCTAGTGCTTTGCATGTATCGGGAGATTTGAACTCCTCCTCTTTGGTTGGTTCTTGTTGAGGAACTTGGGGCCTATGGAGGGGTGGCCAGATGGCACCCCCCATGCCTTGGTAGGGCATTTCATCCCGCTCTTCTTCTTGCTCTGATTCCTTAGAGGCTTCTTGATGACTTTCTAAGGGTGGCTCATAAACTTGGGTGGATGTCTGAGGAAGGCACCCGTCATTGGTTATAGGATCAGCCTCCCGCTCATGTCTGGGAGGCATCGAGGGCGATGCTTGATAAGGTCACGGAGACTCGTTTCGCACCCAGGGGTTGTGCCTCTCATAATGTTTTGTCTTATGTGTGTGAGGGGTTGGAGTCTTCTCAGGTAGTTTATAGTGCAACTTATCTACTTTGCATTGCATGTATAAGTCCTCTAACTCCTGATGACCTTTCTCTATGCGTAACTCATTCGCTTCGTGTTGCATGCGCTCTCTATCCAAGCGGTGTCGATACTCTATCTCCTGATGACTTTGTTTAAGCCGCGTGATTTGGGCTTGATGGGTGGCATGTCTAGCGACTATCGGGTCAGTTCGGTCTACCCTATTTTGCTCAGGAGGTTTGAATGTTTCTCCTATGTATTGGCCTCGATCTTGATGATCTAAAATTTCAATGGGTCGCTTCCCACTGTCTATGTAGGCGGCATGTACTTGAGGCCGCACTATTTGTTGTCCTCGAGGAATGCGATGGTTTTCCTCGTACTCCCTTTCATGTTGGCTCTCCTGCATAGTGTGTTGGAACAACTCATCCTTCTGGCACTGAAGGTGCTCTTTGTTAATATAGTACAGTTCCTCTAAATGTAGTCGCTCTAGTCACTCTAACTCAAGTTGCGTGAATTGCATTTGGCGTGTGACGTGCTTGACAGATTCTAAGATGGTTGGTCTTGTCGCCTCATGTCTAGAAGGCCTAGATGCCTCTCCTAGATATTTTTGATCGTAGTGATCCAAGATCTCTATAGGTGACCTCCCTTTGTTGGGGGTAGCGGCATTCCCTCGGGGCTTTGGCCTCAGTGAGTGGTCTTGATAGATAGCAGGTGCGGAGGCATATTGCTCCCATGATGTATATTGCTCTTGAGGAAGGTAAGGGTTTTCCTCATGCTCTCTTTCATAAGTGAGAAAGGGATGGATGGAGCTAGCTCGCCCTACCTGAAGAGCCTTGTGCTCTGGATTTTTCTTTGTAGTCCTGACAACTAGAGGGGGTGAAGGAGGGATAGTGTAATCATGTGGTTCCTCCCGTTGAACCCTATGTTGACCTAGCGCTTCATCGCGCGGTGACCACTCATAGCGAGCATCTAATGGAGCTCTCCTACGGATGTACCCCTCATGGGAGGGTGTGTGTTGAATGCTATGTTGAACAGGAGTGCCCCTAGAAGAGGTGCCCCTATAGTCCCTTTCTGTTAAGGTGTGGAGGGGATTGCCTTGTGTGTTAGGTCGCCAAGGTGGTATGACCAAATCCTTGGGATTGTAACGGAGATGACTCGTGCCTCCTGGGACATTCCCCACAGCCTCCACCCGTGATTGGGCTTGGCTACGGGTGAGCACCATGACGATGTCTCTCTAAAAAGCCCTAAAAATTGAAATGAGTCAGATGGGGCCCAAAATTGGCGTGCGCATCCCTATTATAGTAGATAAGACAAAAATGAAGTTTCAAGTCCTAGCTCTAAATACATTAGGAGATATTGACATCCGAACAGCTCAAAAAGTGCAAAAAAATGGGCACGCAATTTTAAAACCCAATTTCAGGGCACTAGATGATGGAATTTGGCCTCGAAAACTGGACTTTCATGGAAATAGGAATCTAAGGAATCATATTTGTTTAAAATTATCCCAACTAACTCCCTGTAAAATTTCAAGTCAATCGGAGCTACGGTTGAGAAGTTATGGCCCCGGCAAGATGCACTAAAATTTAGGGAAAAATGTAAGATTTCCCATATTTTTTTGGATGGTCCTGCATCACTTATGGGCACATTTGGGGTGCTTTTGGGTTGACCAAAGGGTTCATGGACACCTTTGGGGCATTTTGGAGTGACCAAGCGATTACGGGAATCCTTGGAGCTTTTTGGAGAAAATGACAAAATGCGTAGATTTTTATCTTTTGTTTATGATGATTTTTTTTTTTTGTCTACACTAAGCAGAATTGAACACACGCATACACAAACCGTGATTATCTCTTTTAAGGATTATTGGTGTGCCCTAAACTAGTTTAGTGCATTTTGATGTTTTGTTTTGTTTTTGTAGGTTTTGAAGATCGTTTAAATGCATTATGATGGCTCATATAACTCCCAAAATGGTAGCCCCTTCAATATACCAACCAGGCCGATATACCAACCTCTCTATATACCCGCCCTTACGAGAGGGAGACTATAGGTACGTGAGAGCAGAAGGTACATGGTACGTAGGTGGTACGGAAGGGGGATTGTCCTGTTAATGGCACCTACCATAGAAAACTTATCCTCGCACGCATGGGAATCACCCCAGCGACACTCGGTCTATCTTCATCAGGATTTACGCCTAACAACAGTTGACAATCGGGAAATGGATGCAAATCAAGCCAAGGTGGTGATGAAATCCACCAATGGTCTTGATAAAGGGTTGGGGTCTTACGACCAGCTCCTTGGTTTAAAATTGTTGCATGGAGTGTGTGGGATTCATTTTATTTAGCGAAAATGAAACAAGCATAAATGACTTTCCCTAAGTAATGCAGGATAAAATGAAAACAGTCAAAGAAACAGAAACAGAAATAGAAAATTTAACAGAGATTATAAAAATCCCTACCTCTTCTCTACCTGCTCCAGTTGCCTCTGAATTTCTGCTCTGAAAATCTGCAGATAGAAAATTGTCCCCTGGTGAGACGATTTACAGAACAGAAATCGTCCCTGGCAGAGACGATTTTAAAATCGTCTCAGGGTGAGACGATTTCCAGTAAAGTAATCATAACAGTCAGAGACGGTTAACAGTCTGCAAAAAAAAAATGTACCTGTAAAACACAAAACACAAAAACCCGATTAGTTTTCTGTGATCTTAAAAACAGGGAACAGGTCCCACCGTGATCGCCACTGAAAGCACGAGATTTCGGGCAAAGGAAACACTAATTACGATGCAACCAAAATCAAATGCGCTTAAGTCCTAGAAATGTAAAGTGCATGAAATGGAAAAGAAACGCATTGGAAGAGACACAAGCAAATGGAGAAAACATAGCCCTTTCATTAATATCCCTTGATCTCTCATTACAATGACGTCTCCTCCATTTTCGGGGCTAGGAGCGTTAAAATAATTCGATTACAATCACTCAATGTTCCTCTTTCCGTGTGCCCATGATTGCAATGGACGGGCCAAGATGATGTCGTCGCTGATGTCGATGATTTCTTCACCTCCGTTGCTTCTCCTGCGAACAAAGAAACAACCAAGATGTCAGTAGCACTCGCTGCAAGTGAAAAGTGTTCGTTCTTCTAAAATCATCAAAAGATGCATGCAAACATTTATCTAAAACAGTAAACAAAATGATTCTAAACAGCCTGAAAACTTGCTAGAAGACAGAAAATGTTACCAATAGGCCATTGCCACTGAGACAGTCGGCCAATCTGCTTTCAACTAGAAATCGTCCCTGGGTAGGATGATTTTTGACTGTAAATCGTCCCTAGGTGGGACGATTTCTTCTGTGTTGGGGAAGCCGAACTGACACGCTCCAATGTCGACTCCCGAGGCCTCCAAAACACCTGCAGACAGGGGGTTATGTAATTGGGGCCATTTTGGGACGACCCAGATGGTCGGATTCTCCCAATTTGGCCTCTACCCTCGGGAATTTGATATCGCCTCCTCGCAAGTTAGTGAAACTACAAAGACTACAAAACATACTAGAATCTGATCAAAGGTTACGAAATTGCAGCTATGAATTAACCAAACAGAAAAACACAATATGCAGCATGAGAAAATAAACTAGAATGCTTCTGAAATAAAACTTAAGAAAAGTGCGGGGGTGCCCAAGTGGGCCTCCCACCGTTGGCACTTGATTTCGGCGCCAATCCACTAGGGATGGGCCCAAAACCTCTTAGGATTGGGGGGTCAGAAAATTGGTTGATTCAGGTGTCCATGTGTTGGATTTGGGTCCGATTCAAGCTTTAAAATTATCCCAACTAACTCCCTGTAAAATTTTGTGTCAATCGGAGCTACGGTTGAGAAGTTATGGCCCCGACAAGATGCACTAAAATTTAGGGAAAAATGTAAGATTTCCCATACTTTTTTGGATGGTCCTACATCACTTATGGGCACATTTGGGGTGATTTTGGGTTGACCAAAGGGTTCATGGACACCTTTGGGGCATTTTGGAGTGACCAAACGATTACGGGAATCCTTGGAGCTTTTGGAGAAAATGACAAAATGCGTAGATTTTTATCTTTTGTTTATGATGATTTTTGGTTTTTTTGTCTACACTAAGCAGAAATGAACACACGCATACACAAACAGTGATTATCTCTTTTAAGGATTATTGGTGTGCCCTAAACTGGTTTAGTGCATTTTGATGTTTTGTTTTGTTTTTGTAGGTTTTGAAGATCGTTTAAATGCATTATGACGGCTCATATAACTCCCAAAACGGTAGCCCCTTCAATATACCAACGAGGCTGATATACCAACCTCTCTACATACCCGCCCTTACGGGAGGGAGACTATAGGTACGTGAGAGCAGAAGGTACATGGTACGTAGGCGGTACGGAAGGGGGATTGTCCTGTTAATGGCACATACCATAGAAAACTTATCCTCGCGTGCATGGGAATCACCCCAGCAACACTCGGTCTGTCTTCATTAGGATTTACGCCTAACAATAGTTGACAATCGGGAAATGGATGCAAATCAATCCAAGGTGGTGATGAAATCCACCAATGGTCTTGATAAAGGGCTGGGGTCTTACGACCAGCTCCTTGGTTTAAAATTGTTACGTGGAGTGTGTGAGATTCATTTTATTTAGCGAAAATGAAACAAGCATGAATGATTTTCCCTAAGTATGCAGGATAAAATGAAAATAGTCAAAGAAACAGAAAATAGAAACAAAAAATTTAACAGAGATGATAAAATCCCTACCTCTTCTCTGCCTGCTCTAGTTGCCTCTGAATTTCTGCTCTGAAAATCTGCAGACAGAAAATCGTCCCCTGGTGAGACGATTTACAGAACAGAAATTGTCCCTGGCAGAGACGATTTTAAAATAGTCTCAGGGTGAGACGATTTCCAGTAAAGTAATCGTAACAGTCAGAGACGGTTAACAGTCTACAAAAAAAAAATGTACCTGTAAAACACAAAACACAAAAACCCGATTAGTTTTCTGTGATCTTAAAAATAGGGAACAGGTCCCACCGTGATCGCCACTGAAAACATGAGATTTCGGGAAAAGGAAACACTAATTACGATGCAACCAAAGTCAAATGCGCTTAAGTCCTAGAAATGTAAAGTGCATGAAATGGAAAAGAAACGCATTGGAAGAGACACAAGCAAATGGAGAAAACACAACCCTTTCATTAATATCCCTTGATCTCTGTTACAATGACGTCTCCTCCCTTTTCGGGGGCTAGGAGCGTTAAAAGAATTCGATTACAATCACTCAATGTTCCTCTTTCCGCGTGCCCATGATTACAATGGGCGGGCCAAGATGATGTCGTCGCTGATGTCGATGATTTCTTCACCTCCGCTGCTTCTCCTGCGAACAAAGAAACAACCAAGATGTCAGTAGCACCTGCTGCAAGTGAAAAGTGTTCGTTCTTCTAAAATCATCAAAAGATGCATGCAAACATTTATCTAAAACAGTAAACAAAATGATTCTAAACAACCTAAAAACTTGCCATAAGACAGAAAATGTTACCAACAGGCCATTGCCACTGAGACAGTCGACCAATCTGCTTTCAACTGGAAATCGTCCCTGGGTAGGACGATTTTTGACTGTAAATCGTCCCTGGGTGGGACGATTTCTTCTGTGTTGGGGAAGCCAAACTGACACGCTCCAATGTCGACTCCCGAGGTCTCAAAAACACCTGTAGATAGGGGGTTATGTAATTGGGGCCATTTTGGGACGACCCAGATGGTCGGATTCTCCCAATTTGGTCTCTACCTTCGAGAATTTGATATCGCCTCCTGCAAGTTAGTGAAACTACAAAACGACACAAAACATACTAGAATCTGATCAAAGGTTACGAAATTGCAGCTATGAATTCACCAAACAGAAAACACAATATGCAGCATGAGAAAATAAACTAGAATGCTTCCGAAATAAAACTTAAGAAAAGTGCGGGGATGCCCAAGTGGGCCTCCCACCGTTGGCACTTGATTCCGGTGCCAATCCACTAGGGATGGGCCCAAAACCTCTTAGGATTGGGGGGGTCGGCGAATTGGTTGATTCAGGTGTCCATGTGTTGGATTTAGGTCTGATTCAATCTTCCAAAAGCCACCCAACAACCTCCCTTGCAAAAGAGATTGGTGGATGTGGGAAGGTGAACCAAAAGGGATGCAAGTGGGTCTTCAACTCGGTAGCACTTCATTGCTTGAAAACTCCTTCAACCTATATATCTTGGGTGAGAAAAGTCTCACCTTTTATAGACCCAAGGGGTCTCTTTTGGGAGGGAAGCACAAATGCCATGTGTTGGTCATAGGTGCCATGTGGCAGTCTTGTCTTCCCATGAGGGAGGGGAGTCCTCCATTGACTTGGGCTTTCATAACTGCCCTTGTGACAGTCCTCAAACGGCCTATTTGTCCACTCACACACGCGTGCGAGGCAAGAGTCATCAACTGACTATTCTGGGCTGCCACTTGGCCTCATTTGTCTTTTTGCCCGTTAAACTTGGAAATCGTCCTTACTAGAGACGATTTCAAAAATCGTCCCTGGGTGAGATGATTTCAAGTTAGCAATCGTCCCTGGGTGAGACGATTACTAGGTAAAGTGTCTAAGTGTGCCAAATTGCTTCTTGACCTCACAAAATTGCTATGAAAGTGGTTAAGACCAATGTTTGACCTCTGAGGGCTGCCCTGGGGGCTGTGTTTGTCAAAGCGATCAGTGTTTGCAGTCACATAATCGGATTGGTGCTGTTTTGGTGTCTACAAGTAAGAAGATTGAAGAGACTGATGAAGATGAAAGTATCATTGTGAATGAAAAAAAAAAAGAAGAGGAAAACCCAAGTAAAACGAAAGAGAAAAAGAAACCTATATGGGTATCAATATGGGAAAACAAAATCAAATATCACAATTATTATCAATAAGTGGGGTTAGACCCATTAAAAAAATAGCAATGAAAATAATATCTTGTAATATTGGGGGAATGAATAAGAATCCTAAAAAAATGTATTAAAAAATTGTGAAGTTGTTATAGAAAATATACTTATAGATATAGAAGTTGGGCAACAAATATTTTAGCTATTCCTGGTGTTGAATTTTATCTTGAAAGAATTTAAATTTTGAAAGAAATCTAATATTAAAGAATTTGATTGTGGAAACTTAGCATTTTGACGAATATGGAGGATATTTTTGTTAGAAAGGTAAATGAAGAATATATTTGATTAAAAGGTAAATATGGATACACTTTAATTAATATGTAAGAAATATAATGAGAGTAATATAGTGTTTTTTTTTTTAATAGGAGTGGCCCCCAATAGAAGTTGCACATAGCTTATTAATGATATCTATCTACCTAGCTATCTATCTATATATATATATGGTCATATGTTAACTAAGAATGAGTGCAAGAGTGATCCTCCCCTTTGTGTTTTTCTAGGAAGCATGTAAGCAAGTGTTGCATGTGTAAGTAGGATGCAAAGTGTGAACAATGAATGATCAACACTTCTTGTTGTTTCAAGTCTTAGTGAATACTGAAAAAAAAAATAAAGGGTTTCTAAAAAGAAATTCTACATAACATGGAAGGATATTCATTTCTAAATGTCCTTACTACAAGTAAGATTACCCTAGTTAGTGATAAGAGAAATTTTGAATTTATATTAAACACTATCTAGGTATCAAATATTTCAGCAAAAATGATTATCAAAAATGAGATGATTGAGCATTTTAATGGTTGTTAAAAGCATACAGTTAATAATTGTTTTCCATTGAAACCGAACATCATTTTTACAGATTAAAAATTGGATCAAGTGGAAGTGTAAATTGAATTCAAATCACTTATACATATATATTTCTTTGAAAGGATTTTCCTCATTGTCTTTTTTAATTCATAAGTGATAAAAAATGGATTATGGGCCTTGGCTTAGGGGAATCCATGCACTATATTTTATACCACAGAGAGATGATTTGTTTTATTGAGATAAATATTATTAAAACACTTATTATTTGCATTAGTATTTTTACACATCCTCAAGAGCTAATCAATAAAAAGTTTTTGAGGGTTAGCAATAATAATATAATGGATTTCATCTAGAAATGACTAACTAATATGGAGAGAAAGCATATTGTATAAACTTGAATACATTGCCATATATATTTCAAAATTATTACCACAATATATTATGATTAAATTTGAATTATGGCAATGATATCAACAAGTGGATTATGTCAACATTGCATTCCCATGTCATAAAACTTATGAGATCAACTACATGAAAAGTTACTACAAAATGAAGATCATGGAAACTAGTAAGGATGAGAAAATATTCAATATGAAACAAGCATAACATATCTTATTGAAATATAGGTCAAGTCAAGGATTTTCCACTACTATGAAAGTGATGCAAAAAACCCATGACTATTATCAAATTACAAAGGCCATTATGATTTACTCGAATAAAACATTGGAAAAATAACACAAGGGATGATGAAGTACAATGTGCAGCTTCAAATTTAGAATTTAAATATACGAATAAAAATTGGGAGGAAAATAGAAGGCGTACAACTCCAAATGGAAATATTGAAGAGGGTGAAAGTGTTGGTTGGAATAGAAGAGAGAGAGAAAGAAAGGACAAAGATAAAAAGAAACTCAAAGGGATATCAATTTAGAAATCCAAATAAAATTATTAAAATAAATGTGGCTAAGCCCACTAATAAAAATAAAATGTGATGATAAAAATAGTATCATGATATTTATGGAAAATAAAATTAGATAAGGGGAGGAGAAACATCTAGGGTTTCAGGTCAATGCTGAAAAAATCTATAAAAACCAACATGTTGGCTAGTGAAAGGTGTGTTGTAGTTTGACTTTATTTATGGTAGTTTCAGGGGGTCCTAGTGACCCCCAATATTTGTCTTTTAAGGATGTTATTTTGAATAAGGATGCCTCTTCTTCTGATTATGCAAATACCATAATTTTTTTGCTACATGCAACCCTTGATCTTGTTTCTAATTTCTCTTCGACTTTGAAGCCAAAGAATAATGGATGTTTGGAAAAAAACAAAGATTGTCCTATCTTGGTTATCAGTCCTGCTTTTGTTGTGGATGATGTTTTATATTTTTTTCAGCATGTGATCATCTGCAAATTCATGGGTCTTAGAATTTCTATGCATTTTTTATAAAATTGTGTTAGAATAAATTGGAGCCCTGAAGGTGATTTGGATATTATTCTTGCAGCTAATGGGTATTTTATTTTGGTGTTCTCTCGTATGGTAAATCATAGTAAATTGTTCAATGGGGATCCTTACTTTTATAATCAGTATGGATTATTTATCAAACCCTGGCATTTAGGATTTGATCTAATGGAGAAGAGGCCTTCTAGGATTCTTGTGTGGGTCTATTTTCCATGACTCCCTATGGAATATTGGATGTCGAATATTCTTCATTCTATTGTAGAGATTATTGGAAAATTGGTTGGTCTGTATCACAAAATTTTGGATAGGAAATTTGCTTCTTTTGCACGGCTCTGTGTTGATGTAGATCTGAATAATCTGTTGCCTAAATCATTGGATATTAAACTAAGAAACATGTCTTGAGTCCAATAGTTAGATTATGAAGCTCTCCCATTTTGATGTTGCATAGGCCATGAATATGGGTATCTTCAGAGAAACTGTAAGAAAGTGAATTCTAATCTTTCATCCTCTTCATCTAAATTTCAAAATGCATCTACAAAGGTAAAAGTAAAAGCTCCTATGGTTAATGAGATACCTGGTTCTCATAGATTTATTACTAATAAGTCTCATTCAAGATCTAGGTCTTTTTTTCATTAGAATAAATGTGTTGGGAAGGGAGGTTCTGGTAACAGATTTGATATTCTTGAGACTTTTGAGGAGCCACATGTTTAGGAGTAATTCTAGAACATTGGTGATATGGATGCTTGTATTCAAGGTCTAGGTACTTGTTCTTTCCTAAATACTTATTTTGAAATGCAAATTCTGGTAATAAAGGAGTGGTGTCTCATAAACCTCTTTTAGGAAATGAAGATAAGTCCAAAGAGATGTTGGATTGTCTTTATAAAGTTCTTGATCATTCCCCTTTGGTTGAAAACTTGATTGAGGAAAATGAGGATGAGACTAGGTTTGAACCCTCCTTGGACAAGATTGTTAGGTAGGAAGGGAAAAATAAAGTTTCTTTTGTGCTAGCTATTCACCCAAAAACTATCAAAAAATATGCAGTGGAGAAGGTAGTAAAAGCAAGAAGAAATAAGGATCACAAAAAAGTGAAATTGATAGGGCAATCCTTAGTTGAGTCTGGTATTGTTAAGACATTAGATTCTCACTTCTTTATTCCCTCAAAATGAAAGTGATATCTTAGAATGTTAGGGATTTGGATAGCAGTCCTAAACAAAAAGCTACTCAAAATTTGATCAGAGGTCATAGACCTGATATTTTTTTCATCTAGGAAATAAACTTATCTTGTGAAGATATGGTTAGAATTACTTCTAAGAGGCTACATACCAAACATAGCATCGGCTATGTTTCTCCAAAGAAGACATTTTAATATATATACCTTGATTTTATTTGATTTATAATCATCTTTTACATTCTCAAGTTTTATTCATTTGTGTTATCACAATTGCCTATAAGGCGGTGATCTACCCTCTTGAAGAGGCAATCATTTATTTCATTTTTTATTATTTTTCCTTCTATTACATTATCTATTTTTCTGTATTAAATTCATTATTAAATCTACATCTGCGTTGGAAGAGCAAGGAGAATCCTTGCAAGTGGTATCAGATTCAGGTCTACGGTTACCCCGGTGCTAGTAAAACTCCATCATTCGGGTGATAAATATAGTGGGAAGAGCCATGAAAGGGCTAGTAGTAGTCCCACACTTTGTTTGCCATTATGCCAACACAGGAGCCATCAGGTGCAATCCAACAAGAAAGGAGGCATTTTACCCAAAATTCGTTATCATATAAGCTATCTCACCATCCATAAATATTGCTATCGGGTCAATTGCACATTGTCAGCCCAAATTCATATGTTGTTTGGTATTCTCCATGTCCATGTGTCGTACCTTGTTGTCTTATCGTCCTGGTTTCATTTCTTCTCCATGTGCATATTTTTGGGTCTTGTCTGTTAGTCTTTGTACATAGTGTGTCGTGTTAGGTCCTTTTCGGTAGTAGTCATGTGGCAGTCAGTGTCTCTATCATGTCTTCCATGCCTCATGTTATTCTTGGTCCTAGTTGTGTCCTCGTCCTATCGTGTCCTCATCGCATTATCACTCAGGTTTCGCATCCTGTTGGGTCTTGTGTCAGGAGTCTCCATTCCTTATATCCTCATCTCTTAGTCTTGCTTGTGTGTCCTCGTCTCCTAATATTGCTTGCATGTCAATTTTTCAAGACAATTATCGAAAAATACTTCAAAAAGTTTCCTAGAAAATTGTCAAAAATTGCTTCAAAAAGTTGCTAAAAGTTGTTGTCTAAAAGTTGCTAAAAGTTGTTGTCTAAAAGTTGCTAAAAGTTATCGATTGAGGGTTTGAGTTAAGGAAAGTTTCCAATTTAAAATTCAAAAGTTGTCTGAAGTCACAAGGAGATTAAAAATTCAAATCCACGTCGCAGTTAGAGCGACAATTAGGCAGACTATAAACCAAATTTTTGGGCCATTTAACAAAAAAATTTATAGTAAATTAAAGCACAAGGGCTCCTAAGCAGGAAATTCTGAAAAGTGCATGAATGGAAGATGGATCAAAGGATCAAATGGTTGACTATCAAGCTCACAGACCTCCAACAAGGAGAACTCATAATCACCAAGAAAACCTCATAGAAGTAAGGGCACCTTTCATATTTCACTCATAGTGGTACTAGTTAATCAATATTTATGATTAACCTTATTTAATAGAGTAATTGTGTATTATTTTATTGTAAGGCTAACACTAATGTTATGTTTATGTTAATTTAGATTTAATTTCTAATTGGGTGTTTGACATAACTATAAAAATTCCTTAATAAGGATCCATTAACATCATAAGTGTGAGTAAAATATGATATATGGGGGTGCCCACAAGAACCCACCTTGAAGTTCTTCTTGTCGTCTCCCGTAGTTTCCATACATTTTTACTATCAACATGGTTTAATTATATTTTATTATTTTTGGTATATGATTGTGGTGAATTCATGTTTTGGAAAATATTATAGTTTTGAACATGGTATTAGAGTGGGTTATAAAGGTGCATTATTCACTTGGTAGAAGATATTATTTTCCTAATGATGAGGAAATTAGTCTTAGCTCTATACTTAATTTTAAATTTTTAAAATTTAAATCTATTATTATTTCATACCATTTTTCTTGCTCAATTTATTATCTTATTTGTTCATCATGCATGGAATTCTTGTTTTTCCTCCGATGCATCTATGGAAAATTAGGATTGAATAAGAGATTGGATGGGTATAATGGACATGATGGTCAAACTAACCACTTATTTTTAAAGGGTATCAAATTAAAAACCCATCATATTCCTTATCTATTGATTTCATTTATAGGATGTTGAGGGAACTGATTGGCCTACATCACATCCCAAAAGAGAGTGATGCAATAGTAGGCTCTATTTGTTTTATCTAGAAGTTTTATAGTTCAAAACCTAGTGGCATCCCTTTTGGTGCATATGCATTACTTAAAGCATTCAATAGGAACTTCATTCTTTATATTATCTATATCAATAGCATAGCGATTGGGCTACCTCCTTAAACTCACCTAAACAATGGATTGATTCCTCATAAATTATTATTTATCTGCTTTTCATTATTATTTATGACATACATGCATTAAAATCGGTTGGTTTGCTTGATTATAAAGGAAAGGTTCTAAGTTTTACTTAGTGTTGATATGTGTCATTATTTTATTGTAAAGCATTATATAATAGGGCAACATGTTTAAATAAATTTACCTCATACTTTTCTTAGCCAATACATATGTGATAGTGGTTGGTGTTCTTGCTTGATCATAATGTTTCATGGGTTTAAGCCCCTATGGCTCCAAACCTAACATGTATGTGTGTGTGCATGTGTGTGTACATGTGTGCATGCATGTATATTTGTATGTGAATGCATGCATCCAAGTGTATATTTGTGTGCATATGGTGCATGTGTGTGTGCATGTGCATGTGTGTGCATGCATGTGTGTGTAGAAATACAACTTATCACATCAAACATACATTTGTCAATTACTGATACAACATCCAATCTAGTGGTGTCAAGTAACAATTATTGATTCAATGAAAAGCTATTTAATGTTTGGCATTTAATTTTTTTCTTATTTTGAGAGGTACCATACCAAATTATTTAGATTTCATAATTCTTGCACATATAAATATTTGAAGCCTAGTTGCTTCAAATTGTATAGTTTTCAAGCTCTAACATTGATGACACTAGTTTAGAAAACTATATTAGGTCTCTTGAGGTATTTTTGTGTAAATTGCATTCCTCATGTTATGTTAATCATATCAATAGATTAAATTATAACACTCGGTCAATTCTAATGGTATTATTACTCAAAAGAAATAATATTTGGTTAATCTTTAAAATAAATTAGAATAAGGTGTCAATAATCATAACATCATAAGAGAAGGAAGGAATCTCTTGGAATATTCTTCATGTTAGCAAAACTAGATGTACTTCTCCACACTAGAGAGAAATATAATTCTATTGAGGTATGTTGTACTTTGAATGATATCCATGGAAACATAAGTGCCATAAGAATTCACAAGATTGAGATAGAGCTCTCTAATATTAAATTATTAGATTTTAGTAATAGTGTCAACTATATATCTCACTCAAATATCTAAAAGCTTATCTAGCCATAATAAAAGGTAAGGTAAAAAGTGATGAAGAATACATCAAATATGTTACTTCTAGTCTTTATTATTATGTGCAGTATTATCCTATTGTACAAAATAAGTAAGTTTTAATAGACTCAATATTCATGAAATTTTTAATTAATTATATTAACTATGTTACCATGAATAATTTTAACAAATCAATTATAGATGATAAATCCACTTCTAAAGATTCTTTACTTTGTCAATGACATTAAAATAATAGTGGGGTATCTATATGATATAAGGATAGATCAAAAGAAGGCATCCAATACTATTATGATGTCAATAAATCTAAGTACAAATTCATTTAGCATATCATTTATAAGACATGGACATGGAAAATTCATCAACCTATGCATAAAATGGGTTACTCCTTAAACCTCAATTTCATTTACACAATCAATATTAATGCTAATAAAGAGGTCTAAGGGTTTCTATGCTTGTGCAAGTGAATTATAAATGATCCCATAAAATGTTGCGTAGCCCTATTGAGTCCTAAGCCTATATGGCCACTCAACCTAATTTTTTTCATCTCTTCCTATAAAAATCAAGGTCAACCTTGTGACTAGGTAAAGTATTTATTTTTCAAAAGTAAATTTGGTAATTTAAATTTATATCAACACAACTACAAATGTAAGAATAATTTGAGTTTTTTTTTTTTAGTTATGGTAGGAGGGCTATAGTTCAAATGATATAATCTAAAGAGAATAACAATCTACAACTTAATTCAACCTTGTAGAATTTTAATTGCAAGAGCAATTAGTATCTATTTGAGGTAGCATACATTAAGAAACACTATAAGCCAACCTAAGAGTACCTCAAAGACATTGTATTTGTATTATATAATCTTTAGCTTTTTAACAAATGAATGAAGGTGAATGCATCCTATGAGATTATTGAATTAGATGACCTAGATGCAATATCATATTGGTTTATCAAAAATCTATCAAATACTAAGTTTACTATAGAGGACATAGAGGTAATTTGATAATCTATCAAAAGAAAATTCAACCATCTAATTCAATGGAGAGGAGGTAAAAGCAAAAGTAGTTTAAAAATGATTATATATTTTGATTTTTTGAATTTTTTTGATATATTTGGCTAGATTTCATGATTAAGAACTATAATTACACTTTTTTTTAATGAATACTTTAAATTAAATCAACTTTATAACTGTTAAAAATAAATAGATAAAAATTAATTACATAAGGTACATAGTCTAGAAGACGATCTTCTAGGAAAAATGGTACAAAAAAATAATAACAATAATTAACATTTATTAAATAAAATTGGAAATTATTAAATAAAATTGAGAGGTGGGTGTGATATTTTCTCTTCAAGAATTTGTGCTTTTTATATTGCACAACCCAAATAGTCAAATAATAAAAACTTTAAATTGAGATCATATCTTTACATATTAAAAAAATAAAACAGTACAACATAATTTAAATAATATAATATATTTAAATAATATTTATTATATAAAAAAAAAAAAATTATAAGATCAAATACATTAAAAACTTTACCATAAATATATAAGTATTTTTTTTAAATGATTATTTGTATCAGGCTTTTATATCCAGTTAAAATCAACTTGTTAAAAATTTGGACAATTATTAATAGGCGTGCAGCAATGCTCTATAACAAGTATTCCCCTTCTTCATGGCTGTCCTATATATTTCAAGCTTAATTTTCTCATAAATTGGGTGGTTTAATGTCAATATTTTGGATTTAAATTGAAAATAATTAATTTTCTTTTAAATAAATATTTTTTTTTATTAAAATAATTTTTTATATAAGACGTAATCTCTTGAACTTTTAAAATTAATTTACCTTTTAAGAGAATATGTTTTTTAATCAACCCGCTTGACACCATATGTAATTTTTAGAGGTTGACTTTAATTTCATTTGATCTGTTTTAAGTGTGGCATGCATTCTTAATGTAAACCAAGCAAATGTAGGGTATAAATAAAATGCAAATTTAAGACGGCTAATTATTTTAGAAAAAACAAAAAGTCATGCTCTCTATAATTTTGAACAGTAAAAACACGCTTGTTTAGTTACTACGGACGAAAACACCCTCCCGTGAATTTCATGCTGCCTAGTTACCTCCCTCTTGCAGAGGCAAGCTACTACCATACTACGTTTGAAACCAACAGAAAATCCATGGAAATTTACTTAAGATTCTTCAAAGTATAACCAGTTTTCAAGGAAAAAAAAGTCTACCCTTGCCCTTGGGTATTCCAAAATCACGATACCGGAATCCTGGCCTCCAATTTGAGGATGATTAAACCGGTGGCCTCTGCTTTTGAGCACCTTGTAAACGTATGGAGTTTTCCCACAAGTCCTGCATGTGAGAAAAGATTTCTTTGAACATATATGTAAACAGAACGAAAAGAGATTTTAGGAAATTAAGCAATCTAAACATTAATGGGTGAAAAATGAAGTTGTATGATATTATAAAGGATGGCGGTGTTCTTATGCCATTATTGTCTTGTACGACACATATTTTTCAGTTATGGAAAACTCAAAATACTTTGTTTCATTCTTCCAAGGTTTCTGACTTTACTGCGTGTGAGAACGGATGCATGAAGCACTTGCTTTTGTTTTCATGGATCCATAACTTTCTATTGAAAATTTGCATAGCCCCTAATCCCTCACAACCGTGTATGAAAGGCAAAGAACGATGGATAATATTTATTTAAATAAAGGGTCCGACGTGTTCCATAAAGGAGGTCCAAGGTTCAAATCTCCGGCTTCATCGGACTGAACACTTGTCCCTTTCGTGGTGTTTTTAGCAGCGTAGAAGGTTTAAAATGATTGTGGCATTGTGGTTATAGGGCTGCCCGAAGATATGTGTGGAGGCTCCTGGGACGGACAACGCAGAATACTGTGACGACCATAAAAAACTGGACAGCCTACCAAATTCGTGGCAATTATTGATTCAACTCTGTAGACACCAAAACAGCACCAATCCGATTATGTGACTGCAAACACTGATCGCTTTGACAAACACAGCCCCCAGGGCAGCCCTCAGAGGTTAAACAGTGGTCTTAACCACTTTCATAGCAATTTTGTAAGGTCAAGAAGCAATTTGGCACACTTGGAAACTTTGCCCAATACTCGTCTCACCCCGGGACGAATTCAAAATAGAATCCGTCCCACCCCAGGACGAATTCTAAATCCATCCCTGGGTGGGACGAATTCCAAGCTTAACGGGCAAAAAGGCAAATGGTGCCAAGTGGCAGCCCAGAACAGTCAGTTAAGGGCTCCTGCCTTGCACGCATGTGTAAGTGGACAGAGGGGCCGTTAGAGGACTGTTACAAAAAGCATTTATCAAAGTTCAAGTCAATGGAGGACTCCCCTCCCTCATGGGAAGACAAGACTGCCACATGGCGCCTATGGCCAACACTTGGCATTTGTGCTTCCCTCCCAAAAGAGACCCCTTGGGTCTATAAAAGGTGGGACTTTTCTCACCCAAAATAGACAGGTGGAAGGAGTGTTCAAGCAATGAAGTGCTGTCGAATTGAAGACTCGCTTGCATCCCCCTTGGTTCACCTTCCCACATCCACAAATCTCTTTCGCAAGGGAGGTTGTTGGGTGGCCTTTGGAAGCTCGAACCTTACCCAAATCTGATGCATGGACACCTGAACCAACAAATTCGCCGACCCCCCAATCCTAAAAGGTTTTGGGCCCATCCCTGGTGGATTGGCTCCAAAATCGAGGGCCAACGGTGGGAGGCCCACTTGGGCACCCCCGCACCTCCTAAGTCCTAATTTTAGTTTTTGAGCACTTTAGATTATTTTTTAGATTGCATTCTGTGTTACTAGGTCTGATTAGTCCATAATTGCTATTTTGTAACTTTTGGTCAGATTTTAGGGTGTTTTGTATTGCTTTGTCGTTTCGCTAACTTGTAGGTGTCAAGGTCAAATTCCCGAGGGTGGAGGCCAAATTGGGAAAATCCGACCATCTGGGTCATCCCAAAATGGCCCCAATTACCTAACCCCCCTATTTGCAGGCATTTTGTAGGTCCCGGGATCCGACATTGGAGCAGCAGTAGGTCGGTTTCTCCTTCTCAAAAGAATTCGTCCCACCCAGGGACGAATTACAGTCAGAATTCATCCTGCCCAGGGACGAATTCCAGTTTAAGGTGGATTGGCCAGCTGCCTCGATGGCGATGGCCTTCCGGTAACTTTTCTTACCTTCTGTCAAGTTTTGAAGCAATTTGGATTCACTATTTTCACTGTGCAAATATTCATATGCATATTTTGTTAGTTTTAGAGAGCAAACGCTTTTCATTTGCAGCAGGTGCTACTGACGTCTTGGTCATTTCTTTGTTCGCAGGAAAAGCAGCAGAGGCAAAGAACTCATCGACATCAGCGGCGGCATCATCCTGGCCCGCCCATTGCAATCGTGGGCACGCGGAAAGAGGAATCATTCAGCGATTGTAATCAAACCCTATTTGCGCTCCTAGCCCCTGAAAAGGGAGGAGGCATTATTGTAACAGAGATCAAGGGAAATTAATGAAAGGGCTATGTTTTTCTCTATTCGATTGTGTCTCTTCCAATGTGTCTCTTTTTCGTTTCATGCAATTTACATTTCTAGGACTTAAGCGTACTTAATTTTGAATGCAATCGCACTTGGTGTTTCCTTTGACCGGAATCTCGTGCTTTCACAACCATCTAAATTCATAAAAAAAAAAATTATTTAAATAATACAATTTGTGATTTAACCCTATTCAATTCCATGAGAGTAAGGTTATTTTTTATTTTTGTCAGAGCATTGGAAAGGTGGTTACTCTATTGAAACATCGTATAGGATCCCATTTTAACGAATAGAACGTGAGAAAAACATGACCATGCCTAAATGCATGACCATAACAACCATACACAAGAAAAAGTAGGTGATATGGGTATAAGTAAGTGGAGAAATTGAAGCAAATTTCTTGCTCCCTTTCAAACACTCTTTCTAAGGATTGTTTCTCTACTTCATAATTTATTTATTACTTATTCTCATAAATTCTATTGATTGAGGAAGTGTTACAAGTTATAGGATTGTTTTAACTTCGTTATTTATTTATTATTTATTCTAAGAATCATATTGATTGAGGAAGTGCGGACTGATCCTCGATGGAATAGGATTGGAAATGTATTGAAAGGTATCACCTTTACTGAAAGCATTGATATAAAAAATAAATTATAAATTTAGAAAATATATATGAAAATTTAGATTAAAAAATTCTTTTTAAGTATAGAAGTTATTGAAAAAAAATCAAGGTATAGAAGATATTGAAAAAAATGTCCACTCAATAGAGATCTCAAACCTCAGAGGTTTAATGTGTTGAATATATTGAAAAAATGTTTACCTTTTTTTTATTATAATTTGATGAACAAAGCTAAACATGATGTCATAGTGATTTGGCTAAGCATGGCAACAAAAAAGTGTTTTTAAAAAAATGTAAGTGTTTTTAAAAAAATGTGGATTTGGTAATTGTTATATAACCACTTTTTATAAATATTAATTTTTAGTTGATAATTCAATCTCCACGGTAGCATAAGGTTACGCTTTTCCTTGAATTAGAAAATTTTGATATGTATAGAAATGCGTATGAATAAATACTACTTAAAGACATTTATATGTTTTGATGTTCTTGGGTCGAAATAGTTATTTTCCGCATATGAAATGGTGTGCATCTATTATAAGATCTATTTAAATTAGTAAACTATATTATTAGTAAAATATTTTCACTATTTTATTATAGTTTTGTTCTTTGTCAATAGGAAATTTATTGGATACTCATAAAAAGTTTATTGCTATGTATTTATTTAGATTTTCAGCCCATTTTTTATTCACCAATAATTTATATGCATCAACAATATCAAAAAAATGATGTACTCTATGGTCCAAAGTAACTTGGATATGTGTATTAGACAATTTTTTAATTGTATTAATTTGTGTTTGGTTTAACTAATTAACAGTTTGACATGTCTTTTGAGATTTAAGTTCCAACCTTTCGGATATAGATTCTAGCATGACACTAGCTAACAGACTAATCTGTTAGGCAAGTATAACTTTTACCTATTGATGGTTAAAGTTATTAGTAGCAAGGTTATTTCTGTTATTTTTGTGATCATTTTGTTCTTTTGGATGTTGCTTTAGAGGATTAGCAGTATGCAATCTACTCCAGTAGTTAAACAACATCTGTATTTATTCTAATATTGAGAATAACTCATGCATAGAGATATTGGCCTTCAATTTCTTTAGGTCTTCTATAATGTTATACTTTGCTTTGACTTCTTTGTTTGTAGCTTACTTTGTTTGTCCTTGAAAACGTGTTTGAGATGTAGAGGAATGTGTTTGCTTGTCTTTGTTTGTAACTTACTTTGCTTGTCTTTGAGAATGTGTTCTTCTATAATAAAATTCCAACCACAAGGGTAAAAATATATATATATATATATATATATATAATATATTTAGTTAATATCATGATGAAAGTTTTTTTTTTTTTAAATATATAAAATTACTATTCAGTTTGGATAAAATTTACCAAAATTAATAAAAAACATATATTAATTTAATTTATTAATAAAAAATATATATTTAATTTACTAATAAAAACATATATTATTTATTTATTGATATTTAAGGAGTTCAATAATTAGCCTGCGAACTGCTACATCTACCATATAGATAACTTTAGATTCGATGTTTAACCCATTCTAAACCAAAATTATTAAATGCATGTTGATGTTTAATTAAAAATTTTAAAAATATGGGTCCACAGGATAACATTATGGGTTTTGACTTTTTTTCGAATGGTCAAAAGTTGAAACTGTACCATGGGTGAGTGTGAGAGGTGAGTGTATTCATTAAAAAAAATTAAAATTAAAAAATTTAACAATTACCCTAAAAATTATAACAAGCCGTTGCCACGTTATGATCCCAATTTTTATTACAATGCCGGGTGTCTGCCTCCCTATTTTTTTTTTAAACGTTTCTTTAAATTAAAATTAAAATCCGAATTCTCGAACGAGATAAAGTCTTTTCAGGTTTAGTTCTTGTTAATCTCTTCCCTGCGGATACGTTACTGCTTGCTGCCACAGATATTCCTGTTAGTTACCATTACGAGGGCAGCACCAGGTTTGAGAGCACGCATGCTCTTGCTCTACAATTTGCATGCACGACCTTCTTCACGTCTAACAAACAGACGGCCATCACCGCAATTATGTCCCGGAAGGTCGGCGGATTGAAACGTCCCTTCTCGCTGTGATTGCTCTCCGACCCAATAAAAGGGATGTTTTTTCTTGACTTAAAAAAACTTATAAATCTAATTAAAATAAAATTGCACTACGTAGCGTAGGGTGTCGAATGTGCAATAAAAATAAAATGAAAAACACATAGCATATATATTTTAATAAGGGTAAGTATAGTTAGGTACTGAAGAGATTTAGGTTCAAATTTTAGGGAAAAGTTAATTAGGTTCAAAATTTAGGACCTTTTGCAAAACTAGTAGTCTGATCTCAATCCTGCACTCAACTGATAACAACAGTATAAATCTCAAGCGACCAAGGTAGTCCTCAGGCAGATCAACAAGAACCAAGAACTAGAAGAATATACTTATTAGGAACACCACAGGAATAGATTTATTGGAAGCAGTCCCTATGATTTAAACTCTCCACTGAACAATTACTAAAACTAATAATTATATCCAGCTCTTCTATATAATTAAAATATATATTTTAGAAAAAGAAAACCAATAATAATAATTAGTAAATATATATCTAAAATAAAATATAACTTACTCCTTCCAATAAAAAATAAAAAATCATACATAATATGGAAAAACCAATAATAATAATAGCTTGTTAAATAGAAATGTGAGTTGAATATTTAGATATTCTAGGTTTTAGTAACGACTGGTCAAGGGTAAATAATATTTTATTTAATAATTAAAATATGTATATATTTATATATTTATTTATTTATATTTATTTATTTATTTATTGATGGGCTTTTAAAATAGATATAATGTGCAAATAATATAACAGTATCCTAAAAACATACATAATAATTATTAATAGGAGTGCAGCAATGCTCCATAACAAGAGATTTTCCATATGTACGACTATTTTATATAGTTCACTCAAAAATAAAGCTTAGCTTTTCATTTTTTCTGTTAGAATTTTCAAGAGTAGAATTACAAAGTATTATAAGATTTGAAGAAAGAGAATTAATTGATTTATTTCAGGAATCAACTTTGTATAAATAGCAAAGTTGATCATTGAGAGTCGTTGGATTACAACAACTTATTAAGTCTGATGAAGACACCACTGAGAGTTCACCTAACACATGGAGGAGTGGAAACTCAAGTGTGTCTATCCTAGTAGAACTTAAGAGAATATTCACTTATTCTAACACCCCCCTTAAGTGATACTAGGGATGGTTTGTATAAATGAGTCCCGACAACAAGGCTTGATGAGGTACTCATGTACAATGATTTCTTTTCTAAAGAGATGGTAAAAACCCAATGGGAAAAGCCATTAATCAAAAAATAAATAAGGAAGAGGCTTGTCTTCGGATGGCGAAGATTGTCTTATTAAAACAATAAAAGTATGAGTCTCAGCAACATGGCCTGATGAGGTACTCATTTACAATATATAGAAGGTGAAAAAAACCCTTAGGGAAAAACCATCTGTTACAAGAAAAATATCCAAGATAGAGGCATGTCTTTGGATGGCGAAGATTGTCCTCTCAACACAAAATAAGAATGAGTCTCGGCAACTTGGCCTGATAAGGTACTCATGAACAATATATACTTTTGGAGAGATGATGAAAAAAACCATAAGGAAAAAAACCGTCCTCCAAAGAACACAATAGAAAAAGGAGAGGTGGAAGACCTCTGTGTCAATGCAGCTGTATTACTCCAAGTTTCTCTCACAATTGTATGTAACGCGGAGAAGAAAATGACTTGGTGAAGATGTCTGCAATTTGCTCCTCAGTTGGAATATAGTCCAAGTATATTTTCCTATTCTGAATGTGTTGTCGAATGAAGTGCATATGTATCTCAATGTGCTTGGTGCGCTAATGTTCAACTGGATTTCGTGCAATGTGAATTGTGCTCTGATTGTCACACCAAAGAGTTATAGGATTTTCATGGGATAAACCAAATTTCCTTAGAATTTGACAAAGCTAAAGAGCTTCCTGACTTGCTAAAACTATTGCATGGTATTCTGCCTTTGTAGATGATAAGGCTACTGCTTGTTGTTTTTTGTATAACCATTCTATTGATGAAGAACCAAGACAAAATACATAGCCAGAGGTTGAACATCTATCTTCTACTAAACCTGCCCAATCTAAATCTGTGTATCCAATGATATCCATAGATTTTCCCTTATATAAGAGCCCAAATTGAGTAGTTCCTTGCAAGTAGTGGAGGATTATTTTTGTTGCTTTCAAATGACTAAAGTGAGGTTGATGGGAGAATCTAGATATGAGGCCAATAACATATGAGATATCTGGATGAATATGAGTAAGGTATAACAAACTCCCTACAAGATAATGGTATAGAGTTGCATAACATAGAGGGGATGAGTAGGAAGTACTTAGATTTAGCCAGATTGAAAAGGTGTAGGACAAGGTTTGCAATTTGACATTTTAAAACTCTAAAGAAGATCTAGAGTGTATTTTTTTTAACACAATGAAGTACTTGCATTTTTTTGATTTATTTGGATCCCAAGGAAGTAATGAGCTAAACCTAGATTAGCCATATCAATTTTTTTGGAGAGGGAGTCTTTTATAGTCTGAATGCGATTGAAGGTACTACTAGTGATTAGAAGATCATAAACATATAAAATAAGAATGGTGATTTTTGCTTCATCTCTCCAAATGTATATTGTGTTATTAGACTCACAATGAGAAAAACTTGTGAAAAGAAGGAAGGAGTTCATATTTTCATACCAAGCTCTAGGAGCTTGTTTGAGGTCATAGAGAGACTTGTTTAGCCTACAAACAAGAGAGTCTTCAGTGAAACCAATAGGTTGTTGCATGTATATATCTTCCTTTAAATCCCCATGTAAGAAAGCACTTTTTACATCTATTTTAAATACAAACCACTTTTGAGAAGTAGCCAGAGCAAGAACCAGTCTTACAGAATCCATTTTAGCAATTGGAGCAAAGGTTTTGGCATAATCAATTCCTTCAATTTGAGAGAAACCTTTGGCCACTAGACGAGCTTTGTGTTTGTCAATTTCTCCATTAGGACCATACTTTGTTCTATAAATCCATTTACAACTAACTAATTTCCTTCCTTTAGGCCAGGGAACTAAATCCCAAGTTTTATTTTTGATCAAGGAAGAGAATTCATTTTACATGGCATCATCCCATTCATTAATACCGGTTGCTTCTTTCAAGGACTAAGGATCAGAGAAAATAGACTGACAAACAAGACCAGTACCTATGGATTTGGATGATCTGGATGATGGAAAATTTTGGATGTAAGGAGTAGCTTCTTTAACAATGGTGCGGGCCCATTTTGGCATAGTGGAAGGAGTAGAAGGAGAAAAAAGACATTGAGTTGGAGTTACAGGTTCCTCATCTCAATTATCAATCTCTAAGTTAACCTCTAGATTTGGTTCTTCATAATATTTAGGTTCTATTATAGTAGAAGGCTCAATGGAGGAAGATGAGAGTTGAAGATCTTTCTGAGGGAATGTTTCATCAAATTGGACATTCCTATGAAAAATACCTCTTGAGTTGAGGGATCAAGGAGCTTGTATGCTTTCATTTTCTCACAATAACCAACAAAGATGAGCTTTCTACTTTTCTTATATAGAGCCTTCCTTTTCTTCTTTGGGATGTGTGCCCAAGCAGTACACCCAAAAATATTGAAGAAGGAAACATCTAGTTTTGAACCAGTCCATGCTTCTTCAGGAGTTAAATGATCAAGAGCTTTATGAGGTGTGTGGTTTTGAATATAATTGGCACAGTTAATAGCCTCTACACAAAAAACTTTTGGAAGATCTCTTAAATGGAGCATACAATTTGCCATTTCCTTTAATGTTTGGTTTTTTACTTCTTCAATACCATTTTGTTGAGCATTATGGGAGACAAAATGCTGATGAATGATGTTATGCTTTGATAGAAATATGAATAACTCATTACTATAGTATTCCCCCCATTATCTGTATGAATTTGCTTGATATTGCAAGAGGTTTGATTTTCAACTAAGAATTTGAAGACTTTGAAGTGGTAGAGAACATCACTTTTATATTTTAGGAACTAGACCAAAGTTCTTTTAGAAAAGTCATCAATAAAGGTTAGAGCATATTTTGGTCCTTTGAAATAAGGTTCTGGAAAATACATCAAGTCACTATGAATTAATTCTAGAGGGGATGAAGTTTTTAGAGAACTACTTGGGTGGAAAGGATCTTGATGTTGCTTTCCAAGAGCACATCCAAGATAAAATATATCAATAGAGGAGACTTGAGTTAAACCTGTTTCCATTTCATGGGTGCTCAATTCCTTTAGGTAGTTGTCACTGATATGACGAAACCTTTCATGCCAATTTTTTCTTAAGATCTCCATGAGCCACAAAACAGGAGGCCCCTTCTAGATTTTTGAATCCTTTGAAGTGAAATAGGCAAGTGTTGTTATCAATATCTCCTTTGGCTATGAGAGAATAGGGATCTTAAAAGTCTCTTATCTTAACTCCTATTGGAGAGAAGCAATTTTTCCCTTTCCATAAGTACAAATCTGATAGACATAGAGGATATTTGTGGCAATGTTTGGAACATAGAGAACACTATTGATATAGCCACCATAAATAATTATATCACCCTTGCCTTTTACTAGGATGAAGGAAGAGTCACCAACTTCTATGCTATAGGTTGAACTTGAGGAGATAGAAGAGAATGACTCATCTGAAGTAGTCATGTGATGAGTTGCTCCGGAATCTAGGACCTAGTGATTAGAAGAAGAATTGGAGGTTTTACCTTGAACATTAAGGGATTTTCCTATTTGCTTTTTATTGTCTATATTTTGATCCTTCATAGCCACCTCTATTTGTTGTAATCTTTTCTAGCATTTGTTTACAGAGTGACCATTATTTTTGTAGTGAGTACAAGTTATGGGATTTTTTTCCTTCTTTTTGAAATTTTCTTTAGAAGAGGTGGAGGCTACTAAGGCTTTTGAGGAAGAGGAAGAAGAAGAGATTTCATATCATGCAAGTTTTATTTATTCCCTAGTTATTCTATCACAAAACAAAAAGGGAAATTAAATCTAATAGAAATCAATAAGGCATATCAAAATTCTTATGCACAAGAAAAACAAGTTTTTAATTATCTTAATACATTAAAAATTGAGACATCGTATTTATTCTAAAATTGTATGGATAAATGTATTGAAGAAGGAGATAGAAATGCAAAACTTTTTCATTCTAGAAAAAGAGTACATATTTTTCTTTGCATTATAGTTTTCACTCTATATAAAAGAGAGATTGAAAATGATGAAGTTGTTAGTGATGAAATTTATATACTCTAATCATGTTTTGGATAAGGTCAAATATGTGAGGAAGTACTTTTGAGAACCATAAATGTAGCTTATGGGAATTTTATTATGTAATCCTATGGACACCTTTCATATTTCACTCATAGTGGTACTAGTTAATCAATATTTATGATTAACCTTATTTAATAGAGTAATTGTGTATTATTTTATTATAAGGCTAACACTAATATTATGTTTATGTTAATTTAAATTTAATTTCTAATTGGGTTTTTGGCATAACTATAAATATTCCTTAATAAGGATCCATTAACATCATAAGTGTGAGTAAAATATGATATATTGGGGTACCCACAAGAACCCACCTTGAATTTCTTCTTGTCATCTCCCTTAGTTTCCATACATTTTTACTATCAGCATGGTTTAATTATCTTTTATTATTTTTGGTATATGATTGTGGTGAATTCATGTTTTGGAAAATATTATAGTTTTGAACATGGTATTAGAGTGGGTTATAAAGGTGCATTATTCACTTGGTAGAAGAGATTATTTTCCTAATGATGAGGAAATTAGTCTTAGCTCTATACTTAATTTTAATTTTTTATAATTTAAATCTATATTTATTTCATACCATTTTTCTTGCTCAATTTATTATCTTATTTGGTTCATCATGCATTGAATTCTTGTTTGTCCTCCAATGCATCTATGTAAAATTAGGAGTGAATAAGTGATTGGATGGGTATAATGGACATGATGGTCAAACTAACCACCTATGTTTAAAGTGTATCAAATTAAAAACCCATCATATTCCTTATCTATTGATTTCATTTATAGAATTGTTGAGGGAACCGATTGGCCTACATCACATGCCAAAAGAGAGTGATGCAATAGTAGGCTATATTTTTTTTTTATCTAGAAGGTTTATAGTTCAAAACCTAGTGGCATCCCTTTTGGTGCATATGCATTACTTCAAGAATTCAATAGGAACTTCATTATTTTTATTATCTATATCAATAGCATAGTGATTGGGCTACCTCCTTAAACTTACCTAAACAATGGATTGATTCCTCATAAATTATTTTTTATCCACTTTTCATAATTATTGATAACATACATGCATTGAAATTGGTTGGTTTGCTTGATTATAAAGGAAAGGTTCTAAGTTTTACTTAGTGTTGATATGTATCATTATTTTATTGTAAAGCGTTATATAATAGGGCAACATGTTTAAATAAATTTACCTCTTATTTTTCTTAGCCAATACATATGCGATAGTGGTTGGTGTTCTTGCTTGATCATAATGTTTCATGGGTATAAGCTCCTATGGCTCCGAACCTGATATGTATGTGTGTGTGCATGTGTGTGTACATGTGTGCATGCGTGTATATTTGTATGTGAATGCATGCATCCAAGTGTATGTGTGTGTGCATATGATGCATGTGTGTGTACGTGTGCATATGGTGCATGTGTGTGTACGTGTGCATGTGTGTGTGCATGTGCATGTGCATGTGTGTGTGCATGCATGTGTGTGTGTGTAGCAATACAACTTATGACATCATGCAATTTTTTTAACATACATTTTTCAATTACTGATACAACATCCAATCTAGTGGTGTCAAGTAACAATTATTGATTCAATGAAATTTTTTTTAATGTTTGGCATTTAATTTTTTTCTTATTTTGAGAGGTACCATATAAAATTATTTAGATGTCATAATTCTTGCACATATAAATATTTGAAGCCTAGTTGCTTCAAATTGTATAGTTTTCAAGCTCTAACATTGATGACACTAGTTTAGAAAACTATATTAGGTCTCTTGAGGTATTTTTGTGTAAATTGCATTCCTCATGTTATGTTAATCATATCAATGGATTAAATTATAACAATCGGTAAATTCTAATGGTATTATTACTCAAAAGAAATGATATTTGGTTAATCTTTAAAATAAATTAGAATAAGGTGTCAATAATCATATCATAAGAGAAGGAAGGAATCTCTTGGAATATTCTTCATGTTAGCAAAACTAGATGTACTTCTCCACACTAGAGAGAAATATAATTCTATTGAGTTATGTTGTACATTGAATGATATCCATGGAAACATAAGTGCCATAAGAATTCACAAGATTGAGATAGAGCTCTCTAATATTAAATTATTAGATTTTAGTAATAGTGTCAACTATATATCTCACTCAAATATCTAAAAGCTTATCTAGCCATAATAAAAGGTAAGGTAAAAAGTGATGAAGAATACATTAAATATGTTACTTCTAGTCTTTATTATTGTATGCAGTATTATCCTATTGTACAAAATACGTAAGTTTTAATAGACTCAATATTCATGGAATTAAACCCCCTGTTATAACATTACTCTATGCAATCTATTCACATCCATGAATGACACCCAAAAATAGAATAGGAGGTCCTTATAATGCTTGTCTAGGTTGTTCATGAGTGATTCCTAAAATGGCACATTATTTACAACTACCACTCATAATCATCATTTCTAAGGTTAACTTAATGTTTCTAAAGTATAATCTAATTTTTATCAAATTGTATCTCATGTGCATTTTTTCTAATTTAATCTAGTGTTGTTTGAACCTAATTTACATTTCACATCTATTACAAAAAAAATTATTTATATTTCATTTGCAAAAAAATTATCAAACTTTACAATTTATACACTTTTTTTTCTTTTTTTTCTAGAAGGTGGATTTGTTGCCTACACTTGCTTACTTCTGAATCAATATGCCAATAATCCATGATTAATTTCCTTTGAGGTAGAAAATATTTTTCCTCCCTAATTTATTAAATTTGCAAAATTCTAAAGTCTTTAAATTTAAAATTTTCTAAATATTCAAATTTTCAAATATTTCAATTTGGAGTAGAAATCCTTATCTATCCAAAATATAAATTAAATTTTAAAATCAAATAAGTTGCAAAAACTAATTTGCAAGTCATAATTTTTTATTATTTATAAATTAGGTTGAAGCCTTTATAACTCCCACTTAAATATTATCCTTTATATAAAGGTGAATTCCTTTTGTCTCCCTTTAAATGTTAATCTTATAGAACCTAAGTTTCAATGCTTTATTAATCATTACCTGAGGGCTTTATCAATTGATTAAGGTAATAACACTTACCTTATCCTAAATGTGTCAAATTTGAGTAGAATATCTAAAACATAATGAAACTCTCATGTTCATGCAAGTCACTAAATACTCTACCAATGGTATACGTTACTCTTTTATAATGCTCATTTAAGAAAAAATTTCTACGATTTCAATATCTCTAATGCATTACTTTTGTAGTCTATAGTAGTAGAGAATATGCTTTAATTTCTTGACACTTACAGACTATTGCTCTAAATGAGTTGAGCTTCTTGAAAGATGTCACTCTAGTTAAATTAAAAACTCTTCCAATTTTTTTTAGGTGCTTTAATCTCCTATAGACACTTTGGATCTCCCAAGTTCTTGAATGCTTCACTAACTTTGATGCCCTACTTGACTCATGCATATGATTTTTCTCATTGAATTGCTCTAGATTTCTAGTTGTCTCATGTAGATGGTTTGGCTCTAGCCTTCTGGTCATCTCACGTAAACTAATTGGCTTACCAAGTCACTATATCTTTTGGTTGTGTCACATTGATGATTTGCATTTGGTCTTTTTGTCTATCTCCCTTAGACACTCTTACCTTTCTTTACCTTATTTAACCTACTTGTCTCCACCTAGCACAATCTAGTAATAATCATTCTACTTTATACTTGGTACCTACAAAACCTTTTGGGTGCTTTAGTCACCTTTGTCTACTTGATCATGAACCCTTTTAATATATGTGAGGATTATTTTATCTTCTAATAATTTTAAAGATATTGGATACTTTTTCCAACATAATATAAAGACTTCCATTTTCTTATTGGTCCTTCGATAGTGGTTTTGAACAACTATAACATTATTATGTGATTCTCCTCTCTTTTAGAGAATCCAACTAAATATCAAGCTGAATTTAAATGTCCCCTCATGTCCAAATTTCTTTAGATTTTGTCCTTCTAATCATTTTTTGGCAAATTCCTTGTCTTCACAAATTTTTGAACCAAATGGATAGAGCCTAGCATCCAAATCAGGGTGACTTTTATTTTTTCCCTCTCTATCTATTCATCAATCCTTTCAATATCTTCACTTCCTTTAATGTGGAAAGACTCTAACTAAGGACTAATCAATCTATAAATTCACAATTGTAGCAATCACATCGAAGACATCCTTCAATGGTAGCAATAGAGACTACTTGGAGTAGTTTCAAATATGACAATGGCTCTGTAGACACCAAAACAGCACCAATCCGATTATGTGACTGCAAACACTGATCGCTTTGACAAACACAGCCCCCAGGGCAGCCCTCAGAGGTCAAACAGTGGTCCTAACCACTTTCATAGCAATTTTGTAAGGTCAAGAAGCAATTTGGCACATTTAGGCACTTTGTCTCAGTATTCGTCTCACCCAGGGACGAATACTAACTGGGATTCGTCTCACCCAGGGACGAATTCTGAAATCGTCCCTGGTCAGGACGAATTCCAGGTTTAACGGGCAAAAAGAAAAATGCCGCCAAGTGGCAGCCAAGGACAGTCAATTATTGCCTCCTGCCATGCATGCGCGTGTAGGTGGGTAGGTTGGCAGTTAGTGGACTGTCACAAGGGCAGTCATGGAAGCCCAAGTCAGGGAGGAGTCTCCTCCCTCTTGGGAAGGCATGGCCGCCACATGGCATCCCTGCATGCCCCTCCAAAGAGACCCCATGGGTCTATAAAATGGTGGACTTTCCCACCCAAAAGAGGACAGATTGGAGGCGATTTCAAGCAACGAAGTGCTGTCCAATTGAACACCCATTTGCATCCTTTTGATTCACCTTCTCACATCCATTAATCTCTTTCGCAAGGGAGGTTATTGGGTGGCTTTTGGAAGCGTGGATCTAACCCAAATCCAACATTTGACCACCTTACACCACCAATTTTCCGACACCCCAATCCTAAGAGGTTTTGGGCCCATCCCTAGTGGATTGGCGCCGAAATCAAGTGCCAACGGTGGGAGGCCCACTTGGGCACCCCCGCATTTTCTAAGTTTTATTCTAAAGCATTCTAGATTATTTGTTCATGTTGCATTTTATGTTATTCTATTTAGTTAACTCATAGCTTCAATTCCATAACATTTTGATTAGATTTCACCATGCCTTTTGTCGCTTTGTTGTCCCACTAACTTGCAGGTAGCGACATCGAATTCCCGAGGATAGAGGCCAAATTGGGAGAATCCGACCATCTGGGTCATCCCAAAATGGCCCCAATTACATAACCCCTCTATTTGTAGGTGTTTTGGAGGTCTCGAGGTTCGACATTGGAGCGGTATCAACTCGGCTTTTCTAACACAGTAGAATTCGTCCCACCCGGGGACGAATAGCAGCGAAATTCGTCCTGCCCAGGGACGAATTCCAGGTGAAAGTAGATTGGCCGACTGTTTCAATGGCAGTGGCCCTCTGGTAATGTCTTCTGTCCTCTGTCAAGTTTTTAGGTCATTTAGGTTTACTTTATTCACTGTTTTAGACAACTATTCATATGCATCTGTTAGCAATTTCAAAGCATGAATTTTCCTTTTTGTCACAGTGCTACTAACGCCTTGTTTGTTTCTTTGATTGCAGGAGGAGCAACAAGAAGTGAGGATTCATCGGCATAAGCGGCGGCAACATTTGGCCCGCCCATTTCAAACGTGGGCATGCGGAAGAGGGATCAATGATCAAGATTGTAACCGAATCCATTTAACGCTCCTAGCCCCTAAAAAGGGAGGAGGCAATTTTGTAACCGTGGTTAAAGAGTTTAATAAAAGGGCTGTGACTTCTCTCTAAATTCTTGTAACTGGTTTCGATCAATTTGCCTCTTTCGTTTAATGCATTTCGTATTCTAGGACTTAAGCGTTATTTTGATTTGAATGCATCGAAGTAGTTTTCCTTTCTAAAAGCTTCCGGAATCTCATGCTTTCAGTGGCGATCACGGTGGGACCCTGTCCCCTGGTTTTAAGATCAAATAACTGATCCTTTTTGTGTTTTTGTGCTTGACAGGTACAAGTTTTTAAAGCAGACTGTTATTCGTCTCTGACTGTGACGAATACCTGACTGTAATTCGTCTGACCCTGAGACGAATTTAAATTCGTCTCTGGTAGGGACGAATTCTGTTCTGTAATTCGTCTCATAGAGGGACGAATTCTTGCTCGTGAATTTTCAGAACAGAAGGTCAGAAGCAGCCGGTCCAGGTAGAGAAGAGGTAGGGATTTTTATAATCTCTTTTAAATTTTTCTGTTTTTGTTTCTGTTTCTTTGGTTGTTTTTAGTTTATCCTGCTTGCTTAGGGAAAGTAGTCGTTGATTGCATGTTTCATTTTTCTAAGTAAAATGAATCCCACACACATCACACGGTAAATTAAACCAAGGAGCTGGTCGTAAGACCCCAACCCTTGAGCAAGACCAACGGTGGGTTCATCACCACCTTGGCTTAGCTTTGCATCCATTTCCTCGATTGTCACTCGTTGTTAGGCGTAAATCTTGACGAAAGCTGACCGAGTGTCATTGGGGTGATTCCCATGCGTGCGAGGATAAGTCTTCTATGGTAGGTGTCATTAACAGGACAATCCCCCTTCCGTACCGCCTATGTTCCACGTACCATCTGCTCTCACGTACCTATAGTTTCCCTCTCGTAAGGGCGGGTATATAGAGAGGTTGGTATATCGGTCCGACAATGGTATATTGAAGGGGCGACCATTTATGGGAGTCATATGAGCCAACATTATGCATTTAAACGTTCTTCAAAACTTGCAAAAACAAAACAAAACATCAAAATGCACTAAACCAGTTTAGGACACACTATTAATCCTTAAAAGAGATAATCACCGTTTGTGTATGTGTGTGTTCATTTCTGCTTAGTGTAACAAAAAAAAAATCAAAAAATCATAAACAAAAGATAAAAATCTATGCATTTTGTCACTCGCTCCAAAAAGCTCCAAGGATTCCCGCAATCGCTTGGTCATCCCCAAAAGGCCCCAAAGGTGTCCATGAACCCTTTGGTCAACCCAAAAGAGCACCCCAAAGGTGCCCATAAGTGATGCAAGACCATCCAACAAAATATGGGAAATCTTATATTTTTCCCTAAATTTTAGTGCATCTTGTCGGGGCCATAACTTCTCAACCGTAGCTCCGATTGACTTGAAATTTTACAGGGAGTTAGTTGGGAGAATTTTAAACAAATATTTTCCCAGAAAACCAGTTTTGGGGCCAAATTCCATCATCTAGGGCCCCGAAATTAGGTTTTAAAATTGCTCACCTAATTTTTTATGCTTTTTGAGCTGTTCGGAGGTCAATATCTCCTAATGTATTTAGAGTTAGGACTTGAAACTTCATTTTTGTCTTATCTATTGTAAGAGGGATGCGCACGCCAATTTTGGGCCCCATCTGACTCATTTTCAATTTTAGGGTTTTTAGAGAGACATCATCATGGTGCTCACCCATAGCCAAGCCCAATCACGGGCGGATGCTATGGGGAATATCCAAGGAGGCACAAGTCACCTCCGGTATAGCCCCAAGGATTTGGTCATACCACCTTGGCGGCCTGACACACAAGGCAGACCCCTCCACACCTTAACGGATAGGGACTATAGGGGCACCCCTTCTAGGAGCACTCCTGTTCAGCATAGCACTCAGCACACACCCTTCCATGAGGGGTACATTCATAGGAGAGCTCCCTTAGATGCTCGCTATGAGCGGTCACCATGCGATGAAGCGCTAGGTCAACATAGGGTTCGACGGGAGGAACCACATGATTACACTATCCCTCCTTCACCCCCTCTAGTTGTCAGGACTACAAGGACAAATCCAGAGCACAAGGCTCCTCAGGCGGGGCGAGCCAACTCCACCCATCCCTTTTTCACTTATGAAAGAGAGCATGAGGAAAACCCTTACCTTCCTCAAGAACAATATACATCACGGGAGCAAGACGCCTCCGCACATGCTATCTATCAGGATCACCTACTGAGGCCAGAGCCTCGGATGGAATGCCACTACCCCCAACAGAGGGAGGCTGCCTATAGAGATCTTGGATCACTATGACCGAGATAGATATCTAGGAGAGGCATCTAGGCCTTCTAGACATGAGGCGGTAGGACCAACTATCTTAGAATCTATCAAGCATTTCACACATCGGATGCAACTCACGCAACTTGAGCTAGAACGACAACGTTTAGAGGAATTGTATCTATCTTAATAAAGAGCACCTTCAGCACCGGAAGGATGAGTTGTTCCAACACACTATACAGGAGAGGACTCCAACCCCTCACACGCATAAGACAAAACATTTTGAGGGGGCACAACCCATGGGTGCGAGACAAGTCTTCGCGACCTCATCAAGCTACCAACACTCCTAGAGGCTACTTCATTTAAGCACCACCCCGATGCCTCCTAGACATGAGCGGGAGGCCACTCCTATAACCAATGACGGGTGCCTTCCTCAGAACCCACCCAGGTTTATGGGCCACCCTTAGAAATTCATCAAGAAGCCTCTAAGGAATCGGAGCGAGAAGAAGAGCGGGATGAAAAGCCCTACCAAGGCATGGGGGTGCTATCTGGCCACCCCTCCATAGGCCCCAAGTTCCTCAACAAGAACCAACCAAAGAGGAGGAGCTCAAATCTCCCGATACATGCAAAGCGCTAGAGCACTTAGAGTCGGTAGAGACCAAGATTTTGGAGCTCCCAAGGCCCAACTTACATGAGGCTCCTTTCGAAGAGGATCAACCTTTAACCATAGGGCTCACTGATGATGCAGTCCTCCATGTCTCAGAATCTCTAGATTCTGATGAGCTATACTCACTGGTCGAAGGTGAGGATAAAATAGAGATAGCCCACAACAATCACATGCGACAGCATCGACATCCCATAAATATCGATGAAGCATTTCAACAGATAAACATAATACTAGGGCATGAGTGGCACGTTAACCCACCATAGTGGGACCAAGCGTTACATCCACCACTTTGGGCATACAAAGATCAACTTCCACCCAGAGATCCCATAGCAACATCAGTGCCGAGGGCGGACCCTGTCCTCCTATCCGTGCATAGGGCTGATCCATTCATGCCAATCCCTCTAGAGCCAGATCCAGAGTGCAAAGACCATCAAGCTAGGGGTACCTCTATCCCCTGAAGAGCCATAGTCCAAACCAAAAGCTCCAAGGATTATCGCAATCGCTTGGTCACCCCAAAAGCTCCAAGGATTATCGCAATCACTTGGTCACCCCAAAAGCTCCAAGGATTATCGCAATCACTTGGTCACCCCAAAAGCTCCAAGGATTATCACAATCACTTGGTCACCCCAAAAGCTCCAAGGATTATCGCAATCACTTGGTCACCCCAAAAGCTCCAAGGATTATCGCAATCACTTGGTCACCAAAAGCTCCAAGGATTATCGCAATCACTTGGTCACCCCAAAAGCTCCAAGGATTATCGCAATCGCTTGGTCAACCCAAAAATGCTCCAAGGATTATCGCAATCGCTTGGTCATCCCAAAAGCTCCAAGGATTATTGCAATCGCTTGGTCAATCCCAAAGGCTCCAAGGATTCTATAATCGCTTGGTCAATCCCAAAATGCTCCAAGGATTTCCACAATCGCTTGGTCAAAAATCAAGAAAATTCAAAAACAACAAAAATCATCAAAAACAACAAAAATTTGCATCTCATTTCTAGGCATACTCAAATTCATCAATAGAGAGCTCTTCTCGCACTTCATCTTCATATTCACAAAAATCAATCCATCAAAAATACAAAAATATGTAGCTGCATCAAAGCATTGCATCCATACATTGCATATTTGTGGTCGTACGGGTCAAAGGCACCATAGGTTGTAATTGCTCTGCTAGTCCATCTTGTTCCACACTGTTCCATTTTACAAAAACAACAAAAACACCATGCATTGCTTTTACCACACTAGAGTCAGTGGTCTTTTAATGTATCAAGAGTTTTCGTGATTCAGTCATCATTTTGCTCTTTAGCCATGTAATGTATCAAGTCAAACAGATTTTACGAAGGTAGAGTTACACTTGAAATACACCTTGTTACGTAACATCCCAACACAAATTAAAACACATAAAAATTCCCAAGTTGTGTGAACGAAAGATGAAACCTGCATAGTAATCCAGGTCACCATAAGCGAAATGGTTATCTTGCTCATCCCCCTGTGCGAATGGTTCTAGAATGCTGAGAATTGACAAAAGGACAAGCTCTTTCCTATCCATTCACCTCCATATACAGTGGTTTTCACCACTACCAAATCCCAATCATAGTTGGTTCCCAAAGTTGTAAGGATTTGTACTACACGTCCCTGCCAAGGATGGGTAGTCATCCCCAAGACCTAAAAGGATCAACACCATTCACAAACAAAATTCCAACAAATCATCATCCTAACACTTTCCATTCACCTTTGGTCTCCAAGTTGTAAGGATTCGTACTATCCACCCCTAACCAGGATGGGTAGTCATCCCCAAGGCCTAACAGATCAATGCCCTTACTCCATAATCTCCATCACCCCTTGGTTCCCAACGTCGTAAGGATTCGTACTACACGTCCCTGCAAAGGATGCATAGTCATCCCCAAGGCCACAAGGATCAAGGCCACTCACAAGCCCAAACTCACAATACTCAAAATACAAAATCAAATAACAGTGGTTATCACCACTATTCAAAATCCTTGCTCAAAAAGAATTAATAGAAAATAAACAGTGATTTTCATCACTATATAGACGAGCAACTTTCTAAATCATTCAGCCAACAAATATCCCGAACTTGAATCCCTGGAATTCTCAGCATTCGAAAACCATCTAGGTGATCCTCATTACAGGTTTGGTTGATAGCCTATCTGGCAATGGTGGTATCCTACCCGCATGACGATATGTCTGTCACATTCGCTTTGCGTATGTGTAGACCAATGTTTGCATAAGGATGAGCTAGCTTATGGTATCCTGGATAACACCGCAGATTAATCTAACTAAATACAACAAAGGAGTTAGTGGAGCTAATTAGGTGATCCTCGGTACAGGTTCGGTTGAAAGCCCATCTGGCACTGGCGGTATCCTGACAAATACCACATAAATGAACTCAATTGCACACACAGGGATGTGAAATAGCTTGGTCAAAAACAAGTCCGATTCATATCTTGTTCAAAAGTCTTGTAAGATAAAATACGATCGTGGCTAGTGAGTTAAAACCGTCTGAGTCTCAGAAAACCTTAGCTACATTTCTAAACCAACTGCGCTACTTTTCATCCTTACAATACCATCAAAAAATACAAAAAAAAGAAAAACCACATGTATACATACAAAGTCATGCATCACAACAATCGCCTAAAAACAAAATAACAGAGTTCTAAATAGTCTATGGTGCCATAGCCAAACATCACAAATCCCATTCATCCATTTCATCTCTGCATATCACATATAAATCAAAAACATTTGCATTCATCATAGCATATGCATCCATCAAAATAAATCAACATGCATACATCCATATTCATCAACCATCATGCATAAGATCAAAGAAAATCAAAACAACAAAACAAAAAAAAATGCAACACAAACAAAAAGCAATAAACATTGCCAGACACAAGTGCTCTTGCACTTAACCTCTTGGCATAGAAAAATTGATGTCGGGGTTTACATTGTCACTATCCTACTCTCTAAGAAGGCTACCATAGCCGGACCGCTCCATGGGAAGATAGATTGTCGACAATTTCACCCCCAAATGGCATCACAAATGGGTCAAAGCCCACTAAAAAACAACAAGAAAATCAAAACAACAAAAACAACAAAATAAAACAATAGCAATAAACATTGCCAGACACAAGTGCTCTTGCACTTAACCTCTTGGCATAGAAAATTGATGTCGGGGTTTACATTGTCTATTCTCTCTAAGAAGGCTACCTGTCCGGGGACGGTTTGAAATTTCACCCCAAATGCATCACAATGGGTCAAAGCAAAAAAAGCAATAAATTCCGACACAAGTGCTCTTGCACTTAACCTCTTGGCATAGAAAATAGACGTTGGGGCACAAATTGTCACTCTCCTACTCCCTAAGAAGGCTACCTTAGCCGGACCGCTCCATGGGAAGACGGATTTTTGACAATTTCACCCCATTATGGCATCACCAAAAGGGTTAACACCCACCAAAAATAGGTCCAAATGTTGGAAAAATTGCACATGCTTAACGATAAACCATCTAAAGGCACCCTTGCACAAGTCATCTTGGGTCAAGCGACTCGTCGCTTTTCTCACGAAGGTCATTCCCTCATCGATTCGTCGCTTGAGGGGGTAGTCACACTTAGTCACCAATCAACAAGCACACACCCAATTAAGGAAAATGACATGCATTCAAAGAATCATTGACAAAGACAATTACGCTCCTGCTTGGGGCAATAAACAAGCAACAATCAAATTGATCAAACACTTGGCATTCGTGAATCATGAACACAAGGTTCCCCTGTGGACAAAAGGTTGCGCCCTTTGCCTAATCATGACCGATCAATGTCCAAGCTCAAGTCACACCTCACCAAAATAGGTTAATACTTGAAATCAAATTCCTTAGCTCGTCAGAAGCAAGGATTCAAGAATGCATGCCCTTTCCATGCTTGGGGCATCAAAAGTTGATTAGGTTACCAAGAAACCCTAATCATTAGTGCTTTGGCTATCTATTTTTGCTCGACGCTGCGCCATGCACAACGCATCCCAAAAAGGGGCATCTGTAGACACCAAAACAGCACCAATCCGATTATGTGACTGCAAACACCGATCGCTTTGACAAACACAGCCCCCAGGGCAGCCCTCAAGAGGTCAAACAGTGGTCCTAACCACTTTCATAGCAATTTTGTAAGGTCAAGAAGCAATTTGGCACATTTAGGCACTTTGTCCAGTATTCGTCTCACCCAGGGACGAATACTAACTGGGATTCGTCTCACCCAGGGACGAATTCTGAAATCGTCTCTGGTCAGGACGAATTCCAGGTTTAACGGGCAAAAAGAAAAATGCCGCCAAGTGGCAGCCAAGGACAGATCAATTATTGCCTCCTGCCATGCATGCGCGTGTAGGTGGGTAGGTTGGCGGTTAGTGGATCGTCACAAGGGCGATCATGGAAGCCCAAGTCAGGGAGGAGTCTCCTCCCTCTTGGGAAGGCATGGCCGCCACATGGCATCCCTGCATGCCCCTCCAAAGAGACCCCATGGGTCTATAAAATGGTGGACTTTCCCACCCAAAAGAGGACAGATTGGAGGCGATTTCAAGCAACGAAGTGCTGTCCAATTGAACACCCATTTGCATCCTTTTGATTCACCTTCTCACATCCATTAATCTCTTTCGCAAGGGAGGTTATTGGGTGGCTTTTGGAAGCGTGGATCCAACCCAAATCCAACATTTGACCACCTTACACCACCAATTTGCCGACACCCCAATCCTAAGAGGTTTTGGGCCCATCCCTAGTGGATTGGCGCCGAAATCAAGTGCCAACGGTGGGAGGCCCACTTGGGCACCCCCGCATTTTCTAAGTTTTATTCTAAAGCATTCTAGATTATTTGTTCATGTTGCATTTTATGTTATTCTATTTAGTTAACTCATAGCTTCAATTCCATAACGTTTTGATCAGATTTTATCATGCCTTTTGTCGCTTTGTTGTCCCACTAACTTGCAGGTAGCGACATCGAATTCTCGAGGATAGAGGCCAAATTGGGAGAATCCGACCATCTGGGTCATCCCAAAATGGCCCCAATTACATAACCCCTCTGTTTGTAGGTGTTTTGGAGGTCTCGAGGTTCGACATTGGAGCGGTATCAACTCGGCTTTTCTAACACAGTAGAATTCGTCCCACCCAGGGACGAATAGCAGTAGAATTCGTCCTGCCCAGGGACGAATTCCAGTTGAAAGCAGATTGGCCGACTGTTTCAATGGCAGTGGCCCTCTGGTAATGTCTTCTGTCCTCTGTCAAGTTTTTAGGTCATTTAGGTTTACTTTATTCATTGTTTTAGACAACTCTTCATATGCATCTTTTAGCAATTTCAAAGCATGAATTTTCCTTTTTGTCACAGGTGCTACTAACGCCTTGTTTGTTTCTTTGATTGCAGGAGCAACAAGAAGTGAGGATTCATCGGCATAAGCGGCGGCAACACTTTGGCCCGCCCATTTCAAACGTGGGCATGCGGAAGAGGGATCAATGATCAAGATTGTAACCGAATCCATTTAACGCTCCTAGCCCCTAAAAAGGGAGGAGGCAATTTTGTAACCGTGGTTAAAGAGTTTAATAAAAGGGCTGTGACTTCTCTCTAAATTCTTGTAACTGGTTTCGATCAATTTGCCTCTTTCGTTTAATGCATTTCGTATTCTAGGACTTAAGCGTTATTTTGATTTGAATGCATCGAAGTAGTTTTTCTTTCTAAAAAGCTTCCGGAATCTCATGCTTTCAGGCTCTAATATTGTTATTGGATTTTAAGCAAAATTCTATTAGTCCCAATATTTTGGATATTTGAGTAGACTTAAATATAAGAGCAAAAAAATATAATTTTGTCAATATAAATAATAATAATGGCATTCAAAATAATATCAAACATGAATGTAAAATGGCCAAAATCATTCATGCAATAACTTGAAGAACACTTATAGTAGAATTGTTCAAAATATGCATACAAGCTTCAATATTCATGTTTGAATATTTTCATACATTGTTTAGATATATTTTATGAAGCTTCATCTTCAATATATAACCTTAAAAGTATTACTCTTCAATACTTGACTATTGCACTTCTCACATATCTGAGAGTTACAATATTTCTTATTCCATACATAAGATAGATACTCTTATATCCTTTGGATTATTATATTTCCACTTGTATACATGACTCTTCACTCTTTACATACTCTAGTAAATGATATTTGTGCACAGTTTACATAGACACATACATAAAAGGGAAATATAAAATATGTATGAAATAATATAATATTATCAAACATTTTTCATTTTTCTTCTCCCTTGCTTACAAAGAAGTTGTCTTAGAGCTTAATCATGATCTTTAATCTACATTAATATAATAAATCAACAAATCTAACTTCATTCCCAACAAATTTTAGATGTAATTATTTTGCACAATATCTAGGGTTTCTTTGAATTGTTTGTCTCAATTTTATATTTTTTATTGTTGTTCCTCAAGCACATAGGCTAGGTCCTATGGATTTCATTTAGTTACTTATTTACTTTTTCCCCTTAGAAAAATATAGGAATTCTTTATATGAGCACCATATAACTACCTATAATAGTAATGAGTGAAATCCTTCAAGTTCAACCCCAAATCAAGACCAGGTTGAGAGATTATGTCGAATTATGGGATTAAAGAAAACTTGTTAAATAACGTGTTTTATAAATTCTATGGAAAGGATAAGCAAGGAGGCATATCTCACCTTAAATATCATTTAATTTATAAATTAAGACATGATGTTACCCCTTACCCTATATTAGGTGATAAAATAAAAATTGATGAAAGCTTGTGTAGTAAGGAGGCCATGAGAATAGGGCAAAAATTCATGAGTGTTGGATTTGAGCATGGAGTAGTGGCTTGGAAATATTTTTATGAGGATAATAACAAACTATAGGAAGTGAGTTTCACTACCAAAGAGTACATTCTTACTCTTCATATTTGATGAGGATTTTAGAGCATTTTGGGTGTTGGGCAAGGTTTGAATAGAAGAAAAACAACTATTCAAACTATCACATAAGATAAAGATATGATGAATAAAGTAAAAATCAATCATGGCTAATTTTTTATGTTGTTGCAACATTTCATTCAATTGCTTTAACAACCTATAGGTAATTTTGCAACCTTACCACATTACAATTTTGTCTTGAACAATTCATTGTAAAATTTGTATGCTTTGTAAATGAAGGCATGGTAGTTTTGTTGAATATAGTATTTAATACATCTTTTGTTTATGTTTTCTACATTTTTATTTTCATAATATTGTATTGTTGTAAATACGTCGAAGTATTGGAAGAAGTGAAGGAATTTTGTTAAGGGACATGATGTAGATAAGAATATTATTTTGGGGCCTTTCACCTGACGTTTCGTCCCAAGAAAATATTAAAGTCGATATTGGATCTCAAAAATAAAAGGTTATTTCACCCCAGTTAAGAGGTAAACATTTGTTTGCCCCTCTTGGACAAAAATTTGAATCCAAAGAGTTGCATCCATTTTATAAAAAGAGGTGAAAATGAGAATGAGGCGCTTTCACCCAAAATGAGGAGTGAAAACTCTTTTTGCCCCTCTTTGGGGTGAAATTTATTTTAAAAATATTCTGAGGCACCAACAAAGGTTAATTTAAAAACATTACGTAAATTCGAAAGCGCTTTCACCACAAATGAGGGGTGAAACTTTTTGGCACCCCTCTTTGGGGTGACACATAATGCAAATATAGCGTCGATAGGGCCGAATGCACGCAAATTGTAATGGAATTTTAAAAATTCATCATCACATGAAATGAGGGACAAAAGTTCTTGTTGCCCCTCTTTGGGGTGAAACATAATATTAAAAGAACGACTTCATGGGCTAAGTGCTACAAGAATTTAAAGGTTGCTTTCACCTCAAGTGAGGGGTGAAATCCTTTGCCACCCCTCCTTGGGGTGAAAGAGTATTTTTAAAAAAAAATTCGAATATCAATATCGTCAAAGATTGGATAGGGCATAATAGCGCACCCGTTGAGTTTGAAGCGTGATCACATTTCGTGAATGGATTTTTGGAGGTTTAATTTCAGATAAATATCCTTGCACAATGCTTCAGATTAAATTGACAAGTGATTTCGTCCCTCCCAAAGGCCTAAATTTTTTATCGTCCCCTTTTGGAGTGACAACAAAAATGGTAGTTATAAGGAGAAAATTAAAAATTAAAAAATGAAGGTGTTCGAGGATCAAGATCGACTATCGCCTATGGCTGCTTTGACAAGGCTATTTCACCCCTTTTATAAGTGACATTGATTCCTCAGCAGAGATATAGCCCGGGTGTGCGCTTTCACATTTTTCCAAGGAAGGATAGCATTTAATTCTAGGAGTGATGTACACAAGGATTTCCAGGATATTAGCTCCAATGTAGAGATATCAGGGGTATTTCTTATTCATTTCCAATGCACTAAATGTCAATCTTGGTGATTTTCAAAGCAAATTTAATACTCAGTGGACTCCTCTGGTGGAAGGGAATTTTTGAGACACAAGATGAAACAAATTTAGGCCTAATTCTTAGGCAATTTTGTTGTATCCTAATACACCGAAATCTCAAGTTGCTTTAATCATTTACTCCTATTGACTTCCTTGCGTAATTCTCCTACCAAAGCTAGATCAATATTTGTTTATAAATTATTTTGATCATAATGACACGGATATCGAGGAGAAAAATATGTATGCTGGTTTTTTATCTACCAATATTTTGTTGTACATGCATTAAATGATAGAGGTAAAATCCCTCTATAAAATACTAATCATTTTTCATTGTAAAGGATGGAAGGTTGGACACTCTGCAAAAATATACTCCAAGTTTTTTGCATTAATAGAAACAACTCGGCTTCTGGTTCTTTGAGCAATTTTGCATTTATAAGCTTTATGTGTGTGATTTCTAAAAATTTTATTTCCCATTATTTGCTGTGAGTAAATTCTGCTTTTAAATTTAATCTTTTCTGGTGTGGGGAGTGAATACTGGAATGCGCTTGGGATGTTATTTTCTTGTGTGATCGTCAAAATTTTATGTGCTTATATTTCTATTAAATGCTATTAATGTCTTAGTGGAAATTTGGTTGTTAGTCTATCCTCATCTTATTCTACTAATTCATAGCCATATTTTCCATTTCTTTCCTATTTCTCTAAACTTACATCCAACGTAAAATTAGCTAGGGAGTCAACCGTCTCTAGAGATTGGCCTGGAGGACATTTCTTTCCTCTGGCCTTTCAATGTTGGCTGGGTCTAGGGTACACAAGACATAGATCTTGTAATTAGGTAGATTCGTGACCAACACAATCCTTATTGGAAATACTTAGTGGAGGAATTATTTATGGCTTGTAAAAGGGTTCAGTAATATTTGGAAAATTAATTTACTAGGCTATTATTGGAAGTGTGTGTCATAATCAAGCATGCTCTTATAGAAAATAAAAAGGGAATAAGGAGGATAAGAAGCTACAATATTATCTTTAATGGATGGATGAATGTGAGGAACATTATACTCGTTAAGGTTGTGATGTCTACAAGTAGATCCATGATTTTCCTAAAGTCATTTGATATCTTATGAAAGATGAAGAATGCATAGATGTTATTTAAGTTGTTGGAGGAAGTCATGCTAGAAGTGGGAACAAAGAAGTTTTTTCATGAGCTGATGGATAATTTAATAGAAAATATATCTATAGATAGGATTCAAGAGGAGAATTACTCCACTATTTTCTATAGGCCATAGACTACCCATTGCATTGAACTAATGCTTGAAGATATTGTCAATATTACATGGGTGCTTAGATTCATGAGGGATCATAATGAGGGAGAGCACATTATTCACCCATGCATCACCTGATTTACCTCAGATGTCATTATCTGGTAGAGGTTTCTAGTGACATTACCTGCATTAAAATAAATCTCTTAGAGAAAATAAAACTATACCTTTCTATTTCATTCAAAATAGTAGGGGGAGTATGTGTTTTTAATGATTTATTTTTTGTGTGTCTAGAAAATTCTCAATATAATTGGTTGTATAAATATACAATCATATATTATTCTTATAAATTTTAGCATTTTTCTAAATTTAATTAAAAGTTTATAAATCCATGAATAATTTTAACAAATCAATTATAGATGATAAATCCACTTCTAACAATTCTTTACTTTGTCAATGACATTAAAATAATAAAGGGATATCTATATGATATAAGGATAGATCAAAAGAAGGCATCCAATACTATTATGATGTCAATAAATCTAAGTACAAATTCATTTAGCATATCATTTATAAGACATGGACATGGAAAATTCATCAACCTATGCATAAAATGGGTTACTCCTTAAACCTCAATTTCATTTACACAATCAATATTAATGCTAATAAAGAGGTCTAAGGTTTTATATGCTTGTGCAAGTGAATGATAAATGACCCCATAAAACGTTGCCTTAGCCCTATTGAGTCCTAAGCCTATATGGTCAATCAACCTAATTTTTTTCATCTCTTCCTATAAAAATCAAGGTCAACCTTGTGACTAGGTAAAGTATTTATTTTTCAAAAATAAATTTGGTAGTTTAAAATTATATCAACACAACTAAAAACGTAAGAATAATTTGAGTTTTTTTATGGTAGGAGGGCTAGAGTTCAAATGATATAATCTAAAGAGAATAACAATCTACAACTTAAGTCAACCTTGTAGAATTTTAATTGCAAGAGCAATTAGTATCTATTTGAGGTAGCATACATTAAGAAACACTATAAGCCAACCTAAGAGTGCCTCAAAGATATTGTATTTGTATAATATAATCTTTAAATTTTTAACAAATGAATGAAGGTGAATGCATCATGTGAGGTGATTGAATTAGATGACCTAGATGCAATATCATATTGGTTTATCAAAAATCTATCAAATACTAAGTTTACTATAGAGGACATAGAGGTAATTTGATAATCTATCAAAAGAAAATTCAACTATCTAATTCAATGGAAAGGAGGTAAAAGCAAAAGTAGTTTAAAAAGTATTATATATTTTGATTTTTGAATTTTTTTTATATATTTAACTAAAATTCATGATTAAGAACTATAATTACAATTTTTTCATGAATAATTTAAATTAAATCATTTTTGTGACTGTTAAAAATAAAATAGATGAAAATTAATTACATAAGATACATAGTCTAGAAGATGATCTTCTAAGAAAAATGGTATAAAAAAGAATAATAACAATAATTAACAGTTATTAAATAAAATTGAGAGTTGGGTGTGTTATATTCTCTTTAAGAATTTGTGTTTTTTATATTGCACAACGCAAATAGCCAAATAATAAAAAATTTAAATTGAGATCATATATTTACATTTAAAAAAAAAAAAAAAAAACAGTACAACATAATTTAAATAATATAATATATTTCAATAATATTTATTATATAAAACAAAAATTATAAGATCAAATACATTAAGTATTTTTTTTAAAATGATTATTTTCATCAGGCTTTTATATCGAGTTAAAATCAACTTGTTAAAAATTTGCACAATTATTAATAGGCGTGCAGCAATGCTCCATAACAAGTATTCCCCCTCTTCATGGCTGTCCTATATATTTCAAGCTTCATTTTCTCATAAATTGGGTGGTTTAACGTCAAGATTTTGGATTTAAATTGTAAATAATTAATTTTCTTTTAAATAAATAATATTTTTTATTAAAATATTTTTTTATATAAGACGTAATCTCTTGAACTTTTAAAATTAATTTACCTTAAATCATTTTAAGAGAATAGGTTTTTTAATCAACCCGCTTGACACCATATGTAATTGTTAGAGGTTGACTTTAATTTCATTTGATATGTTTAAGTGTTGCATGCATTCTTAATGTATAAATAAAATGCAAATTTAAGACGGCTAATTATTTTAGAAAAAACAAAGAGTCATGCTCTGTATAATTTTGAACAGTAAAAACACGCGTGTTTAGTTACTACGGACGAAAACACCCTCCCGTGAATTTCATGCTGCCTAGTTACCTCCCTCTTGCAGGGGCAAGCTTCTACCATACTACGTTTGAAACCAACAGAAAATCCATGGAAATTTACTTAAGATTCTTCAAAGTATAACCAGTTTTCAAGGAAAAAAAAGTCTACCCTTGCCCTTGGGTATTCCAAAATCACGATACCGGAATCCTGGCCTCCAATTTGAGGCTGATTAAACCGGTGGCCTCTGCTTTTGAGCACCTTGTAAACGTATGGAATTTTCCCACAAGTCCTGCATGTGAGAAAAGATTTCTTTGAACATATATGTAAACAGAACGAAAAGAGATTTTGGGAAATTAAGCAATCTAAACATTAATGGGTGAAAAATGAAGTTGTATGATATTATAAAGGATGGCGGTGGTCTTATGCCATTATTGTATTGTACGACACATATTGTTCAGTTATGGAAAATTCAAAAGATTGTCCAGTTATGGAAAAGTCAAAAGACTTTGTTTCATTCTTCCTGTGAGAACGGATGCATGAAGCACTTGCTTTTGTTTTCATGGATCCTGTTGGCATTTTTGCCACATTTATTGTTATTATTAATTATTAATGCTTAAATTGTTGGCCCAAAGCAGTTTTGTGAGTTCCGAGGAGGTTTTTCCGAATTCCGAGAATTAAATGCAGTCCAAAATTAAATACTTTGAGGATTTCCAATGCATTCAAGGTCAAAGAAGCGCCCAGGCCACCAAAATTGAAGGATTTATTGGTTCGAAGCTGTTGTTCGTGGATTGAATCAATGGTTTCATGCATATTTTAAAAAAACAAATTTAATGAAGGTAGTTCTTCGAAGCTGACATGTAAATTGCATTCAATTTTGTGGGTCTCCAAAGCTGCAATTAAGGGGATCGTGTGCATAATTTCCAATGCATAATTGTAGATCACAAGGAAGTCGGTTTCAAATATTTAATGCTGCAAAGAGGACGGCCCTCTATAAAAACCAATGTAAGCTTCATTTGAAAGGGTGGTTGGAGAGTTCTCTACTAGAAACTGGAATTGTATCTACAGGAATAAAAGTATTGGCTTCAGATTTTCAGCAACGGTTGTATGAGTGATTTTCTTTTCTGTCAGGTTGCATTTCTTATAGTATTCGTATTTCTTAATGGTTGTTGTATTTAAATTCTGCATCTTGGATTTAAGTGTTGCCGTGAGAGTATGATTTCTGGAGTGTAATATTGGAGAGATTTGCTACATACAGTTGTGTGAGAATTGAGCTGACTTCTTATGTTACTTGCTATTGTCGCATTTTTAAGTTTCCTGCTGTTATCTTCCAATCCCATCAGTTCGGCCTGTGGCTATATTTCCCATTCCTTTCTGCAACTTTTGATTTCTTTCCAGCAACCCTTATCTTTAACCAGAAATTTAGAATAGTAAAGGGAACCAGCCCACTCTGGAGATTGGTCTGGAAACCATTTCTTGCTTCCAGCCTTTCAATGTTGGTCGGGTCTAGGGTGCAATTGTAAAAATCCTTTCCTGTGGCAGATTTCGGACCAACAGATCCATAACCTTCTATTGAAAATTTGCATAGCCCCTAATCTCTCACAACCGTGTATGAAAGGCAATACCGGTAAAGAACGATGGATAATATTTATTTAAATAAAGGGTCCAAGGTGTTCCATAAGGGGAGGTCTAAGGTTTAAATGTGGCAGCTTTTGTGGCAGACACCGCAGAATAATCTGACGGTCATAAAAATCTGGACAGCCTGCCCGAATTTGTGGCCGCTATCGGCTATCAATTCGACCATGTAAATTAAAAAAAAAAATTATTTAAATAAATAAATAATACATTTTTATTTAACCCTATTCAATTCCAGGAGAGTAAGGTTATTTTTCATTTTTGTCATAGCATGGAAAGGTGGTAACTCTATTTAAACATCGTATCATATCCCATTTGAACGAAAGAACGTGAGAAAAACATGACAATGCCTAAATGCATGACCTTAACAACCATACACAAGAAAAAGTGGGTGATATGGGTATAAGTAAGTGGAGAAATTGAAGCAAATTTCTTGCTCCCTTTCAAACACTCATTCCAAGGATTGTTTTTCTACTTCATAATTTATTTATTACTTATTCTCATAAATTCTATTGATTGAGGAAGTGTTACAAGTTACAGGATTGTTTTTACTTCGTAATTTATTTATTATTTATTCTAAGAATCATATTGATTGAGGAAGTGCGGGCTGATCCTCTATGGAATAGGATTGGAAATGTATAGAAAGTATCACCTTCACTGAAAGCATTGATATAAAAAATAGATTATGAATTTAGAAAATATAAATATGAAAATTTAGATATAAAATTCTAGAAGATATTAAAAAAAAAAATCAAGATATAGAAGATATTGAAAAAAATGTCCACTCAACAGAAATCTGAAACCTCATAGGTTTAATGTGTTGAATATATTGAAAAAATGTTCACCTTTTTTTATTATAATTTGATGAACAAAGCTAAACATGATGTCATAGTGCATGTCAACAAAAAGTGTTTTTGAAAAAATGTGGATTTGGTAATTGTTATATATAGCCACTTTTTATAAATATTAATTTTTACTTGATAATTCAATCTCCATGGTAGCATAAGGTTACACTTTTCCTTGAATTAGAAAATTTTGATATGTATAAAAATGCGTATGAATAAATAATACTTAAAGGCATTGATATGTTTTGATGTTCTTGGTGGAAATAGTTCTTTTCTACCTATGAAATGGTGTGCACCGTTATAAGATCTATTAAAATTAATAAACTATTTTCTTAGTAAAATCTTTTAACCATTTTTTCATAGTTTTGTTCTTTGTCAATAGTAAATTTATTGGACACTCACTTTAGCTAGTTTTATATGTAAAAAATGTATTGCTATGTTTATTTAGACTTTGAGCCCATTCTTTATTCACCAACAATTTATATGCATCAACAATATCAACAAAATGATGTACTCTATGGTCCAAAGTAACTTGGATATGTGTATTAGACAATTTTTTAATTGTATTAATTTGGGATTGGTTTAACTAAATAAAAATTTGACATGTCTTTTGGGATTTAAGTTTCAATATTTTGGATATAGATGCTAGCATGATACTAATAGAGACTAAAATTTGTCAAGCAAGTGTAAGTTTTGCCTATTGATAGTTAAATTTATTAGTAGCAAGGATATTTTTGTTATCTTTGTGATCATTTTGTTCTTTTAGATGTTACTTTAGAGGATTAGCAGTATACAATCTACTCGAGTAGTTAAACAACACCTGTATTTATTCTAATATTGAGAGTAACTCATGCATAGAGATATTGGCCTTCAATTTCTTTAGGTCTTCTACAATATTATACTTTGCTTTGACTTCTTTATTTGTAGCTTGCTTTGCTTGTCTTTGGAAACATGTTTGAGATGAATGTGTTTGCTTGTCTTTGTTTGTAACTTACTTTGCTTGTTTTTGAAAATGTGTTCTTCTACAATAAAATTCCAACCACAAGGGTAAAAAGAAAATTAAAATTATATAATATATCTAGTTAATATCATGATGAAAGATTATAATTTTTTTAAATATATTAAATTACGATTCAGTTTAGATAAAATCGTAAAAAAATTAATGAAAAATATATTTTAATTTAATTTATTATATATATATATATATATATATATATATATATATATATATATATAATTTACTAATAATTGATATTTAAGGAGCTCAATAATTAGCCTGCGAACTGCTATATCTGCCATATAGATAACTTTAGACTCCATGTTTAACCGATTCTAAACCAAAATTATTAAATGCATGCTGATGTTTAATTAAAAGTTTTAAAAATATGGGTCCATAGGTAACATTATGGACCTTAACTTTTCGAAAGGTCTAAAGTTCAAACCTCAAACCGTGGCGTGGATAAGTGTAAAAAATGGATGTGTTCATTAAAAAAATTAAAATTAAAAAATTTAATAATTACCCTATAAATTCTATATACCAGTTATAACAAGCCGCTGCCACGTTATGATCCCTAATTTTTATTATAATGCCGGGTGTCTGCCTCCCTATTTTTTTTTAACGTTTCTTAAAATTAAAATTAAAAGCCAAATTCTCGAACGGGATAAAATCTTTTCAGGTTTTGTTCTTGTTAATCTCTTCCCTGCGGGATACGTTACTGCTTGCTGCCACAGTTATTCCTGTCAGTTACCATTACGACGAAGGCAGCAGCAGGTTTGAGAGCACGTATGCTCTTGCTCTACAATTCTCATGCATGACCTTCTTCACGTCTAACAAACAGACGGCCATCACCGCACGTATGTCCCGGAAGGTCGGCGGATTGAAACGTCCCTTCTCGCTGTGATTGCTCTCCGACCCAATAAAAGGGATGTTTTTTCTTGACTTAAAAAAACTTATAAATCTAATTAAAATAAAATTGCACTACGTACCGTAGGGTGTCGAATCTGCAACATAGTTAAAATATATGTAAAATAAAATCAACTTTACCACTCCTTTCGATAAAAATAAAATAAAAAACACATAGCATATATATTTTATTAAGGGTAAGTATAGTTAGTTACTAAAGAGATTTAGATTCAAATTATAGGAAAAAGTTAACTTTGTTCAAAATTTAGGACCTTTTGCAAAACTAGTAGTCTGATCTCAATCCTGCACTCAACTGATAACAACAGTATAAATCTCAGGCGACCAAGGTAGTCCTCAGGCAGGGTCAACAAGAACCAAGAACTAGAAGAATATACTTATTGGGAGCACCACATGAATAGATTTATTGGAAGCAGTCATCACTATGATTTAAACCCTCCACTGAACAGTTACTAAAACTAATAATTATTTCCAACTCTTCTATATAATTAAAATATATATATTTTAGGAAAAGAAAACCAATAATAATAATTAGTAAATATATATCTACAATAAAATCTAACTTTACCACTCCTTATAATAATTAGTATATATATATATATATAGATATTGATATTGATGGGCTTTTAAAATAGATATCATGTGTAAAAAATATAACAGTATCTTAAAAACATACATAATAATTCCATTACAAGAGATTTTCCATATTTACGGCTATTTTATATAGTTCACTCAAAAATAAAGCTTAGCTTTTTCATTTTTTTGTTAGAATTTCCAATAGTAGAACTACAAAGTATTACAAGATTTGAAGAAACAAAATAGAATTAATTGATTTATTTTAAGAATCAACTTTGTATAAATAGCAAAGTTGATCATTGAGAGCCATTAGATTACAACAACTTATCAAGTCTAATGAAGACACCACTGAGAGTTCACCTAACACATGGAGGAGTCGAAACTCAAGTGTGTCTATCCTAGTAGAACCTAAGATAATATTCACTTATTCTAACACCCCCCTTAAGTGATACTAGGGGTGGTTTGTATAAATGAGTCCCGGAAAAAAGGCTTAATAAGGTACTCATGTACAATGATTTCTTTTCTGAAGAGATGGTAAAAACTCAATGGGAAAAGCCATTAATCAAAAAAAAAATAAGGAAGAGGCTTGTCTTTGAATGGCGAAGATTGTCCTATTAAAACAATAAAATGATGAGTCTCGGCAACATGACCTTATGAGGTACTCATTTCCAATATATAGATGGTGAAAAACCCCTTAGGGAAAAACCATCTGTTATAAGAAAAATATCCAAGATAGAGGCATGTCTTTGGATGGCGAAGATTGTCCTCTCAACACAAAAAAGGAATGAGTCCCGAAAACTTGGTCTGATTAGGTACTCATGAACAATATATACTTTTGGAGAGATGATGAAAAAAACCACAAGGAAAAAAACCATCCTCCAAAGAATACAATAGTAAAAGGAGAGGTGGAAGACCTTTGTGTCAATGCAATTGTATTACTCCAAGTTTCTCTCACAACTATATGTAACATGGAGAAGGAAATGACTTGGTGAAGATGTCTACAATTTGCTCCTCGGTTAGAATATAGTCCAAGTATATTTTCCCATTCTGAATGTGTTGTCAAATGAAGTGCATATGTATCTCAATGTGCTTGGTGCACTGATGTTCAACCAGATTTTGTGCAATGTGAATTGTGCTCTGATTGTCACACCAAAGAGTTATAGGATTTTCATGGGATAAACCAAATTTCCTTAGAATTTGACAAAGCTAAAGAGCTTCCTGACTTGCTAAAACTACTACCCTATATTTTGCCTTTGTAGATGATATGGCTATTGCTTGTTGTTTTTTGCATAACCAGGCTATTGACAAAGAACCAAGACAAAATACAATGCAGAGGTTGAACATCTATCTTCTACTCAACCTGCCCTATCTAAATCTGTGTAGCCAATGATATCCATGGATTTTCCCTTATATAAGAGCCCAAATTGAGTAGTTCCTTCCAAGTAGTGGAAGATTATTTTTGTTGCTTGCCAATGACTAAAGTGAGGTTGATGGGAGAATCTAGATATGAGGCCAACAACATATGAGATATCTGGATGAATATGAGTAAGGTATAACAAACTCCCTACAATATGACAGTATAGAGTTGCATAACATAGAGGGGATGAGCAGGAAGTACTTAGATTTAGCTAGATTGAAAATGTGTAGGACAAGGTTTTCAATCTGACATTTTAAACCTCTAAAGAAGATCTAGAGTGTATTTTTATTGACACAATGAAATACTTGGATTTTTTTATTTATTTAGATCCCAAGGAAGTAATGAGCTAAACCTAGATCAGCCATATCAAATTTTTTAGAGAGGGAGTCTTTTATAGTCTTAATGTGATTGAAGGTACTACTAGTGATTAGAATATCATCAACATATAAAACAAGAATGGTGATTTTTCCTTCATCTCTCCAAATGTAGATTGTGTTATCAGACTCACAATGAGAAAAACCTACGAAAAGAAGGAAGGAGTCCATATTTTCATACCAAGCTCTAGGAGCTTGTTTGAGGCCATAGAGAGACTTGTTTAGCCTACAAACAAGAGAGGAGTCTTGAGTGAAACCAATAGGTTGTTCCATGTATATATCTTCCTTTAAATCCTCATGTAAGAAGGCACTTTTTACATCCATTTTAAATACAAACGACTTTTGAGAAGCATCCAAAGCAAGAACTAGTCTTACAAGATCCATTTTAGCAACTAGAGCAAAGGTTTGGCATAATCAATTCCTTCATTTTGAGAGAAACCTTTGGCCACTAGGCAAGCTTTGTGTTTGTCAATTTCTCCATTAGGACCATACTTTGTTCTATAAATCGATTTACAATGAACTAATTTCCTTACTTTAGGCAAGGGGACTAAATCCCAAGTTTTGTTTTTTATTAAGGAAGAGAATTCATTTTCCATGGCATAATCCAATTCTTTAATACCATTTGCTTCTTTGAAGTACTGAGGATCAAAGGAAATAGACTGATAAACAAGACCAGTACCTATGGAGTTGGTTGATCTAGATGATGGAAGATTTTGGATGTAAGGAGTAGCTTCTTTAACAATGGTGCGGGCCCATTTTGGCATAGTGGAAGGAGTAGAAGGAGCAAAAATACATTGAGTTGGAGTTACAGGTTCCTCATCTTGATTATCAATCTCTAAGTTAACCTCTAGATTTGATTCTTCATAATATTAAGGTTCTATTATAGTAGAAGGCTCAATGGAGGAAGAGGAGAGTTGAGGATCTTTCTGAGGGAATGTTTTATCAAACTAGAAATTCCTATGAAAAATACCTCTTGATTTGAGGGATCAAGGAGCCTGGATATTTCATTTTTTCACAATAACCAACAAAGACGAGCTTTCTACTTTTATTATCTAGAGTCTTCCTTTACTTCTTTGGGATGTGTGCCCAAGCAGTACACCCAAAAATCTTGAAGAAGGAAACATCTAGTTTTGAACCAGTCCATGCTTCTTCAAGAGTTAAATGATCAAGATATTTATGAGGTGTGTGGTTTTGAATATAATTGGCACATTTAATAGCTTCTACCCAAAAAACTTTTGGAAGATCTCTTGAATGGAGCATACAATTTGCCATTTCATTTAATGTTTGGTTTTTTATTTTCTACAATGCCATTTTGTAGAGGATTAAGGGAGACAAAATGCTGATGAATGATGCCATGATTTTATAGAAATATGAAGAAATCATTACTGCAGTATTCCCCCCATTATCTGTGCGAATTTTCTTGATATTGCAAGAGGTCTGATTTTCAACTAAGAATTTGAAGACTTTGAAGTGGGATAGAACATCAATTTTATATTTTAGGAAGTAGACCCAAGTTCTTTTAGAAAAGTCATCAATAAAGGTTAGAACATATTTTTGTCCTTTGAAAGAAGGTTCTGGAAAAGACATCAAGTCACTTTGAATTAATTCTAGAGGGGATGAAGTTTTTAGAGAACTACTTGGATGGAAAAGATCTTGATGTTGCTTTCCAAGAGCACATACAAGATAAAATCTATCAATAAAGGAGATATGAGGTAAACCTGTTTCCATTTCATGGGTGCTCAATTTCTTTAGGTAGTTGTCACTGATATGACAAAACCTTTCATGCCAATTTTTTCTCAAGATCTCCATGAGCCACAAAATAGGAGGTCCCTTCTGGATTTTTTAATCCTTTGAAGTGAAATAGGTGAGTGTTGTGATCAATATCTACTTTGGATATGAGAGAATGAGGATCTTGAAAGTCTCTTATCTCAACTCCTATTGGAGAGAAGCAGTTTTTCCCTTTCCATAAGTACAAATATGATAGACATAGAGGATATTTGTGGCAATGTTTGGAACATAGAGAACATTATTGATAGAGCCACCATAAATGGTTATATCACCCTTTCCTTTTACTAGGATGAAGGAAGAGTCACCAAATTCTATGCTATAGGTTGAACTTGAGGAGATAGAAGAGAATGACTCATATGAAGTAGTCATGTAATGAGTTGCTCCAAAATGTAGGACCTAGTAATTAGAAGAAGAATTGGAGGTTTTCCCTTGAATATTAAGGGCTTTTCCTATTTTATTTTTATTGTCTATCTTTTGATCCTTCATAGCTGCCTCTAGTTGTTGTAATCTTTTCCAGCATTTTTTTATAGAGTGACCATTATTTTTGCAGTGAGTACAAGTTATGGGATTTTTTTCCTTCTTTTTGAATTTTTCTTTAGAAGAGGTGGAGGCTACTAAGGCTTTTGAGGAAGAGGAAGAAGAAGATATTTCATATCTTACAAGTTTTATTTAGTCCCTAGTTAGTCTATCACAAAACTCTTCTAAAGAGGGAATTTTAAGGTGGAGGAATTTGATTGTCATGGATTGTTGTGTCATTTTGAAGTTGTTGTCAGAATGATCTGTGGATTTTCTTGGTGGATTTATTATATTTCATATGATGTGTTGGCTTGGATTACTTGGAAATCCTTGTGGAATGTATTGTTTTAGATTTTGAATAAAATTATTTTTTCCCCTCCAAAAAAAATAGTATCATGGAATATTAGGATTATAAATAAGACCCATAGAAAAATGGCTACTAAGGAATTAATAGGTTTCTACAATTATAAGTTTATTTTAATACAAGAATAAAAAAACTAGTGACGAATGTAAGCATGATTTTTAAATATTTGGAAGAGGGTGTCTTTTAAAATAATCTCTTCCATAGGAGCTTCCAATGGTATTACAACAATATGGAAAAAATAGAAATAGGATGGATAATTATTAGATAAAAAATTAGTTGGGTTGTTAAACTATATTATAGTCCAACCATAGTTACTCCTTTTGAAATATGTTAGAAGTGCCTTATCGTATTTGTGTTAAACACAATGATGATTTGTAATTAATAAATATGGATTCTTGGGGTGGCTTCAACATAGTTCTAAATACATTAATATTAAATCTAAATCAATAATGAGACCAACAAGTAGATTTTGAAATTTATTGCATTTTCTTGCCATAATTGTTATGAGATTAGACATATGACAAGAATTTACAAAGTAAAAACTATGAAGAAAGAGAAAAAATTGTAGCCATGAGATAAACTTCAAGACGATGCAAAATAATAACACATCAATATAAGCTAGATCATATCAAGGATATTCCACTCCATTAGAAGAGGTAAATAAAGTCTATCTATAATATTATTTACAAGTTTAAAGGAATTAAAGGTGTAAAATAATATGAGGAGAGAAATCCCAAAACAAATATGTCAAAAGAGATCAATATTATTCCACGTAAGTCTTCTTCATTTTTCACAAGTAGGATAAATTCCTCTTTAGAATATATTTTATAGAAAGGTAAATATGGATACACTTTAATTAATCTGTAAGAAATGTAATGAGAGCAATATAATATTTTGTATTTTAATAGGAGTGACCCCCAATAGAAGTTGCACATAGCTTATTAATGATATCTATCTAACTACCTATCTATATATGGTCATATGTTAACTAAGAATGAGTGCAAGAGTGATACTCGCCTTTATGTTGTTCTAGAAAGCATGTAAGTAAGTGTTACATGTGTATATAGGATGCAAAGTGCGAACAATGAATTATGAACACTTCTTGTTCTTTTAAATCTTAGCGAAAACTAAAAAAAATAAAGGGTTTTTAAAAATAAATTGAACATAACATGGAAGGATATTAATTTCTAAATGTCCTTACTACAAGTAAGAATGCCCTAGTTAGTGATAAGAGAAATTGTGAATTTATAGTAAACACTATCTAGGTATCAAATAGTGCAGCAAAAGTGATTAGAAAAAAATGAGATGATTGAGCATTATATAATGGTTGTTAAAAGCATATATGTGTTTTCCATTGAAACTGAGCATCATTTTTAGAGATTAAAATTGGATCAAGTGGAAGTGAAAATTGAATTAAAATCACTTATATATATTTCTTTGAAAGGATTTTCTTCATTATATTTTCTAATTCATAAGTGATAAAAAATAGATGGTGGGCCTTGGCTTAGGAGAATCGATGCACTATATTTATACCACGGAGAGATGATTTGTTTTATTGAGACAAATACTATTAAAACACTTCTTATTTGCATTAGTATTTTTACACATCCTCAAGAGCTAATCACAAAAAAAGTTTTGACGGTTACCAATAATATTATAATGGATTTCTTCTAGAAATGACTGACCAATAAGGAGAGAAAGCATGTTGTATACACTTTAAGGTATTTCCATATATATTTTGAAATCATTGCCACAATATTTTATGATCAAATTTGAATTAAGGCAATGATATCAACAAGTGGATTGTGTCAACATTGCATTCCCATGTCATAAAACTTATGAAATCAACTAGATGAAAAGCTACTAGAAAGTGAAGATCATGGAAACTAGTGAGGATGATAAAAAATTCAATATGAAATAAGCATAACATATCATATTGAAATATACATCAAGTCAAGAATTTTCCACTATTATGAAAGTGGTGCAAAAAACCCATGACTATTATCAAATTACAAAGGCCATTATGGTTTACTCAAATAAACCATTGGAAAAATAACACAAGGGATGATGAAGTACAATATGCAACTTCAAATTTAGATGTTAAAGATACGAATAAAAATTGGGAGGAAAATAGAAGGCATACAAATCCAAATAGAAAATATTTAAGAGGGTGAAAGTGTTGGTTGGAATAGAAAAGAGAGAGAAAGGAAAAAAAAATATGGACAAAGATAAAAACAAACTCAAAGGGATATCAATTTAGAAATCCAAATAAAATTATTAAAATAAGTGTGGCTATGCCCACTAATAAAAATAAAAGGTGATGATAAAAATGGTATCATGGAATATTAGGATTATGAATAAGACCCATAGAAAAATGGCTACTAAGAAATTAATAGGTTGCTACAATCATAAGTTTATTTTAATACAAGAATAAAAAAAACTAGTGAGGAATGTAAGCATGATTTTTAAATTTTTGGAAGAGGGTATCTTTTATAATATTTTTTTCCACAGGAGCTTCCAATGGTATTATAATAATATGGAAAAAATATAAATAGGATGGATAATTATTAGAAACAAAAGTAGTTGGTTTTTTAAACTACATTATGGTCCAACTATAGTTAATCCTTGTGAAAGATGTAAGAAGGGCCTTAGCATATTTGTGTTAAACACAATCATGATTTGTAATTAATAAATATGAATTCTTGGGGTGGCTTCAACATAGTTCTATATCATTTAGAATAAAAAAAATTATACTCATAGGTGGTATAAAACAATGTAATATTCCATGAAGTTTTCAATATACATTGGATAAAGGGTGCATTTGTCAAACTCGTAGCCAAAATATTGAATAGATTCATGCTATCAAATACATGGTTACAAATAGGGTACAATATTCCTAGATATATTCTTATGAGAATGACTAGATCACAAACACATTTATTTGACTTTTGATTTACTCAAAATAAGCTATAAAAATCCAATTTTGCTTCTAATCTACGTGACTCTAACACCCTAATTATTTCTAAATCATTATGCTATGGTGGGATTAAGAAAATTTTGAAGGATCACGTATGTATAAATTTATTCAAAATATGAAATTTGTACATGGTCAATTGAAGGTTTGGAATTCCAAATATTTTTGTAATATTTTTAAAACAAAAAGGAAAATTAAATCTAAGAGAAATCAATAAGGCATATCAAAATTCTTATGCACAAGAAAAACAAGTTTTTAATTGTCTTAATACATTAAAAAATGAGACATCATATTTATTCTAAAATTGTATGGAGAAATGGATTGAAGAAGGAGATAGAAATACAAAACTTTTTCATGCTAGAAAAAGAGTACATATTTTTCTTTGCATTATATATTTCACTCTATATAGAAGAGAGATTGAAAATGATGAAGATGTTAGTGATGAAATTTATATACTCTAATCATGTTTTGGATAAGGTCAAATATGTGAGGAAGTACTTTTGAGAACCATCAATGTAGCTTATGGGAATTTTATTATGTAATCCTATGGGCACCTTTCATATTTCACTCATAGTGGTACTAGTTAATCAATATTTATGATTAACCTTATTTAATAGAGTAATTGTGTATTATTTTATTGTAAGGCTAACACTAATGTTATGTTTATGCTAATTTAAATTTAATTTCTAATTGGGTGTTTGACATAACTATAAAAATTCCTTAATAAGGATCCATTAACATCATAAGTGTGAGTAAAATATGATATATTGGGGTGCCCACAAGAACCCACCTTGAAGTTCTTCTTGTCATCTCCCGTAGTTTCCATGCATTTTTACTATCAGCATGGTTTAATTATCTTTTATTATTTTTGGTATATGATTGTGGTGAATTCATGTTTTGGAAAATATTATAGTTTTGAACATGGTATTAGAGTGGGTTATAAAGGTGCATTATTCACTTGGTAGAAGAGATTATTTTCCTAATGATGAGGAAATTAGTCTTAGCTCTATACTTAATTTTAAATTTTTAAAATTTAAATCTATATTTATTTCATACCATTTTTCTTGATCAATTTATTATCTTATTTGGTTCATCATGCATGGAATTCTTGTTTGTCCTCCAATGCATATATGTAAAATTAGGAGTGAATAAGTTATTGTATGGGTATAATGGACATGATGGTCAAACTAACCACCTATGTTTAAAGGGTATACAATTAAAAACCCATCATATTCCTTATCTATTGATTTTGTTTATAGGATGTTGAGGGAACCGATTGGCCTACATCACATGCCAAAAGAGAGTGATGCAATAGTAGGCTCTATTTGTTTTATCTAGAATGTTTATAGTTCAAAACCTAGTGGCATCCCTTTTGGTGCATATGCATTACTTCAATCATTCAATAGGATCTTCATTCTTTATATTATATATATCAATAGGATAGCGATTGGGCTACCTCCTTAAATTTACCTAAACAATGGATTGATTCCTTATAAATTATTTTTTATCCACTTTTCATTATTATTGATAACATACATGCATTAAAATTGGTTGGTTTGCTTGATTATAAAGGAAAGTTTCTAAGTTTTACTTAGTGTTGATATGTGTCACTATTTTATTGTAAAGCATTATATAATAGGGTAACATGTTTAAATAAATTTACCTCCTCTTTTTCTTAGCCAATACATATGCGATAGTGGTTGGTGTTCTTGCTTGATCATAATGTTTCATGGATATAAGCCCTTATGGATCCAAACCTGACATGTATGTGTGTGTGCATGTGTGTGTACATGTGTGCATGTGTGTATATTTGTATGTGAATGCATGCATCCAAGTGTATGTGTGTGTGCATATGGTGCATGTGTGTGTACGTGTGCATGTGTTTGTGCATGTGCATGTGCATGTGTGTGTGCATGCATGTGTGTGTGCATGCATGTGTGTGTGTAGCAATACAACTTATCACATCATGCAATTTTTTAAACATACATTTATCAATTACTGATACAACATCCAATCTAGTGGTGTCAAGTAACAGTTATTGATTCAATGAAAAGTTTTTTAACGTTTGGCATTCAATTCTTTTCTAATTTGAGATGTACCATACAAAATTATTTAGATGTCATAATTCTTGCACATATAAATATTTGAAGCCTAGTTGCTTAAAATTGTATAGTTTTCAAGCTCTAACATTGATGACACTAGTTTAGAAAACTATATTAGGTCTCTTGAGGTATTTTTGTGTAAATTGCATTCCTCATGTTATGTTAATCATATCAATAGATTAAATTATAAAACTCAGTCAATTCTAATGGTATTATTACTCAAAAGAAATAATATTTGTTTAATCTTTAAAATAAATTACAATAAGGTGTCAATAATCATAACATCATAAGAGAAGGAAGGAATCTCTTGGAATCTTCTTCATGTTAGAAAAACTAGACGTACTTATCCACACTAGAGAGAAATATAATTCTATTGAGGTATGGTTTACTTTGAATGATCTCCATGGAAACATAAGTGCAATAAGAATTCACAAGATTGAGATAGAGCTCTCTAATCTTAAATTATTATATTTTAGTAATAGTGTCAACTATATATCTCACTCAAAGATCTAAAAGCTTATCTAGGTATAGTAAAAGGTAAGGTAAAAAGTGATGAAGAATACATAAAATTTGTTACTTGTAGTCTTTTTTGTTGTGTGCAGTATTATCCTATTGTACAAAATATGTAAGTTTTAATAGACTCAATATTCATGGAATTAAACCCCCTGCTATAACATTACTCTATGCAATCTATTCGCATCCATGACTGACACCCAAAAATCGAATAGGAGGTCCTTATAATGCTTGTCCAGGTTGTTCATGAGTGATTCCTAAAATGGCACATTATTTACAACTACCACTCATAATCATCATTTCTAAGGTTAACTTAATGTTTCTAAAGTATGATCTGATTTTTATCAAATTGTATCTCATGTGCATTTTTTCTAATTTAATCTAGTTTTTTCTGATCCTAATTTACATTTCACATCTATTACACAAAATTTTATTTATATTTCATTTGCAAAAAAATTATCAAACTTTACAATTTATACAATTCTATTTCTTTTTTTTCTAGAAGGTGGATTTGTTGCCCACACTTGCTTACTTATGAATCAATATGCCAATAATCCATGATTAATTTCCTTTGAGGTAGAAAATATTTTTCCTCCCTAATTTATTAAATTTGCAAAATTCTAAAGTCTTTAAATTTAAAATTTTCTAAATATTCAAATTTTCAAATATTTCAATGTGGAGTAGAAATCCTTATCTATCCAAAATATAAATTAAATTTTAAAATCAAATAAGTTGCAAAAACTAATTTGCAAGTCATAAATTTTTTATTATTTATAAATTAGGTTGAAGCCTTTATAACTCCCACTTAAATATTATCCTTTATATAAAGGTGAATTCCTTTTGTCTCCCCTTAAATGTTAATCTTATAGTACCTAAGTTTAAATGCTTTATTAATCATTACCTTAGGGCTTTATAAATTGATTAAGGTAATAACACTTACCTTATCCTACATGTGTCAAATTTGAGTAGAATATCTGAAACCTAATGAAACTCTCATGTTCATGCAAGTCACTAAATACTCTACCAATGGTATATGTTACTCTTTTACAATGCTCATGTAAGAACATTTTTCTACGATTTCAATATCTCTAACACATTACTTTTGTAGACTATAGTAGTAGAGAATATGCTTTAATGTCTTGACACTTAATGACTATTGCTCTAAATGAGTTGAGCTTCTTGAAAGATGTCACTCTAGTTAAATTAAAAACTCTTCCAATTTTTTTTAGGTGCTTTAATCTCCTATAGACACTTTGGATCTCCCAAGTTATTGAATGCGTCACTAACTTGGATGCCATGCTTGACTCATGCAAATGCTTTTTCTCATTGAATTGCTCTAGATTTCTAGTTGTCTCATGTAGATGGTTTGGCTCTAGCCTTCTGGTCATCTCACATAAAATAATTGGCTTACCAAGTCACTATATCTTTTGGTTGTGTCACACTAATGATTTGCATTTGGTCTTTTTGTCTATCTCCCTTAGACACTCTTAGCTTTATTTACCTTATTTAACCTACTTGTCTCCACTTAGCACAATCTAGTAATAATCATTCTACTTTATACTTGGTACATACAACAACTTTTGAGTGATTTAGTCTCCTTTTTCTACTTGATCATGAACCCTTTTAATATATGTGAGAATTCCTTTTGTCTTCTAATAATTTTAAAGATATTGGATACTTTTTCCAACATAATATATAAAGACTTTATTTTTCTTATTGGTCCTTCGATAGTGGTTTTGAATAACTATAACATTATTATGTGATTATCCTCTCTTTTAGAGAATCCAACTAAATATCAAGGTGAATTTAAATGTCCCCTCATGTCCAAATTTCTTTAGATTTGGCCCTTCTAATCATTTTTTGAAAAATTCCTTGTCTTCACTAGTTTTTGAACCAAATGGATAGAGCCTAGCATCCAAATCAGGGTGACTTTTATTTTTTCTCTATCTATCTATTCATCAATCCTTTCAATATCTTCACTTAATTTAATGTGGAAAGACTCTAACTAAGGACTAATAAATCTATAAATTCACAATTATAGCAATCACATCAAAGACATCCTTCAATGGTAGCAGTATAGACTACTTGGATTAGTTTCAAATATGACAATGGCTCTAATATTGTTATTGGCTTTTAATCCAAATTCTACTAGTCCCAATATTTTGGATATTTGAGTAGACTTAAATATAAGAGCAATAAAATATAATTTTTTCAATATAAATAATAATAACATTCAAAATAATATCAAATATGAATGTAAAATGGCCAAAATCATTCATGCAATAACATGAAGAACACTTATAGTAGAATTGTTCAAAATATGCATACAAGCTTCAATATTCATGTTTGAATATTTTTATACATTTTTTAGATATATTTTATGAAGCTTCATCTTCAATATATAACCATAAAAGTATTACTCTTCAATACTTGACTATTGCACTTCTCACATATTTGAGAGTTGCAATATTTCTTATTCCATACATAAGATAGATACTCTTATATCCTTTGGATTATTATATTTCCACTTGTATACATGAATCTTCACTCTTTACATACTCTAGTAAATGATATTTGTGCACAGTTTGCACATAGACACATACATAAAAGGGAAATATAAAATATGTATCAAATAATATAATATTATCAAACATTTTTTAATTTTTCTTCTCCCTTGCTTGCAAAGAAGTTGTCCTAGAGCTTAATCATTATCTTTAATCTACATTAATAGAATAAATCAACAAATCTAACTTCATTCCCAACAAATTTTAGATGTAATTATTTTGCACAATATCTAGGGTTTCCTTGAAGTGTATGTCTCAATGTTATATTTTTTATTATTGTTCCTCAAGCACATAGGCTAGCTCCTATGGATTTCATTTAGGTAATTATTTACTTTTTCCCCTTAGAAAAATATAGGAATTATTTATATGAGCACCATATAACTACCTATAATAGTAAAGAGTCAAATCCTTCAAGATCAACCCCAAATCAAGACCAGGTTGAGAGATTATGTGGAATTATGGGATTAAAGAAAACTTGTTAAATAATGTGTTTTATAAATTCTATGGAAATGATAAGCAAGGAGGCATCTCTCACCTTAAATATCATTTATTTTATAAAATAAGACATGATGTTACCCCTTACCCTATATTAGGTGATAAAATAAAAATTGATGAAGGCTTGTGTAGTAAGGAGGCCAGGAGAATAAGGCAAAAATTCATGAGTGTGGGATTTGACCATGGTGTAGTGGCTTGGAAATATTTTTATGAGGATAATATCCAACTATAGGAAGTTAGATTCACTACCAAAGAGTACATTCTTAGTCTTCATATTTGATGAGGATTTTAGAGCAGTTTGGGTGTTGGGCAAGGTTTGAATAGAAGAAAAACAACTATTCAAACTATCACATAAGATAAAGATAAGATGAATAAATTAAAAATAAATCATGGCTAATTTTTATGTTGTTGCAACATTTCATTCAATTGCTTTAACAAGCTATTGGTAATTTTGCAACCTTACCACATTACAATTTTGTCTTGAAAAATTCATTGTAAAATTTGTATGCTTTGTAAATGAAGGCATGGTAGTTTTGTTGAATATAGTCTTTAATACATCTTTTGTTTATGTTTTCTACCTTTTTATTTTCATAATATTGTATTTTTGTAAATACGTCGAAGTATTGGAAGCAGTGAAGGGATTTTGTTAAGGGACATGATTTCGGTAAGAAAATTATTTTGGGGCCTTTCACCCAAAGTTTCATCCCAAGAAAATATCAAATTCGAGATTGGATCTCAAAAATAAAAGGCTATTTCACCCCAATTAAGACATAAACATTTTGTTGCCCCTCTTGGACACAAAGTTGAATCCAAAGAGTTGCATCTATTTTATGCGAAGAAGCGAAAATGAGTATGAGGCGCTTTCACCAAAATGAGGGATGAAATTTCTTTTTGCCCCTCTTTGGGGTGAAATTTATTTTAAAAATATTGTGAGGCACCAACAAAGGTTCATTTAAAAACATTACGTAAAGTTGAAAGTGCTTTCACCCCAAATGAGGGATGCAACTTTTTAACACCCCTCTTTGGGGTAACGCATAATGCAAATATAGCGTCAATAGGGTTGAACACTCACAAATTATAATGGAATTTTGAAAACTCGTCATCACACCAAATGAGGGACAAAAGTTCTTGTTGCCCCTCTTTGGGGTGAAACATAATATTAAAAGCAAGACTTCATGGGCTAAGCTCTACAAGAATTTAAAGGTCACTTTCACCCCAAGTGAGGGGTGAAATCCTTTGTCGCCCCTCCTTGGGGTGAAAGAGTATTTCTAAAAAAAGTTTTGAATATCAATATCATCAAAGATTGGATAGGGGCATAATAGGGCGCCCATTGAATTTGAAGCCTGATCACCTTTCCAAGAGGTGAATGGAGTTTTGGAGGTTTAGTTTCGGGTAAATATCCTTGCACAATGCTTCAGATTGAATTGACAAGTGATGTTGTCCCTCCCAAAGGGCTAATTTTTTTATCGTCCCCTTTTGGGGCGACAACAAAAATGGTAGTTATAAGGAGAAAAATAAAAATTAAAAAATGAAGGTGTTCAAGTATCAAGATCGACTGTCACCTACGGCTGCTCTGACAAGGCTATTTCACCCCTTTTATAGGTGACATTGATTCCTCAGCAAAGATATATCCCGGGTGTACGCTTTCACAATTTTTCAAGGAAGGATAGCATTTAATTCTAGGAGTGATGTACACAAGCATTTCCAATATATCAGTTCCTATGTAGAGAGATCATGGGTAATTCTTATTCATTTCCAATGCACTGAGTGTCAATCTTGGTGATTTTTAAAGCAAATTTAATACTCAGTGGACTCCTCTAGTGGAAGGGAATTGTTGAGACACAAGATGATTTAGGCCCAATTCTTAGGCAATTTTTTTGTATCCTGATACACCGACATCTCAATTTGCTTTAATAATTTACTCCTATTGACTTCCTTGCATAATTCTCCTGCCAAAGCTAGATCAATATTTGTTTATAAATTATTTTGATCATAATGACACTGATATCGAGGAGAAAAATATGTACGCTAGTTCTTTATCTACCAATATTTTGTTGTACATGCATTAAATGATAGAGGTAAAATCCCTCTATAAAAGACTAATCATTTTTCATTGTAAAGGATGGAAGGTTGGACACTCTGCAAAAATATACTCCAAGTTTTTTGCATTAATAGAAACAACTCGACTTCTGGTTCTTCAAGTGATTTTGCGTTTATAAGCTTTATGTGTGTGATTTCTAAAAAATTTGTAGACACCAAAACACCACCAATCCGATTATGTGACTGCAAACACTGATCGCGTTGACAAACACAGCCCCCAGGGCAGCCCTCAGAGGTCAAACAGTGGTCTTAACCACTTTCATAGCAATTTTGTAAGGTCAGGAAGCAATTTGGCACATTTAGACACTTTGCTCACTATTCGTCTCACCCAGGGACGAATACTAACTAGAATTCATCTCACCTAGGGACGAATTCTGAATTCATCTCTGGTAGGGACGAATTCTAAGTTTAACGAGCAAAAAGAAGAATGGTGCCAAGTGGCAGTGTAGGACAGTTAGTTGATGACTCCTGCCTCACACGCGTGTGTGGGTGGATAGATAGGTCATTAGAGGACTGTCACAAGGGCAATTATGAAAGCCCAAGTCATGGAGGACTCTCCTCCCTCATGGGAAGACATAACCGCCACATGGCACCTATGACCAACACATGGTGCTTATGCTTCCCTCTCAAAAGAGACCCCATGGGTCTATAAAAGGTGGGACTTTTCTCACCCAAAATAGACAGATTGAAGGAGATTTCAAGCAACGAAGTGCTGCCGAGTTGAACACCCACTTGCATCCCCTTTGATTCACCTTCTCACATCCACCAATCTCTTTTGCAAGGGAGGTTGTTGGGTGGCTTTTGGAAGCTTGAATCGGACCCAAATCCAGCATATGGACACCTGAATCAACCAATTTGCCTACCCCCCAAATCCTAAGAAGTTTTGGGCCCATCCCTAGTGGATTGGCTCCAAAATCAAGTACCAACGGTGGGAGGCCCACTTGGGCGCCCCCGCACTTCCTAAGTTTTATTCTAAAGAATTCTAGATTACTTGTTCATGTTGCATTTTATGTTATTCTGTTTGGTGAATTCATAGCTTCAATTTCATAACATTTTGATCATATTTTATCATGCTTTGTGTCACTTTGTTGTTTCCCTAACTTGCAGGTGGCGATATCGAATTCCCGAGGATAGAGGCCAAATTGGGAGAATCCGACCATCTGGTTCATCCCAAAATGGCCCCAATTACATAACCCCTCTATTTGCAGGTGTTTTGGAGGTCTCAGGATTTGACATTGGAGCAGCATCAGGTCGACTTTTCCAACATAGAAGAATTCGTCCCACCCAAGGATGAATTGCAGTCAAAATTCGTCCTGCCCAGGGACGAATTCCGGTTGAAGGCAGATTGGTCGACTGTCTCGATGGCAGTGGCATTCCGGTGATGTTTTCTGTCCTTTGTCAGGTTTTCAGGTCATTTAGAGTCATTTTACTCACTGTTTCAGACAAATGTTTGCATGCATCTTTTGGTGATTTTAGAGAACAAACACTTCTTATGTGCAGTAGGTGCTACTGACATCTTTGTTGTTTATTTGTTCACAAGAGGAGCAGCAGAGGTCAAAGACTCATCGACATCAGCGACGGAATCATCTTGGCCCGTCCATTTCAAGTGTGGGCACGCGAAAAGAGGAACCTTAAGTCTCGATTGTAGTCAAATTATTTTAACGCTCCTAGCCCCTGAAATGGGAGGAGGCGTATTTGTAACAGAGATCAAGAAATTTTAATGAAAGGGCTGTGTTTTCTCCATTTTCTTGTATCTCGTTTTAATGCGTCTCTTTCATTTCATGCAATTTACATTTCTAGGACTTAAGCGTATTTGATTTTGAATGCATCGCAATTAGTGTTTCCCTTGCCCGAAATCTCGTGCTTTCAGTGGCGATCACGGTGGGACGTTGTTCCCTGGTTTTTAAAATCATAAAAACTGATCAAATTTCTATGTTTTGTGTTTGACAGGTACCTTTTTGGTTTTTGACTGTTATTCGTCCTTGACTGTGGTGATTGCTTTACTAAAATTCGTCTGACCCTGAGACGAATTCAAATTCGTCTCTGGGAGGGACGAATTCTATTCTGTAATTCGTCTCATCGAGGGACGAATTTTTGTCTACAAATTTTTAGAGCAGAAATTCAGAAGCAACCGGTATAGGCAGAGAAGAGGTAGGGATTTTCATAATCTCTATTAAATTTTTTGTTTCTGTTTCTATTTCTTTAATTGTTTTCATTTAATCCTGCATTGCATAAGGAAAGTCATTTATGTCTGTTTCATTTTTGTTAAATAAAATGAATCACACACACTTCACGCAATAATTTTAAACCAAGGAGCTGGTCGTAAGACCCCAGCCCTTGAGCAAGACCAACGGTGGGTTCATCACCACCTTGGCTTAGCTTTGCATCCATTTCTCGATTGTCAACTGTTGTTAGGCGTAAATCCTGATGAGAGCTGACCGAGTGTCGCTGGGGTGATTCCCATGCACGCGAGGATAATTTTTCTATGGTAGGTGCCATTAACAGGACAATCCCCCTTTCGTACCGCCTACGTACCATGTACCTTCAACTCTCATGTACCTATAGTCTCCCTCTCGTAAGGGCGGGTATATAGAGAGGTTGGTATATCGGCCTGGTTGGTATATTGAAGGGGCTACCATTTTGGGAGTTATATGAGCCGTCATAATGCATTTAAACGTTCTTCAAAACCTACAAAAACAAAACAAAACATCAAAATGCACTAAACCAGTTTAGGGCACACCAATAATCCTTAAAAGAGATAATCACGGTTTGTGTATGCATGTGTTTAATTCTTCTTAGTGTAGACAAAAAAAAAATCATCATAAATGAGATAAAAATCTACTTAGATAGTATAGAAGCAATGCAATGGTGTACACCCATAGCCAAGCCCAATCAAGGGCAGAAGCTCTGGAAGGTACATAAGAAGTAGGCATAAGTCGCCTTCGCTTCAGTCCTGAGGACTTGGTCATACCGCATTATCGGTCTGGCCTACAAAAGAATCCGATTCAGAATCCTCGGTGGGGTATGCCCATTCAAAGCAGCCCCTTTCGGGAAGACGCCCTACATGTAGACCTTGATGTAAATAGAGAATCACCTTCTGAGGTTAGACATGAGTGGCCACAGTGCGATGGAGTTCTAAAGAGGCACACTATCCATTTTGAGGGACAACATGGATATGGCATCCCTTCTTTACCTCCCATTAGGATAGAAAGACAAAATCTGGAGTGCAAGACTCCTTACACAAGGCGAGCTAACTCCGCCCGCCCCGTCCAAACCCATGAAAGAGATTACGAGGAAAGCCATCACATTCCTTGAGGACAACAAACAACGTGGGAACCTTGCATTTCTGCACTTGCTAGGTATCATGATCATACATCAAGGCTAGAGCCTCGAGTACATGTTACCCACCTCGACAGAGGGAAGCGACCCATTGAAACTTTAGATCAGCAAACTCGAGGCAAACACATAGGAGAAACATTCGAACCTCCTGAGCAAAATAGGGTAGACCAAATTGACCCGATAGTTGCCCAGATAGGCCACCCATCAAGCCCAAATCATGCGGCTTAAACAAAGTCATCAGGAGATAGAGTACCGACACCGCTTGGATAGAGAGCGCATGCAACGCAAAGCGGATGAGTTACGCTATGAACTACCTGAGAGGGATCCAACCCCTCGCATCCAAAGGGCCGAACAATATGAGAGGCACAATCCGTTGGTGCAGGACAGGTCTCCATGACCTCGTCAAGCTTTGCCTCCGAGACCTTATAGACCCGAGAGGGAGGCCACTCCCCGAAACAATGATGGGTACCTTCAGCAAGGACTCGATCAAGGTCATAGGTCTCACCCAGAGACTCCTCAAGAACTTTATGAGGGGTATGAACCAGAAATAGAATATGCCAAAACTCCCCATCAAGGTAGGAGGATCACCATTCGGCCACCCCTCCATAGGCCCTCAGTTTACCACAACTTACAATGGGAGTGAACAAGAGAGGAAGAAATAAAATCTTCCGATGCATACCAAGCACTATTAGAGCGTTTGGAGTCTATGGAGACAAAAGCTGCTGGGCATCAAAAACCCACATTACATCAACTCCGTAGTAATCCGGTGCATCCCTCAGTGCCTACACCTCTTTACCCCGAGCACTTCAAGTTGCCTCAATTGGAAATATTTAAGGGTGAAGAGGACGCACAAGAACATGTTACAAGATTTCTAAGCCAATGCTTCGACATCCAAGATAATGACGCATTGTCGCTTAGAACATTCATAACCACATTCGTAGGCCCTGCCTCGGATTGGTTCACATAACTACCTAAACACAACATAAGCAACTTAGATCAATTAGTAGATGCGTTTCTTGAATGCTTTGCCTTCAACACAAGGAAGAAGGCATCACTGAGTGATCTGGCGAGCCTCAGGCAATTTGAGGAAGAAACAATGGCAGCATATGGGAATCGATGGAGAGCTTTTCTTTCTAAGTTACCCTACCATCCCCCTATGTCTGATCTCATGCAGATGTTCACAAAAAGTTGCTAAAAATCAATCTCTGGTCTATTGTTTCTGCGACAATACGACAGCTTAGAAGAAGCTTTGGCACAAGCCAGAGTTATAGAAGAGATCAAAATAGGCGAAGGCACAATCGCCAAGCCTAAAAAGAAAGAATGGAATAAAACAACTAAAATCGAGACAACGCAACCACAACATGTTGTGGTTAACCAAGTTGCGATAAATGTTCTCGCGCCTGTGCAAGAAATGTAGCCCCAAAAGGCTAATTACCAGGCAGTGCCTCCTGGTTACGAAAGAGATAATAGAAGATAGGAGCAGAATCAGCAGCGTCACCCTAGGCGACAATTCACCCCTTACACGGAGTCTAGGGACTCCCTATTTGACCGCTTGTCAGCGGCAAATTTGGTCACTCTGCCAGAAATCCAAACTATAGACCCTAACACTCCTAAGCCTAGGGGATACAGAGAGGAATTGTATTGTAGATTCCATAGGCGCAGAGGACACAACTTGAATGGATGCTGGAAATTCAAAGAATTAATCCAAGATTTGATCGACAATAGAACATTGGCCATGGACAACCCCATAGTGCCAAATAATCAACAAATGGGGGTATTCAAGGACCCTTTGCCTACCCATGAGGCACAGGCAAAACCACTCCAGATTAACGAGGTGCGACAAAATATTCCCATGCAGGGATTTGTGGGAATGATTAGCATAGTAACAAGGAACAGAATGTACCCAGCAGTTGCCCCCGAGGTAGCTACGAGGGAAGTTTCGACAACATCGCAGCCTCAACAATGCTCAACGCAGTTGCCTCTGCCTAGACCCGAGGTCACGATATGGACCAAACTCACGTAGAGTTTACGGACCACATCGGCTAGGCTATCCATTTACGAGGTTATTCAACAGTCAACACCCCATAGAGAAGCTCTTATGGACATTTTAAAAGCCATCGAATTACAGCCTCAAGAAACAAATTCTTTCAACAACTTCGTGGGACATGTGAAACAATGTACGGAGCCGATCATCACATTCAGAGAAGATGAGGTCAAAATGATATCGAATGACATGGTAGATCCACCCCTGCACGTTATCGCACGGGTCAACAAGATTCTATACAAGAGGGTGTTGATAGATACTGGCTCGTCCAGTAACATCATTACCACTGCAGCCTTAAAACATTTGAAGCTGCCAGCCTCTCACATCACAGCCTCCACGTATACACTGTGAGCTTTTAACGATGCAATATGCTCGACAGTCGGCACAGTTGTTCTGGATTTCTAGGTAGGACAAAAGTCAATACCTACATTGTGCCATGTGTTAGAAGGCGAGATGGCTTATAATATACTGCTAGGGCGGCCTTGGATCAGGGACATGAAGTGTGTCCCTTCGATCGCCCACTAGTGCTTAAAGTATGCTTTTGAAGGAGAAATACATGTAGTCCCAATGGACTTAGAGCCATTCAAGTATTGCAATGCGGTACAATTCCTACCTCAATCGACCCTCCCCTCAATGCATTTGGATTTCCAACTAAATCCATCTAAATAGGGTCCAATACCGCAGGCACCACTGGTGACCAAAACAACAAAATCCCAGCCAGGTGAGCCTTCATCATCTGCTCCTTCATCATCAAAGCCACCTATCATGGCCAAACAGAAGGACAAGGGAAAACAGATCATGGAAGAGGTTAAACCCTTAGAAGAAAGGTTGCCCACAATCTCAACGGTATCAACGGAGGAAACACCAAGCACAACAGAAACTAAGACTCCTAAACCACCAAACATGGAATGGACTCAGGAAGGACTATCGTTTCCTCCCACCCAATCATCAACAATCACTGTTGAAATGGCCAGTACGGGCTTGGGGGAATATTTAGTGCAAAATGTTGTGGCGACACCAGCATTGGAGTCAGTACAAGACATGGGAAGACCTCACCTTCCCATAGGGACAGTTGTTCCTCTAGGCTACCCTCCAAACCAGATGAATTTCATGTATGGGGGCCTTGATCATGGTCTTGAACCATGCCAACAAAAGGAAGAAGACGAAGAGCCTTTTGTTGAAAACATCAACTGTCTGTCAAACCCGGATTTTGCCCTAAAATATCTTGGCCAATGCAATTGGCATGGATACGGGCTAGGCAGCTATGAGCAAGGGATGCGGGTCCTTTGCCAACCAATATATCAGATTCCATATGACAAGTCAGGAGTAGGGTTCAATCACCCCCTGCCCTTAGACATCTTGGTTGAAAATATGCAAGGCCTAGAAATAGGCAACAAGGGGGGATTGGCACAAGATCCGTATGCCAATCCAAATACAGAATACACATTGGGAGACTACCTCCCATGGTCAACAAACACCCTTGGAAACAGCAGTAATCCCTCTCCTTTGCTAGAGAGAGGTGAAAGTTCAGAGATTAATCCTCAAAGAGAACATCAACGACTTTCGGACATCTTTCTGAAGTTGTTCCCCTTAGAGGTTCCATACGAAACAACACAGTGTCAAAAGAATCAGGTCCCTCCACCAAGAGTGGAACAACCGCAATGGGACCAGATTAACTTACTGGAACAAGGAGAGTCCTCAATGTTGCAAGTAACAGTTGCTAAAGAGAATGAACATTTTTGGGTCTCCAAAAGTGATTCAAAAGATGAGACTAAGATGGACTATCTCAGACATGCGCGATGGCATCACCGCCCTTTAACTCATGAAGATCTAATGGGACATATGGGCATACTACTAGGGCATGAATGGTGGGTAGACCCTGCAAGGTGGGACCAAGTATTGGATCCATGGCTCCAAATTCAAGATGAGCATCGTCCACCTCGAGATCCCATCATGACATCAGTGCCGAGAAAATACCCTACCATCCTTTTCACAAATAGGGACGAATTTGCACCTAGGGAAGATCCATTCGTGCTCGTTCCTGTAGAGCCAGATCCAGAGTATAGGGAGCATCTAAAAGAATCGAGTTATCACATAACTTCCACGATTTTATGCACAAAACTTTGGAAGATTACATGGATGATTTGTTAGCCAAGTCTCTTTTGCGCTCAGATCATCTCGGTGACTTAAGCAAGATCCTCGATCGCATCATAGAGCATAAGGTTAGACTGAATCCCAAGAAGTGCGTATTTGGCGTCACATCTGGAAAACTCTTGGGTTTTATAGTCTTAAAACGAGGAATTGAAGTGGACCCAAAGAAATTCAAGGCAATCCTTGAAATGGCTCCCCCAACTACCATCAAGTAGCTCAGAAGTCTACAAGGAAAGGTCGCGTCGATTAAACGCTTCATAGCGCAATTATCTGACAAATGCCGACCCATGAACAAATTATTGCATAAGGGGGTCACATTTCATTGGGATGACGAGTGCCAGTCAGCCTTTGACGAAATAAAACAAAACTTGGCTTCGTCACCAGTATTGGCACCACCTAGACCAGGAGTGCCATTCTACTTATACATCTCAGCTACTGAGGTGGCACTGGGCGCCATGCTAGCCCAGAAGAATGAACTTCACAAAGAACAGGCTACTTACTATCTTAGCCGCACCAAGGTCAGTTACGAACTTAACTATGCATACGTTGAGAAACTCTACTTGGCAGTGGTGTTTGCCACCAAAAAGCTACGCCACTACATGCTAAGCAACACTACGTATGTGGTGTCTAAGGAGAATCCATTGTGATACATGATGAGTCATACTTATCATATTAGTCGCACGACAAAATGGATAATGTTGTTGACGGAATTTGACATAGAGTTTATTGGACAAAAATCCATCAAAGGACAAGTCATAGCCGATCAACTAGCGGAGGCTCCTCTCGAAGACGATCAGCCTCTGGTCATATAACTACCCGATGATGGGTTCTTCCATGTCTCAGAATCTCCAGATTCTGACGAGCCTGAGTCATAGGCCGACATAACCCTATTCTTTGATGGTTCTAAATGTGAGCAAGGTGGTAGCGCGGGAATCATATTCTTCTCACCGTAGGGTGCTCCAATGCCCCTGTCATTTAAATTAAACTTCCAGTGCACCAACAATAATGCAAAATATGAAGCCTTGCTCCTAGGTCTTCAGACATCAATCGCCATGAACATAAAATGGCTGAACATCTTTGGTGATTCGCTGTTAATAGTCAATCAAGTCAAAGGGGTATATCAATGCAAATGCCTAGTTCTGAAGGCTTACAAAGCCCTTGTGGACAAATTCCTAGCAAAACTCGAGTGGTATGACATTGAGGCACTCCCTCGATCATCGAATCATTTTGTGGACACAATGGCTTCCTTGGGGTCACTAATCCCACAAGACCTTTTCGATGATATGACAACTATTCAAGTCAAAACCTTATCGCAATCCTCGATAGAGTGCGCAAGCTTAGACTTGACGCCAGGAATCCACATGATCTAGATTGAACCATCCTCGAATAAGTTCTTTCGAATCCGAGATCGTCTGAAACATGCCAACTGGGGGTCCTTGTTTTCCCCCACTCCCACTAATAGCAACACAACGCTATTCTTACAAGTTCTATCCCATTCAGCATTTGTTAGGAAAGAACTTCGAAAGGGATTGGTTGTTCATACTGTCGAGGTTTCTGATCAACAAGACTGGTATTTACCCATTAGAGACTACCTCAAGTTAGGTAATCTTCCCTTTGGATTGACGCACGCCGCAAAACAAACATTCAAGCAGAAAGCGGCTAAGTATGTCTTGATAGGAGACATTTTGTATCGTCACAGCTATGACGAAATTCTTCTTCGTTGTTTGGACCAGCAAGAGTCCACTTGGGCAGTCGCCCAAGCGCACGATGGTACATGTGGTGGTCACTTTAGTGGTATGGCCATCGCAAAGCGCATTCTTTGCATGGGCTATTATTGGCCATCTTTAGAGCGAGATTATTGCGCATATGTCAAGAAGTGCGTGAAATGTCAACATCATGCCAATTTGATGCACGTACCTTCCCAGGCCCTATAGACAGTCTAGTCTGCTTGGCCATTTTCACAATGGGGCCTCGATCTAATCAAAATGATCTCCCCTGCATCGTCAGGCCGTCACACATTTATCATAACGACCACAGAGTATTTTACTAAATGGGTGAAAGCAATTCCGTTAACCTCAACGAAAGGACCCCGCATTGTGGAGTTCATATTGCATAACATCATATGTCATTTTGGTATTCCATCCAAAATAATATCGGATAATGGGCCATCATTCAAGAACAAATACGTGTGTGCTTTGACCACAAAGTACAAAATTCAGCACAACTTTTCAACTCCCTATTATCCGCAAGCAAACGGGCAAGCAGAGGCATCAAACAAAACACTAGTGGCCATCCTTAAAAATACAGTCGCAGACAGTCATAAATATTGGCACATACAAATCCCACTTGCCCTTTGGGCTTACCGCACTAGCATTCGAACACCAATTGGGGCAACTCCGTTTTCGCTCGTGTATGGCTCAGAGGCAGTAATGCCTCTCGAGTTGGAAATTCCTTCCCTTCGCATATCAATGCAGGAGTTCATCGATGATGACACTGCGCGGTGGTCCCGGTTAGACCAACTTACGTTGCTTGATGAACAACGCGTTAATGCTCTCGAGCACTTACGTATCTACCAAGAGTGGCTTAAGAAAGCTTACAACATAAAAGTTCACCTAAGGGACTTTCGGGTTGGTGATTTGGTTTTGAAGGAAAACCAACAGAACTCTAATTTGCCGTCCCACCTAAGGGACAAGTTCACGGAAAATTGGTTAGGTCCATATGTCATTAATAGCAAAATAGGACCCGGGATGTACCGGCTAGCTTCTCTTGATGGTATCAAGGAAACAGAACCCTTGAATATCAGTCATTTGTGACCATTTTATATCTAAGAGAGCCATATCCCAAAAACGCTCCAAGGATCTATAAAATCACTTGGTAAAACCAAAAAGCTCCAAGGATTATCGCAATCACTTGGTCAAAACCCACAAAGCTCCAAGGATTATCGCAATCACTTGGTCAAAACCCAAAAAGCTCCAAGGATTATCGCAATCACTTGGTCAAACCAAAAAAAATCTCCAAGGATTATCGCAATCACTTGGTCAAACCAAAAAGCTCCAAGGATTATCGCAATCACTTGGTCAAACCAAAAAAGCTCCAAGGATTATCGCAATCACTTGGTCAAACCAAAAAGCTCCAAGGATTATCGTAATCACTTGGTCAAACCAAAAAAGCTCCAAGGATTATCTCAATCACTTGGTCAAAACCCAAAAAGCTCCAAGGATTATCGCAATCACTTGGTCAAAACCCCAAAAGCTCCAAGGATTATCGCAATCACTTGGTCAAACCAAAAATCTCCAAGGATTATCGCAATCACTTGGTCAAACCAAAAAGCTCCAAGGATTATCGCAATCACTTGGTCAAACCAAAAAGCTCCAAGGATTATCGCAATCACTTGGTCAAACCAAAAAGCTCCAAGGATTATCGCAATCACTTGGTCACCCAAAAAGCTCCAAGGATTATCGCAATCACTTGGTCACCAAAACAACAAAAACACCATGCATTGCTTTTACCACACTAGAGTCAGTGGTCTTCTAATGTATCAAGAGTTTTTGTGATTCAGTCATCATTTTGCTCTTTAGCTCCGTAATGTACCGAGTCAAACAAATTTTACGAAGGTAGAGTCATACTTGAAATACACCTTGTTACGTAACATCCCAACACAAATCAAAACACATAAAACAATTCCTAAGTTGTGTAAACGAAAGATGAAACCTACACAGTAATCCAGGTCACCAAAAGCGAAACGATTATCTTGCTCATCCCCCTATGCGAATGACCCCAAGAATGCTGAGAGTTGGCAAAAGGACAAGCATCCTCCCTACCCAATTCCCTAAGAATCCATAAGTTCTCAATAGTTGCAAAACATCAAAAAATTTGCAAAACGTCAAAACTCCAAAATTTGACATCCTACAGTGCACACATCAAAAGGCACAAGCAATAGTGATTTTCGTCACTCCATATCCCCAATCCCTTGCTCAAAAGAAAAACCAATCAAAATAAGCAGTGATCTTATCACTACAAACGAGCAAGTATCCCAATACAAGTGAAAAAAAGAAGGGAGTTGACCTTGAATCCCTGGAACTCTCAGCATTCTAAAAGGTCATGAGGCAAGCCTCAGTACCGGTTAGGTTGATAACCTATCGGTCACTGGCGGCAAACTTCTCGCATGACAATATATCTATCACATTAACTTGTGTATAGATCAATGTTTGCATGTGGATGAGCTAGCCTATGGCGCCCTAGATAACACCGCAGATTAATCTAACTGAATACAACAAAGGAGTTAGTGGAGCTAATTAGGTGATCCTCAGTATAGGTTCGGTTGAAAGCCCATCTGGCACTGGCGGTATCCTGATAAATACCACAATAATGAACTCAATTGCACACACAGGGATGTGAAATAGCTTGGTCAAAAACAAGTCCAATTCATACCTTGTTCAAAAGTCTTGTAAGATAAAGTACAGTCATGGCTAGTGAGTTAAAAACTATCTGAGTCTCAGAAAACCATAGCTACATTTCTAAACCAACTGCGCTACTTTTCACCCTTACAATACCATCAGAAAATACAAAAAAAAAAAAAAAAAAAACCACATGTATACATACAAAGTCATGCATCACAGCAATCGCCTAAAAACAAAATAACAGAGCTCTAAACAGCCTATGGTGCCATAACCAATCACCACAAATATCATTCATCCATTTCACTTTGCATATCAAAAAGAAATCAAAAACATTTGCATTCATCATAACATAAGCATTCATCAAAATAAATAAACATGCATACATCCATAGTCATTAGCCATCATGCATAACAAAAATCACATCATCACATGTAAAAAACCACAATAAAACCGGTATATATATATATATATATATATATCGTCAAAAATATGCCCGCAGGCTACAAAACCGGTCCTCAGACCCCGCAATCATATCCAAAAACCCAACCTAAGGCATCGACCACCATGATCACGTAGGATCGATGCGACATCACGCAGGATCGGTGCGATGGGAACTACCCCTCGTAGTATGGGTCCTATGGGACCCTGAAGGGTGGCTACTACTAGCCCCCACGTCACGCCCGCTACCGCCCCCCTCATCCAATCGCCTGCGACGAGATGATGCTGACTGCTCAGTCACACTATCCCTCGTTCAACATGAAGATCCACTGACCGAGGGCTCAGGAAGTCGCCCACCAAGGCGGATGACCTCCCTCTCCAACTCTATCCGGTGTCGACACCACTCTGCCTCTCATCGATGATAGTATGACACCGCATCGTCACGTTGTGCCAGAACCCTATCCCGCTCTGCCAGCTGAGCCCGCAGGAGATCCCTCTCCCGCAACGCATCCCCCAGCTCCCGCCTCGCATCCCCCAACTCTAGATCCCGTATCCACAATAGCTCTGTCAGTCATGCATTTTTAGCGCATATCTTAGACTCCACCTCCTCTATGTCTGCCTGACGAACAAGACCCTCTGGAACAGCAGCCTGCTCTGGCTCCCACTGCTCCTCCACGTCCTGCATGTCCGGCTGATCCGGAGCGCCCAAGTCTACATCCTCATCCCCCACATCCAACATGTCCGCATCATCCAATGGACCTCCCCAATCATCCCCTGCTGCTTCAGCACCCTCCATTGTCACCTCCACACCTCCCAGTGGCCCCTCTCCTCTCCATCGCCGTAGTACCCACCACGAGTCATACTCAGTGGTAGTCCCGACATCATCTATGTTCGAGACGTCAATAATCTCATCTGACTCCTCGCCCAATGGCGCGGTGACCGATGGATCTAAATCCCTCTCATCTCCCCATCGTCGATAGACCACGGGCTCACCAGGAAACCCCTGGCGCACCCCAAACTATCATGTAACCTGGCTATATGAAAAGAACTCATGCTCCGTCTCGTGCCTCCCAGTCAACCATCGCTCCCTACGTACCCGACGAAGCCACTCTCCAGCATCTGGCCAGGCTGGACAGTCCCGATAAGGGCACCAAAACAACTCCCCTGGAGTGAGCCGAGAAAAGGCATCGGTATAGTGCTCTACAGCACCTGCCCATCGTTGACTCTGCCCCTACTCCGCAGACCCCCGCCATAAAACTGCATAGCCTATCTCCGTGTCATCCATCGCTGCCCGAGTCATCCACGGTAACCCGGTCGGCCTCTCCACTACTATGTGCTGCCAACCCCAGCACTGCAACAGATAACTGCAACTGACGCCCTTTCGTTGCCGACAGCGGACCGCATACAGCTCCCCGTAGAGCTGTGCCAACAATGTTTGTCCCCATCTCAAAATCAGTGGTGCCTCTATCGGGCACTCTACCAACTGCCATACCAAATCCAGCAGGTTCCATGGGAACCCCGCACCTGAAAAATTAGGGAGAAGCATGTTAGAAATAAGGCCCATCAAGAATGCGTGCCTCACTCCTAACACCCCCCTCTCCTGCCACCAACCAACCAAAATCCCACCAGCCTGGCAGTCCACCTCAGCTGTCTCCACTGGGTTCGTTACACCCAGCCGCTCCCCATGCCCAAAGCATCTCGTAAGTACAACAGTCCGCTGATCATGCGACGATGTCCTAATAGGCAGTCCGTCTATCAAAATCCGAAGCAACCGATAGACATCCTCCAAAGTTACAGTCATCTCCCCTATCGAAAGATGGAACGTGTTGGTCCGCGGATCCCAAAGTTTGATCAAGGTCGTCAGATAGGCCTGATTCGGGACCACAGGCTCCAGTCGAGACACCTTATTGAGCCCAAGGGCATCAAGCCATTCCCAATCATCATCAGTCAGTGCACCCCGCGCCTCAGTAAAGGCGATAGGTACACAGTACCGGATCCTAACCTGCAAAAGAAAACAATTCAACAAAAAAAAATTAAAAATCATGGAAAAGAACTGTACAGCAATAACAAAAAGAAAAAAAATCAAATAAACAAAACAAAAACAAACCTTCAGTTCCAAGATTTCTAATCTTAACTGATTAATTCAAAAACAGAATAAAAAGAAATTCAAAAACACAAAAAAAATATACGTCTTAGGGTTTACGTTCCGTTAACCTAGGGTTTAGCCGTAAGAAAAATTCTATGCCTAGGTTTAACTACGTTTAATTGTACAATAAGTCTTAGTGTCTTCAATCCAGTTTTGAGTTTAAGTTTTAAAACACATTTTGAAAAACAGCATCATAAAAAAAATAATTAAATAAAACAAGTGCAAATTTAAACAAAAATAAGCTCTAGAAGATACTTACAGGTCTCGCTTTGGCTCCGCCGCTCGAACCAGTTTGTGCACTCATGATGGCAGAGAGAATTCCAGCAGCGCTTCGCTTCGTAGAATTACCTCCTCCCAGAGCCCCAAAATCGCAAGAAAAAAATGACACAAATGAGCCCAAATGCAAGTTTTGGCCCTTAAATAGGCCTTTTGAGCTGGAATTCGTCCTTGACTAGGACGAGCACTCAGGTTAGCGCTCGTCCCACCCAAGGATGAATTCTACAGCTGGAATTCGTCCCACCTAGGGACGAATTCAAACCAGCACTTCAAAAACATCAAAAAATGATAAAAAATGCACAAAACAATAGACAATAACTATGCCCGATAAGAGTGCTACTGCACCTGACATCCAGCGCATACAAAATAGACATGGGAGTCACAAATTATCATTATCCTACTCCCTAAGAAGGCTACCATTGCCGGACCACTCCACGGGAAGACGAATTTTTGATAATTTAATCCCCAAATGATGTCACAAAAAACAACAAAAACAACAAATAAACGCAACACAAAAACACAACAATAAGCATTGTCGGACACAAGTGCTCTTGCATTTAACCTCTAGGCAAAGAAATTCGATGTCAGGGTTCAAATTCTCATTCTCCTACTTCCCCAAGAAGGCTACCATAGCCGGACCGCTCCACGAGAAGATGGATTTTCGATAATTTCACCCCATTACGACATCACCAAAAGGGTTAACACCCACCAAAAATAGGTCCAAATGTTGGAAAAATTGCACATGCTAAACGGTAAACACTCTAAAGGCACCCTTGCACAAGTCATCTTGGGTCAAGCGACTCGTCGCTTTTCTCATGAAGGTCATTCCCTCATCGATTCGTCGCTTGAGGGGGTAGTCACACTTAGTCACCAATCAACAATCACACACCCAATTAAGGAAAACGACATGCATTAAAAGAATCATTGACAAAGACAATTACGCTCCTGCTTGGGGCAGTAAACAAGCAACAATCAAATCAATCAAACACTTGGCATTTCGTGAATCATGAACACAAAGTTCCCCTGAGGATAAAAGGTTGCGCCCTTTGCCTAATCATGACTAATCAATGTCCAAGCTCAAGTCACACCTCACCAAAACAGGTTAACACTTGAAATCAAACTCCTTAGCTCGTCAAAAGCAAGGATTCAAGAATGCATGCCCTTTCCATGCTTGGGGCATCAAAATTTGGTTAGGTTACCAAGAAACCCTAATCATTAGTGCTTTGGTTATCTATTTTTTCTCGACGCTGCGCTATGCACAACGCATCCCAAAAAGGGGCATCTGTAGACACCAAAACACCACCAATCCGATTATGTGACTACAAACACTGATCGCGTTGACAAACACAGCCCCCAGGGCAGCCCTCAGAGGTCAAACAGTGGTCTTAACCACTTTCATAGCAATTTTGTAAGGTCAGGAAGCAATTTGGCACATTTAGACACTTTGCTCACTATTCATCTCACCCAAGGACGAATACTAACTGGAATTCGTATCACCCAGGGACAAATTCAGAATTCGTCTCTGGTAGGGACGAATTCTGAGTTTAACGGGCAAAAAGAAGAATGGTGCCAAGTGGTAGCCCAGGACAGTCAGTTGATGACTCCTGCCTCGCACGCGTGTGTGGGTGGACAAATAGGCCATTAGAGGACTGTCACAAGGGCGATTATGAAAGCCCAAGTCATGGAGGACTCTCCTCCCTCATGGGAAGACATAACCGCCACATGGAACCTATGACCAACACATGGGGCTTATGCTTCCCTCTCAAAAGAGACCCCATGGGTCTATAAAAGGTGGGACTTTTCTCACCCAAAATAGACAGATTCAAGGAGATTTCAAGGAACGAAGTGCTGCCGAGTTGAACACCCACTTGCATCCCCTTTGATTCACCTTCTCACATTCACCAATATCTTTTGCAAGGGATGGGCCTCCCAAAATCAAGTACCAACGGTGGGAGGCTCCAAATTTTATCATGCTTTGTGTCGCTTTGTTGTTTCACTAACTTGTAGGTGGCGATATCGAATTCCCGAGGATAGAGGCCAAATTGGGAGAATCCGACCATCTGGGTCGTCCCAAAATGGCCCCAATTACATAACCCCTTTGTTTGCAAGTTTTTTGGAGGTCTCGGGATTCGACATTGGAGCAGCATCAGGTCGGCTTTTCCAACACAGAAGAATTTGTCCCACCCAAGGACGAATTGCAGTCAAAATTCATCCTGCCCAGGTATGAATTCCAGTTGAAGGCATATTTGCCGACTGTCCCAGTGGCAGTGGCCTTCTGGTGATGTTTTCTCGTCCTCTCATCAGGTTTTCAAGTCATTTAGAGTCATTTTACTCACTGTTTCAAACAAATGTTTGCATGCATCTTTTGGCAATTTTAGAGAACAAACACTTCTTATGTGAAGCAGGTGCTACTGACATCTTTGTTGTTTCTTTGTTCGCAGGAGGAGCAACAGAGGTCAAAGACTCATCGACATCAGTGACGGCATCATCTTGGCCCGTCCATTTCAAGTGTGGGCACGCGGAAAGAGGAACCTTAAGTCTCGATTGTAGTCAAATTCTTTTAACGCTCCTAGCCCCTGAAAAGGGGGGGAGGCGTATTTGTAACAGAGATCAAGAAATTTTAATGAAAGGGCTATGTTTTCTCCATTTGCTTGTATCTCGTTTTAATGTGTTTCTTTCATTTCATGCAATTTACATTTCTAGGACTTAAGCGTATTTGATTTTGAATGCATCACAATTAGTGTTTCCTTCGCCCGGAATCTCGTGCTTTCAAATTTTATTTCCCATTATTTGTTGTGAGTAAATTTTGCTTTTAAATTTAATCTTTTCTGGTGTGGGGAGCGAATACTGGAATGCGCTTGGGATGTTATTTTCTTATGTGATCATCAAAATTTTTTGTGCTTATATTTCTATTGAATGCTATTAATGTCTTAGTGGAAATTTTATTTTTAGTCTATCCTCATCTTATTCTACTGACTCATAGCCATATTTTCCATTTCTTTCCTATTTCTCTAAACTTACATCCAACGTAGAATTAGCTAGGGAGTCAGCCATCTCTAGAGATTGGCCTAGAGGACATTTCTTTCCTCTGGCCTTTCAATGTTGGCCGGGTCTAGGGTGCACAAGACATAGATCTTGTAATTAGGCATATTCGTGACCAACACAATCCTTATTGGAAATACTTAGTGGAGGAATTATTTATGGCTTGTAAAATGGTTCGGTCATATTTGGAAAATTAATTTACTAGGCTATTATTGGAAGTGTGTGTCATAATCAAGCATGCTCTTATAGAAAATAAAAAGGAAATAAGGAGGATAAGAAGCTACAATATTATCTTTGATGGATGGATGAATGTGAGGAACATTATACTCGTTAAGGTTGTGATGTCTACAAGTAGATCCATGGTTTTTCTAAATTCATTTGATATCTTATGAAATATGAAGAATGCATAGATGTTATTTAAGTTGTTGGAGGAAGTCATGCTATAAGTGGGAACAAAGAAGTTTTTTCATGTTGTGATGGATAATTTAATAGAAAATATATCTATAGATAGGATTCAAGAGGAGAAGTAATCCACTATTTTCTAGAGGCCATACACTACCCATTGCATTGACCTAATGCTTGAAGATATTGTCAATATTACATGGGTGCATAGATTCATGAGGGATCATAATGAGGGAGAGCACATTCTTTACCCGTGCATCACCTGATTTACCTCAAATGTCATTATCTGGTAGAGGTTTCTAGAGACATTACCTGCATTAAAATAAATTTCTTAGAGAAAATAAAAATATACCTTTCTATTTCATTCAAAATAGTAGGGGGAGTATGTGTTTTTAATGATTTATTTTTTGTGTGTCTAGAAAATTCTCAAGATAATTGGTTGTATAAATTTACAATCATATAGTATTCTTATAAATTTTAGCATTTTTCTAAATTTAACTAAAAGTTTCTAAATATAATTTGAAATTTTTAATTAGCTATATTAACTATGTTACCATGAATAATTTTAACAAATCAATTATAGATTATAAATCCACTTCTAACAATTCTTTACTTTGTCAATGACATTAAAATAATAAAGGGGTATCTATATGATATAAGGATAGATCAAAAGAAGGCATCCAATACTATTATGATGTCAATAAATCTAAGTACAAATTCATTTAGCATATCATTTATAAGACATGGACATGGAAAATTCATCAACCTATGCATAAAATGGGTTACTCCTTAAACCTCAATTTCATTTACACAATCAATATTAATGCCAATAAAGAGGTCTACGGGTTTATATGCTTGTGCAAGTGAATGATAAATGATCCCATAAAATGTTGCCTTAGCCCTATTGATTCCTAAGCCTATATGGTCACTCAACTTAATTTTTTTCATCTCTTCCTATAAAAATCAAGGTCAACTTTGTGACTAGGTAAAGTATATATTTTTCAAAAATAAATTTGGTAATTTAAATTTATATCAACACAACTACAAACGTAAGAATAATTTGAGTTTTTTTTATGGTAGGAGGGCTATAGTTCAAATGATATAATCTAAAGAGAATAAAAATCTACAACTTAAGTCAACCTTGTATAATTTTAATTGCAAGAGCAATTAGTATCTATTTGAGGTAGCATACATTAAGAAACACTATAAGCCAACCGAAGAGTGCCTCAAAGATATTGTATTTGTATAATATAATCTTTAGCTTTTTAACAAATGAATGAAGGTGAATGCATCCTGTGAGGTGATTGAATTAGATGACCTAGATGCAATATCATATTGGTTTATCAAAAATCTATCAAATACTAAGTTTACTATAGAGGACATAGAGGTAATTTGATAATCTATCAAAATAAAATTCAACCATCTAATTCAATGGAAATGAGGTAAAAGAAAAAGTAGTTTAAAAAGTATTATATATTTTGATTTTTGATTTTTTTATATATTTAACTAGATTTCATGACTAAGAACTATAATTACACTTTTTTTTATGAATACTTTAAATTAAATCAACTTTATGACTGTTAAAAATAAAATAAATAAAAATTAATTACATAAGATACATAATCTAGAAAATGATCTTCTAAGAAAAATGGTATTAAAAATAATAATAACAATAATTAACAGTTATTAAATAAAAATAAAAAATTTTAAATAAAATTGAGAGTTGGGTGTGATATATTCTCTTTAAGAATTTGTGCTTTTTATATTGCACAACCCAAATAGCCAAATAATAAAAACTTTAAATTGAGATCATATCTTTACACCTTTAAAAAAAAAAAAAAAACAGTACAACATAATTTAAATAATATAATATATTTCAGTAATAGTTATTATTATATAAAACAAAAATTATAAGATCAAATACATTAAGTATTTTTTTTTAAATGATTATTTGTATCAGGCTTTTATATCGAGTTAAAATCAACTTGTTAAAAATTTGCACAATTATTAATAGGCGTGCAGCAATGCTCCATGACAAGTATTCCCCCTCTTCATGGCTGTCCTATATATTTCAAGCTTCGTTTTCTCATAAATTGGGTGGTTTAACGTCAAGATTTTGGATTTAAATTGTAAATAATTAATTTTCTTTTAAATAAATAATATTTTTTATTAAAATATTTTTTTATATAAGACGTAATCTCTTGAACTTTTAAAATTAATTTACCTTAAATCATTTTAAGAGAATAGGTTTTTTAATCAACCCGCTTGACACCATATGTAATTGTTAGAGGTTGACTTTAATTTCATTTGATATGTTCAAGTGTTGCATGCATTCTTAATGTATCAACCAAGCAAATGTAGGGTATAAATAAAATGCAAATTTAAGACGGCTAATTATTTTAGAAAAAACAAAAAGTCATGCTCTGTATAATTTTGAACAGTAAAAACACGCTTGTTTAGTTACTACGGACGAAAACACCCTCCCGTGAATTTCATGCTGCCTAGTTACCTCCCTCTTGCAGGGGCAAGCTACTACCATACTACGTTTGAAACCAACAGAAAATCCATGGAAATTTACTTAAGATTCTTCAAAGTATAACCAGTTTTCAAGGAAAAAAAAAAGTCTACCCTTGCCCTTGGGTATTCCAAAATCACGATACCGGAATCCTGGCCTCCAATTTGAGGCTGATTAAACCGGTGGCCTCTGCTTTTGATCACTTGTAAACGTATGGAATTTTCCCACAAGTCCTGCATGTGAGAAAAGATTTCTTTGAACATATATGTAAAGAGAATGAAAAGAGATTTTAGGAAATTAAGCAATCTAAACATTAATGGGTGAAAAATGAAGTTGTATTATATTATAAAGGATGGCGGTGGCCTTATGGCATTATTGTCTTGTACGACACATATTGTTCAGTTATGGAAAACTCAAAAGACTTTGTTTCATTCTTCCTGTGAGAACGGATGCATGAAGCACTTGCTTTTGTTTTCATGGATCCATAACCTTCTATTGAAAATTTGCATAGCCCCTAATCCCTCACAACCGTGTATGAAAGGCAATACCGGTAAAGAACGATGGATAATATTTATTTAAATAAAGGGTCCGAGGTGCCCTATAAGGGGAGGTCCAAGGTTCAAATCTTGGGTTTCGTTGGGCTGAACACTTGTCCTTTTCCTAGTGCTTTTAGCGGCGTAAAAGGTTTAAAATTGTGGCATAGTGGTTATAGGGTCGTATTGCTCGAAGATCTGTGTGGCGGCTTGACTGCCATAAAAAACTTGACAGCCTACCCGGATTCATGGCGACTATTCCATCATATAAGTTCAAAAAAACATATATTTATATTTAAATAATAGTGTTTTTTTATTTAACCTATTCAATTCCATGAGAGTAAGGTTACTTTTCATTTTTGTCAGGGAAAGGTGGTAACTCTATTTAAACATCGTATCAGATCCCATTTGAACGAAAGAACGTGAAAAAAACATGACCATGCCTAAATGCATGACCTTAACAACCATACACAAGAAAAAGTGGGTGATATGGGTATAAGTAAGTGGAGAAATTGAAGCAAATTTCTTGCTCCCTTTCAAACACTCATTCCAAGGATTGTTTTTCTACTTCATAATTTATTTATTACTTATTTTCATAAATTCTATTGATTGAGGAAGTGTTACAAGTTACAGGATTGTTTTTACTTCGTAATTTATTTATTATTTATTCTAAGAATCATATTGATTGAGGAAGTGCGGGCTGATCCTCTATGGAATAGGATTGGAAATGTATAGAAAGATATCACCATATGAATTTAGAAAATATATATGAAAATTTAGATATAAAAATTCTTTTTAAGTATAGAAGTTATTGAAAAAAATCAAGGTATAGAAGATATTGAAAAAAATGTCCACTCAACAGAGATCTGAAACCTCACAGGTTTAATGTGTTGAATATATTGAAAAATGTTGACCTTTTTTATTATAATTTGATGAACAAAGCTAAAATGATGTCATAGTGATTTGGCTAGCAACAAAAAGTGTTTTTAAAAAAATGTGGATTTGGTAATTGTTATATAAAGCCACTTTTTATAAATATTAATTTTTACTTGATAATTCAATCTCCACGGTAGCATAAGGTTACGCTTTTCCTTGAATCAGAAAATTTTGATATGTATAGAAATGCATATGAATAAATAATACTTAAAGACATTCATATGTTTTGATGTTCTTGGGTGTAAATAGTTATTTTCTAACTATGAAATGGTGTGCATCCATTATAAGATCTATTTAAATTAGTAAACTATTTTATTAATAAAATATTTTCATCATTTTTTCATAGTTTTGTTCTTTGTCAATAGGAAATTTATTGGACACTCACTTCAACTAATTTTATATGTAAAACATTTATTGCTATGTTTATTTAGACTTTGAGCTCATTCTTTATTCACCAACAATTTATATGCATCAACAATATCAACAAAATGATGCACTCTATGGTCGAAAGTAACTTGGATATGTGTATTAGACAATTTTTTAATTGTATTAATTTGGGATTGGTTTAACTAAATAAAATTTGACATGTCTTTTGGGATTTAAGTTCCAACCTTTTGGATATAGATGCTAGCATGATACTAGTAGAGACTAAAATTTGTCAGGCAAGTGTAAGTTTTGCCTATTGATGGTTAAATTTATTAGTAGCAAGGATATTTCCATTATCTTTGTGATCATTTTGTTCTTTTGGATGTTGCTTTAGAGGATTAGCAGTATACAATCTACTCGAGTAGTTAAACAACACCTGTATCTATTCTAATATTGAGAGTAACTCATGCATAAAAATATTGGCCTTCAATTTCTTTAGGACTTCTACAATATTATACTTTGCTTTGACTTCTTTGTTTGTAGCTTACTTTGCTTGTCTATCTATTCTAATATTGAGAGTAACTCATGCATAGAAATATTGGCCTTCAATTTCTTTAGGACTTCTACAATATTATACTTTGCTTGTTTTTGGGAACGTGTTTGAGATGTAATTGAATGTGTTTGTTTGTATTTGTTTGTAGCTTACTTTGCTTGTCTTTGGGAATGTGTTCTTCTACAATAAAATTCCAACCACAAGCTTACTTTGCTTGTCTTTGGGAATGTGTTCTTCTACAATAAAATTCCAACTACAAGGAAGGGTAAAAAGAAAATTAAAATTATATAATATATTTAGTTAATATTATGATGAAAGATTATAATTTTTTTAAATATATTAAATTAAGGTTCAACTTGAATAAAATTATTAAAAAAAAATAATAATAAAAAATATATTTTAATTTAATTTATTAATAAAATATATATATTTAATTTACTAATAAAAAACATATATTATTTATTTATTAATATTTAAGGAGTTCAATAATTAGCCGGCGAACTGCTACATCTAGATAACTTTAGATTTGATGTTTAAACCATTCTAAACCAAAATTATTAAATGTATGCTATGTTTAATTAAAAGTTTTTAAAATATGGATCCATAGTTAACATTATGGGCTTTGACTTTTCTTCGGAGATCTAAAATTTAAACTGTGGCGTGGGTGAGTGTGTGAGAGGTGTGGCGTGGGTGAGTGTGTGAGAGGTAGATATGTTCGTTAAAAAACTAAAAATAAAGAAATTTAATAATTACCCTAAAAATTCTATATGCCAGTTATAACAAGTCGTTGCCACGTTATGATCCTAATTTTTATTACAATGTCGGGTGTCTGCCTCCCTATTTTTTTTAACGTTTCTTTAAATTAAAATTAAAATCCGAATTCTCGAACGGGATAAAGTTTTTTCAGGTTTTTTTTTTTTTTGATAATTATGTGTTTGTATTTATAGCGGGTTTTAACAAGGATCCCAAAACCTGATTACATAAGTAATGGGCCTAGGGCATCAATCCCTTGAAACTGAACACCAAAATGCAAATCTCGCCCAACGGTAACGATAAGCATGAAAAAATCCCTCTCGGCGGGAAACAAAAAAATAAGAAAAAAAGTAGTTTTGGAGATCCCGCTCAGCGGGAGTAGCCAAAAACCACCATCGAGAAGATCCCGCCCGACGAGAAGCAAAGAAAAACCGTTACAATAAAATCCCGCCTCGCGGGAAGTAGTCAAAACCACCACAAACAGTCCCGCCTAGCGAGAAGCAACAGGGAAATCCCGCCATCCGGGAAACCAGCAGAAAAGAAAGGATCCCGCCTCGCGGGAAAACCGGCGGATTTGGCGGATCCCGCCCTATGGAGAAACCATCCCACCCACCGGGAAAACATTTAGTTCAACGAGAGCCATCCTGCAGGAAGCCGACAGCCAGCACAGAGAGGATCCAGTCCATCAGGAAGTGACCAGAGAGTTGCACCACAAGGAACCCACCCCGGGAAAACAGAAGAGGATCCCAGTAGCAGGGACCAAGAATCCCGTCCAAGCACAGAGCCCGTCGAGGATTCACAAGAAAAAGGGGGAAGCTGTCCAAACCCTAAACCGTCACCTCCACCACACCGAGAAACGCAGGGGACCAGATCCACGCGAATAACCTGCAAAAAACCCAGGGGGAAGCCTGAGGGAAAAAGGGAAGGGATCCCCAACCAAACAGGGATCCCTAGGAAGCACCAGTCCGAAAAAACAACCAAGGAAACCCTAGCCGAGCGGGAGGGGCGCAGATAGTGGAGAAGGATCTCCCCCCAGGAGATCATCTGCAAACAACCACTCCCCGGGAGGGATGACCTGGGTTGAACCAGGGACTGGGCAGAAACCAGGAACCATGGGAGGGGAGCAGGGGAGGGACCAGAGCCCTCCCCTCTCCAACAGCAAGTTTTTTCAGGTTTAGTTCTTATGATCCTAATTTTTATTACAATGCCGGGTGTCTGCCTCTCTATTTTTTTTAACGTTTCTTTAAATTAAAATTAAAATCCGAATTCTCGAACGGGATAAAGTTTTTTCAGGTTTAGTTCTTGTTAATCTCTTCCCTGCGGGATACGTTACTGCTTGCTGCCACAGTTATTCCTGTCAGTGCCACAGTTATTCCTGTCAGTTACCATTACGACGACAGCTGCAGGTTTGAGAGCAGGCATGCTCTTGCTCTACAATTTGCATGCGCGACCGTGTTCACGTCTACTTCGACGGGACCATCACCGCACGTATGTCCCGGAAGGTCGGCGGATTGGAACGTCCCTTTTCGTTGTGATTGCTCTCATCCAATAAAAGGGATGTTTTTTCTCAACTTTGACTTTAAAAAAACTTACAAATCTAATTAAAATAAAATTGCACTACGTACCGTAGGGTGTCGAATCTGCAACATAGTTAAAATATATGTAAAATAAAATCAACTTTACCACTCCTTTCGATAAAAATAAAATAAAAAACACATAGCATATATATTTTAATAAGGGTAAGTATAGTTAGTTACTGAAGAGATTTAGTTCAAATTTAGGAAAAAGTTAACTAGTCAAAATTTAGGACTTTTTGTAAAGTTAGTAGTTTAATCTCAATCCTATACTCAAACTATAACAACAGTATAAATCTCAAGCGACGGTGGTCCTCACGCAGGGTCAACAAGAACCAAAAACTAGAAGAATATATTTATTAGGAGCACCACAAAAATAGATTTATTAGAGCAGTCCCTATGATTTAAACCCTGGACTAAACAGTTACTAAAATTAATAATTATATCCAATTCTTCTATATAATTAAAATATATATTTTAGAAAAAAAAAATCAATAATAATAATTAATAAATATATATCTAAAATAAAATCTAACTTTAACACTCCTTTCAATAAAAAAAATAAAAAAACATACAGAATATATATTCTAACAAACATTATAGGAAAAAACCAATAATAATAATAATAGCTTGTTAAATAGAAATGTGAGTTGAATATTTAGATATTCTTGGTTTTAGTAACGACTGGTCAAGGGTAAATAATATTTTATTTAATAATTAAAAAAAAACATATATTTTAAGAAAAAAACCAATAATAATAATTAGTAAATATATATCTAAAATGCCTTGCTCCCCTCCACTGGATCATGGTTCCTGCCCAGTTCCTAGCTCAACCCAGGTCATCCCTCCCTTGGAATGGTTATTGCAGATGATCTCCTAAGGGGAGATCCTTTTCCATTTTCTGCGCCTTTCCCAGTAGGCTTGGACTTCCTTGGTTGTTCTGGTGGCCCGGTGCTTCCTAGGGATCCCTATTTGTTTGGGGATCCCTTCCCTTTTTTCCCTCAGGCTTCCCCCTGGGGTTTTTTTTGCAGGTTATTAGCATGGATCTAGTCCCCTGCGTTTCTCTGAGCGGTGGAGGTGATGGTTTAGGGTTTGACAGCTTCCTGGGGTCTCCCTTGAGGTCCTCACAGCTTTGGGGGTGGTCTGGGGGGGCCTCTTTTCTCCTTTGCTTGTGAATCCTCGACGGGATCCTGTGGCTGCTGTTCTTCCCACGTGGAGGCTTCTTCGTGCTGGTTCTGCTCCTTGGTGGACACCCTGGGCATCTGGTTTGGCCTTGGGGGGGGATTTCCTCTACCTGGGCTGTTCCCATTCCCAGTCCGAGTTCCCTGAAGCTGCTTCTATGCTTGGAAAGGATCCTTGGTCCCTGCTACTGGGTTCCTATGGTTGCTACTGCATGTTTCATTCTAGGAGGGGTCTGATATATGCATGCAGACCTTAGATCCCACTTGTTTGGCTTCTTGGGTTCCCTTCCCTGTCACTATTCCTCTTCCCGCTCAGGATTCCCAGCCCTTGGATCCCTGTTTCCTTAACCTGCTTTCCTTGTTGTTTTCCCAGGGTGGGATCCTCGTGGTGAAGTTGTCTGTTGCTTCCCGCTGGGCCGAATCCTGGCTCTCAGCTTCTTGCTAGGCGGGATCCCCCTGTCGCTGGGCAGAATGGCTTTTCGCTGGGCGGGATCCGCCTTTTCCGTTGGGTGGGATCCTCTGGGCGGGATCCGTTTTTTCTGCTGGTTTTCTGTTGGGTGGAATCCGCCTTGTCTGCTAGTTTTTTGCTGGGCGGGATCCTCTGGGTGGGATCCGCCAAATTCGTTGTTTTTCTCGTTGGGCGGGATTTTCACCTTTTTCCTGGTTTCCCGGATGGCGGGATTTTCCTGGTGGAGTTTTTTTTATGCTTTTCGTAGGGCGGGATCTTCACTGAGGTGGGTTTAAGTTATTTCCCGCTAGGCGGGTTTCTCTTTTTGGTGGTTTCTGACTGCTTCTCGCAAGGCGGGATTTTATTGTAACAGTTTTTCTATGATTCCTGCTGGGCGGGATCTTCTCATTGGTGGTTTTCGGCTTCTCCCCGCTGGGCGGGTTCTGTTTTATTACTTAATTGTCTTTGGTGGATCGTCTGCTATGTCAAATTTGGTTGTAATTCGGTCTGAGATGTGGTTTCCTGTCTCAACCTTACAGCCCTAAAGGTGCTCTCCTTCTATTGTTATAAGGTTTTGGGATCCTCTTAAAAAACCCGCTATGTATATAATGTTACTTACCAAAAAAAAATATATATATCTAAAATAAAATCTAACTTTAACACTCCTATAAAAAAAATAAAAAAACATACATAATATATATTCTAACAAACATTATAGGAAAAAAACAATAATAATAATAATAGCTTGTTAAATAGAAATGTGAGTTGAATATTTAGATATTCTAGGTTTTAGTAACGACTGGTCAAGGGTAAATAATATTTTATTTAATAATTAAAAAAAACATATATTGATAGGCTTTTAAAATATTATCATGTGCAAATAATATAATAGTATCCTAAAAACATGCATAATAATTATTAATAGGAGTGCAGCAATGCTCCATAACTAGAGATTTTCCATCTGTACGGCTATTTTATATAGTTCACTCAAAAATAAAGTTCAGCTTTTTAATTTTTCTGTTATAATTTTCAAAAGTAGAACTAAAAAGCATTACAAGATTTGAAGAAACAAAATAAAATTAATTGATTTATTTCAGGGATCAATTTTGTATAAATAGCAAAGTTGATCATTGAGAGTCGTTGGATTACAACAACTCATCAAGTCTGATGAAAACACCATTGAGAGTTCACCTGACACATAGAGGAGTGGAACAACTCATCAAGTCTGATGAAGACACCACTGAGAGTTCACCTGATACATGGAGGAGTGGAAACTCAATTGTGTCTATCTTAGTAGAACTTAAGAGAATATTCACTTATTCTAACACCCCCCTTAAGTGATACTAGGGGTGGTTTGTATAAATGAGTCCCGACAACAAGGCTTGATGAGGTACTCGTGTACAATGATTTCTTTTCTGAAGAGATGGTAAAAACCCAACGGGAAAAACCATTAATCAAAAAAGAAATAAGGAAGAGGCTTTTCTTCAGATGGCAAATATTATCCTCTTAAAACAATAAAAGGATGAGTCTTGGCAACATGGCCTGATGAGGTACTCATTTACAATATATATATGGTGAAAAAACCCCTTGGGAAAAAACCATCTGTTACAAGAAAAATATCCAAGATAGAGGCATGTATTTGGATGGCAAAGATTGTCCTCTCAACACAAAAAAAGAATGAGTCTCGGTAACTTGGCCTGATTAGGTACTCATGAACAATATATACTTTTGGAGAGATGATGAAAAAAACCAAAAGGGAAAAAACCATTCTCCAAAGAATACAATAGTAAAAGGAGAGGTGGAAGACCTCTGTGTCAATGCAGTTGTATTACTCCAAGTTTCTCTCACAACTGTACATGATGCGGAGAAGGAAATGACTTGGTGAAGATGTTTGAAATTTGCTCCTCAGTTGGAATATAGTCCAAGTATATATTCTCGTTCTGAATGTGTTGTCGAATGAAGTGCATATGTATCTCAATGTTCTTGGTGTGCTGATGTTCAACTGGATTTTGTGCAATGTGAATTGTGCTCTGATTGTCACACCAAAGAGTTATAGGTTTGTCATGGGATAAATCAAATTCCCTTAGAATTTGATGAAGCTAAAGAGCTTCCTGACTTGCTAAAACTATTGCCCTATATTCTACATCTGTAGATGATAAGGCTATTGCTTGTTGTTTTTTGCATAACCAGGCTATTGGAGAAAAACCAAGAAAAAAGACATAGCCAAAGGTTGAGCATATGTCTTCTACTAAACCTGCCTAATTTGAATCTGTGTATCCAATGATATCCATGGATTTTCCCTTATATAAGAGCCCAAATTGAGTAGTTCCTTGCAAGTAGTGGAGGATTCTTTTTATTGCTTACCAATGACTAAAGTGAGGTTGATGGGAGAATCTAGATATGAGGCCAAAAACATATGAGATATCTGGATGAGTATGAGTAAGGTATAACATACTCCTTACAAGCTGACAGTATAGAGTTGCATCACATAGAGGGGATGAATAGGAAATACTTAGATTTATGCCAGATTGAAAAGGTGTAGGACAAGGTTTTCAATATGACATTTTAAACCTCTAAAGAAAATCTAGAGTGTATTTTTGTTGATGCAATGAAATACTTGCATTTGTTTGATTTATTTGGATCCCAAGGAAGTAATGAGCTAAACCTAGATCAGCCATATCAAATTTTTTAGGTAGGGAGTCTTTTATAGTCTGGATGTAATTGAAGGTACTACCGATTATTAGAATATCATAAACATATAAAACAAGAATGGTGATTTTTCCTTCATCTCTCCAAATGTAGATTGTGTTATCAAACTCACAATGAGAAAAACCTACGGAAATAAGGAAGGAGTCCATCTTTTCATACCAAGCTCTAGGAGCTTGTTTGAGGCCATAGAGAGACTTATTTAGCCTACAAATAAGAGAGGATTCTTCAGTGAAACCAACAAGTTGTTCCATATATATATCTTCCTTTAAATCCCCATGTAAGAAAGCACTTTTTACATCTATTTTAAATACAGACCACTTTTGAGAAGCAGCCAGAGCAAGAACCAGTCTTACAGAATCCATTTTAGCAATTAGAGCAAAGGTTTCGGCATAATCTATTTCTTCAATTTGAGAGAAACCTTTGGCCACTAGGAGAGCTTTGTGTTTGTCAATTTCTCCATTAGGACCATACTTTGTTCTGTAAATCCATTTACAATGAACTAATTTCCTTCCTTTAGGCAACGAAACTAAATCCCAAGTTTTGTTTTTGATTAAGGAAGAAAATTTGTTTTCCATGGCATCATCCCATTCTTTAATACCAGTTGCTTCTTTCAAATTTAAAGGACTGAGTATCAGAGGAAATAGACTAACAAACAAGACCAGTGCCTATGGAGTTGTCTGATCTGGATTATGGAAAATTTTGGATGTAAGGAGTAGCTTCTTTAACAATGGTGCAGGCCCATTTTAGCATAGTTGAAGGAGTAGAAGGAGAAAAAAGACATTGAGTTGGAGTTACAAGTTCCTCGTCTTGATTATCAATCTCTAAGTTAACCTCCAGATTTGGTTCTTCATAATATTGAGGTTTTATTATAGTAGAAGGCTCAATGGAGGAATAGAAGAGTTGAGGATCTTTCTAAGGGAATGTTTCATCAAATTGGACATTCCTATGAAAAATACCTCTTGAATTGAGGAATCAAGGAGCATGTATGCTTTAATTTTCTCACAATAACCAACAAATATGAGCTTTCTTCTTTTCTTATCTAGAGCCTTCATTTTCTTCTTTGGGATGTGTGCCCAAGCAATACACCCAAAAATTGTGAAGAAGGAAACATCTAGTTTTGAACCAGTACATGCTTATTCAGGAGTTAAATGATCAAGAGCTTTATAAGGTGTGTGGTTTTGAATATAATTGGCACAGTTAATAGCTTCTGACCAAAAAACTTTTGGAATATCTCTTGAATGGAGCATACAATTTGCCATTTCCTTTAATGTTTGGTTTTTTCTTTCTACAATACCATTTTTTTGAGGATTTTGGAAGACAAAATGTTGATGAATGATGCCATGATTTGATAGAAATATGAATAACTCATTACTGCAATATTCCCCCCTATTATCTGTGCGAATTTGCTTGATATTGCAAGAGGTATGATTTTCAACTAAGGATTTGAAGACTTTGAAGAAGGATAGAATATCACTTTAATATTTTAGGAAGTAGACCCAAGTTCTGTTAGAAAAATCATCAATAAAGGTTAGATCATATTTTGGTCCTTTGAAAGAAGGTTCTAGAAAATACATCAAGTCACTATGAATTAGATCTAGAGGGGATGAAGTTTTTATAGAACTACTTGAGTGGAAAGGATCTTGATGTTGCTTTCCAAGAGCACATCCAGGACAAAATCCATAAATAGAGGAGACTTGAGGTAAACCTGTTACCATTTCATGGATGCTCAATTCCTTTAGGTAGTTGTCACTGATATGACCAAACCTTTCATGCAAATTTTTCTCAATATCTCCATGAGCCACAAAATAGGAGGCCCCTTCTGGATTTTGGAATCCTTTGAAGTGAAATAGGTGAGTGTTGTGATCAATATCTCCTTTGGCTATGAGAGAATGGGGATATTGAAATTCTCTTATCTCAACTCCTATTGGAGAGAAGAGAACAATTTTCCCCTTTCCAGAAGTACAAATCTGACAGACATAGAGGAGATTTGTGGCAATGTTTGGAACATAGAGAACATTATTGATAGAGCCACCATCAATAATTATATCACCCTTTCCTTTGACTAGGATGAAGTAGGAGTCACCAACTTCTATGCTATAGGTTGAACTTGAGGAGATAGAAGAGAATGACTCATTTGAAGCAGTCATGTAATGAGTTGCTCTAGAATCTAGGACCTAGTAATTAGAATTAGAATTGGAGGTTTTCCCTTGAACATTAAGGGCTTTTCCTATTTGATTTTTACTATCTATCTTTTGATCCTTCATAGCTGTCTCTAGTTGTTGTAATCTTTTCCAGCATTTTTTTATAGAGTAACCATTCTTTTTGCAGTGAGTAAAAGTTATGGGATTATTTTCCTTATTTTTGAATTTTTCTTTAGAATATGTGGAGGCTAATAAGGCTTTTGAGAAAGAGGAAGAAGAAAATATTTCATATCTTGCAATTTTTGTTTATTCCCTAGTTAGTCTATCACAAAACTCTTCTAAAGAGGGAATTTTAAAGGTTGCACCAAGAGCATATTTGGTAGATAGAAAGGTGGTAGCAAGTATTTGAAATACATCATTTGGTTTAGAAAGGATTAGATAAATGCATTCTTCTTCAGTCTTAGTCTTCCCACTGCCTTTGTATTAAATGAGGACCTCTTTGAATTTGGTGAGGAATTCAACAATATTGTTGAAGTCCTCAGGAAATGGATTTGTTAATTCTACTTCTAGTTGCATTGATCTTATTTTATGTACTTTCCCAAACAAGGTATTTAGTTTCTCCCAACTTTCATAAGGAGGTTTATAATCTGCAATGTGAAACCACAAACTTTCATGCACATTAGAGCTTATAATACCCATTGTTTCATACATTTTCCCTTTGTGAAAAAATATTTCATATTCTTTTTCGAACTTAGGTTGTTTTTCTTCTAATAGGCGTGTGAGCCCTTTCTGAGAAATAAGATTTAAAATTTTGGGTTTTTATGTATGGAAGTTGTGAGGAGTGATAGGATCAATTGTATTCATTGAATTCATTTTGAATTTAACCCAAAGGACCCCCTTTAACTTTAATTTAGAGATTGCAATGGATATTAGTCAACAAAAGCCTGTAAAAAATACCAAATTGCTCAAAAATACCCGCCCTAACGAGAGGGAAACTATAAGTAATTTTGAGATTATTTGATATTTAATGAGGTTAATGATATAAATATGGCAAATATTTTAGGAAACACCAAATAACTCAATAAATACCCATCCTAACGAGAGGGAAACTATAAGTATTTTGAGTAAATTTGATATTAATTATGGTTAAGAGAACAAATATGTTAGGCCTATATATCTTTTCTTCTCAAATACCCGCCCTGACTAGAGGGAAACTATAAGTATTTGATTATATATGATACTTTGAACATAGGTTAATATCAACTAGGCCTGTATTGGTTACCAAATAACTCGTCCTTACTTGAGGGAAACTATAAGTTAATAGAATGTACAATAAGGTGAGTGGTGATATGAATTATTTGTTATCCTTAGGAAGTTTAGAATGAGAAATAATGCTTTTAAAGAGATAATTAAAAAATACTCTTTGTCAACAATAATAAATTGAACACAAATATTTTTAATTGCTTAATGAAATAATAAAGAAAGAATAGATATATTTTATTTATTATTTATTATGTAAGGATTGGATTGAATACCCTTTTATTTCATTTAAGCTGACTATATGTAACAAATTGATTCCAAAAAAGTTAATTAATATAGAAACTGTTTTGAAAGGAAATATTTTTCATTCACTAATATATCTCTATAAAATATTAAAGACGTTTGGGAAATAGAGAATTTAAGCTGTTAATATAAAATTTTGTTTAATGAAATAAATAAATAGTAAAAAAATATTTTAGTAATTTCTTTAATTAAGGATTGAATATTTAATCAACACCTTTTTAATATTAATCAAGATATATAAACAAAATTAATATTACCAACTTAAGAATGAACATAAATAAGGCAAAATAAGGCAAAATGTGACGCAATGACACACCCCGAAACTTAGTATAGGTGCAAAAGGCACCTATAAACCCCCCACAGAAAATTTTTTATTAAAATTTTTACAATTCTTCTTTTATTTTTGGGTGAAGTAAAAGCTGGAAAGGAAAGGGAATGAAATGCTTTTTTTTCTTGCTACAATTAAAGGGGTTGACGTCAGACAGAGGATGCAGAAAAAAAATCATCTTGAAAGGCAGTGATTAAGGGTCCACAAAGTGCCTTTAAATGAACAAGCAGTGAGGAAGGTTGGTGTCTACGTTCGTTGCTCCAATGGTAGCGTCCAGGAAAAACAAGACTCCTATATCTATACTAGATAAGAAAAATGTTATTTTAAAAAATCATATAACACCTTACCATATGATGCATTGAAGAGGCGTTGAGAGGAGTGACGCCAAAGCATAGAGTCTCCCTTAGCAAGTGTGCCATAGACCAACTTTAAAATATGAATTAAAGACGCTGAGAGAAATGTGCCGAAGAGAGGATGCGGTGACCTACGTGTTTCTAAATCTTTCACTTGATGAACAGATTATCTCACCACACTAACCTGAAGAAAAAACACTTGTAGAGATTTATAGAGAATAGTATAAAATGGGCCCAAATAAATATCAATCTAAGCTTTACCAAATAAAATCTTAGGAATACAAAGGAAGATTTTAAGCTTAGAAAGATGTTTATATAACAAGAAGAATGAATATCCTCTTGAGCATCGAAGGGAAAATAGATATAACAAACTTTGAGTAGAACGCTTCCTAAAATCTGAAGATCTTTGAAGAATATAAAAAATTAATGAGGGAAATGACTATTGAGAGACATAGTCTCAAGGCGCGCCATAGCAAAATGCTGGCCAAAGGCCATGTTCGAAAAAAAATTACAAATGTTGGTCTAGGTAGGTAGACCAAGAGTCATTAATTGGTGACACGGAGAGCGATCCTTACATTAATTAAAATTTACGAAGACAAAATGATTTGAGATTGTAAGATCAAAAAAAAAATTAAATTCCCAACAAAAGTAAGGGCCTACGATTTTTCCCTTTCCTCCATGTTTTAGAAGATACATAGCGAGGGATAAAGGACATCGAACGCTTATCCTTATACGTTATGAAATGCGCAGCAAAGGCTATTGAAATCCGAACAAGCTAACATTTAAGGGAAAAAAAATTAAACATAGTCGAAGTAGGAGGACAAATAAAAACATGGGGGCTCTAAAAAATGTTTGATTTATATTAGTTTCCTTCTTGAGTGAAACACAGTGATGGTTGCATTCGAGAGGGGAAAAAATAATATAAATTAAAAAACACCTAGAACATGACGCAACGTTGCTTTAATTATTTAAAAGTAAGTTGTGTTCGTTAAGGAGGAGTATTTTTATAGAGGCAAAAAAAACAAATATGCATACACAAAGTAGTGAATAAAAAAAAATTGAAATATTTGCATCAATGGTAAAACAAAATTATATAAACCAGTAGGTATTACCATAAGCAAATATCTTTTAAAAAAAATTGCATATATGAGCATACTACAATATGAAAAAAAACTTTTTTCTTTAAAAAAGCAAAGAATAAGAGATTAAGAACCAGTTCGAGAAACCTCCTTCAAGAGAGAATGCTAGTAGAATCTACCCTGCTCTGATACCATGTTAGAATTACCAAGAGTAGAACTACAAAGCATTACAATACTTGAAGAAACAAAATAGAACTGATTGATTTATTCCAGGGATAAAATTTGTATAAATAGCAAAGTTGATCATTAAGAGCCATTGGATTACAATAACTCATCAAGTTTGATGAAGACACCATTGAGAGTTCACCTGACACATGGAGGAGTGGAACAACTCATCAAGTCTAATGAAGACACCACTGAGAGTTCACCTGACACATGGAGGAGTGGAAACTCAAGTGTGTCTATCCTAGTAGAACTTAAGAAAATATTCAGTTATTCTAACATTTTCAACTTAGTTCAATCTACTTTATTATAAATAAAAATTTAAAAATTTATTATTGATTATTTATATAAAATATGTATTTTAATTAACACCTTGAAATAACAGTTCTTATTTTTTCAATTTAGTTCAATTTAAATTATTATAAATGAAAAAAAAATGATCATTGTTTATTTAAATAAAATATGTATTTTAATCACTTTTAAATAATAGTTTTTCATTTTTCAACTAGTTTAATTTACGTTATTATAAATAAAATTTAAAAAAAAATATATCATTCGATTATTTAATAAAACATGTATTTTAATCAACACCTTTAAATAATAGCTACTCTATTTCTAGTTTTAATGTCTTTGAAATAGATTATGTTATTCTATTAATAGAAACTCTACCATCTATGATAACATCAAGAATAAAAATACCTTTCCTCAAGACTTTAATTTGTGGAGCATATGTATCAACCTTTGTGTCAAACACAATGACATCAACTTTCCTCTTTCCTCTTGAACTAAGGCTGCTATGAAACTCCCTTCACTTTTTTAATGACCATACCTGATGTTGACAGTTTGCTTTGACAAATACTCTATGATTGAGTATCGTATGGCTTGTTGAGATTCGAAAATCTTGAACTCCCAATTTTCTTCTCCTCTTTTTGGGTTCTTCTTTCTTCTTCTTGGCCTCTGCTTCCTTCATTGGGAGTCCTATCACAAGCTCACTTAATAGCCAAAACATCAACTTCTTTTTCGTTATCTTGAACAAGATCAACAATATTAAGTGGAAATTTTCCCTTCTCATTACTCTTTGTCTTTGAAGTAGATGCTTTATTAGGACATTTTTTCTTGTAATGCCCTTTCTCTTTGCACTCATAGCAAACTACTTCAAAAAAAATCTTCCTAACACCTTTATCTCCACATTGGGCTCACTAAGTTCCTATGTTCTTTCCTTGCAACAAGTTGATTATAAGTTATCTCATTTTTTTGTTAGATCTTCTACTTCAACTGTAGAAGTAGAGGAATATGAACTGGATATGGAACCTGGAGAGAAGTTGTCAAAATGGATGGTGTTGGTGGAACTGGCTCCTCCTCCAAACTCTCCTCTTGTTGCTTTGCAACTTCATACACATGTTGGGTAGTAATAGGTTGCTCATACTTGATCTTCAACCTAATTTCTACCTTGAAACCTACAATAAAATACTTACAAAGCATGTTATCCACACCCTCCATGAGGCCATTAGGCAAGTTCTCCTTTCATAATTAGACCTCCACTTTCTTCTAAAGCTCCTACACTCATGCATAGTAGTCATAAAATTTCTCTTCAGGTCCTTGAACTAGCTTCGTTATCTCGAATATCAAGTCAGAATATTTCTAACATAAGTTGTACTCCTCAATCATATTTTAACTAATCTTTTCCCATGAATTCTTGATCTGCTCCTCTTGTGTCTCGTACCATCTAAAAGCAGCACTATCAAAAAATATCAAAAGAAAATATGCCAATTGCTTCCATAGTGTTAACACATTACAAATGCAAGCTCTCTTATATTCTTGAATAAATATCTTGGCATCTTCAAAATATTGGACTAAAACTATAGGAAGTTTTACATCTTTACAATGGCCTTGGAATCCCAAGTTCAACTCTTCCTAGTTAAAGAGTTGAGGGCTCGTGAATTGAAAGTTGAATTTTCCTGTAGAGTACTAAGAATACCCAATTTACCAGATTTTGTGTACCAATTCCTTTATGCTTCTAGTGTAGACACAAAAATAAGAACAAGGTCAACCTAATGGGAGAATATGATGAGGTAATTACAAACTATCCACAAGATCACCAAAATATTCACTTGTTGACCAAACTTCATAATTACAAAAAATAAGATCTATATGAAGGAAAGCAACTATTAGGAACACTTAGTAAGAATCCCAAAAAAGGGACTTTACCACATAGGATGAGCAACAACACCACCAAAGAGGAGTGTCCCAACAATAGACACAAAAAACGTCATACTACAACATGCACACAACACTTCCTTAAGCCATCCTCGTACTATGGTCATTTTGATAGGTGCATAATCTTAAGTTGGTGATGGTACATTACCATATAATTTATATGAATAGTAAAACATTAGCACATCATTGAAAATAGAAGTTTATCTAAGAACAAGATATGTCACAATGCAAAAAAAATAAATTAAGTTACACATACAAATTACAATAGTACATAGATGCTCACTAATTTGTCTTGTGAGTGAATGCAACCCTCTTGTTGAACCTCCACCTCCTATGGACTTGCTTAATGTTCGTGATCCATGCCTTCACTCTGATAATATTGGATACACCTTAGAAAAGGAAACACTCTTTCTTAGCTAGCTTGGCTTGCTAGCCCTCACTCACACCCTAGACTCCCTATTACTTCTTTGAGCTCACACTTGCTCAAATTGAATTTATTTGACTTGCCTTCAATGAGATGTCTATCCTCGATTTATAGGCTCATCGGAGCTAGATATTATATGCATGGAGAACACTATGTGGACACATGACAAAACTTTCTAGAGATCTCATTTTTGGACTCTTTCAATACTATTAAGATATTTGAGATATTTGTCCTAGACTTTTTCTATGATTACATGAGATAGTCCAAATATCACATGTTTATAGAGATTTTCCTTTTGAAATTTTCTATAATTACATAATACTTTCAAAAGTACTTTTTTTTATAAGTAACTAGAATTTTATATACAAATTGGATTTTTTAAAATGGATCCCAAAATTTTATAACAAAAAGGGTCGTAGCACCAAGATTTAAAGCAATTCCTCAGTATAAGAAAATAAACACAAACTGAAAGGAAAAGGGCCAAAAACAACCCTTGATCCAACAGCAAGACCAGATTCTAGTACCAAATAGTGAGGTCCACTTTGCAAAAATATCATCCTCCCATTTTTGGTAGTCTAGGATCCTCCTAGGGGTGGATACAACAGTCTGGGATCCACCCAAGGGTTGATACAATAGTCTGGGATCCACTCGGGGATGGATACAGAAGTCTAGGATCCTCTCAAGGGTGGATACAACGCACCTGCCTAGACCTACGTAGGGAGAGTATGAAGGCCAAGAATAGCCTAGAACCAGAAATCCTACTCAAAAACCAGAAGCAGGGAATTTTTGAAAAAAAATGGAGAGGATCCTCGCCCAGGGATAGTTCAAGATGTAACCCAGGGTGTAGCAGAGCAGCAAGAAATCGTGCAAGCAAAGTAGCAAGCAGCACTAGGATACAAGCCAGGGATCAGCAGTGGGATAGCCTAGGAAATAGCATTAGGGTCCTCAAAAAGAAAAAATGGGAAGCCTCCGCATGAGCATGAAAAGTGGAACAACACTACTAGGGATATCTACAGGCTGTGCATAGCAAGGAGAAAAATGAGTAAGTTGGAAGGATCCAAGTAAAACAACAACAGGTGCAAATATAGGATCCTAGAAGCCAAAACTAAAGGAGGAAGGAGGGACCACAACTACAAACACATTGATCTCCCCCAGACTAGAGAATACAAAAGGAAGCCCCCACCACTCCAGTAGAAAGGCCCAGGAACCACCATCCTTGCTCACGAATAGATCCAAGGAACTGGGACCAGAAGCCCCTGAATAGGAACTAAAATGAACAACCTGAGGATCCAAGACAGGAAGCAGCAACAGGCACAAATATGGGATCCTCAAAATCCTAACCTGGGGGAACTAGGGTCTGCATGCACTAATCATGGGTCCCCCCCAAGATCCATTTATGCAACAAAAACCCTAATAACCCCATAATAAGGGACAAATATCCCCCCATCCTTGCTCATGGATAGCTTCAGTGAACTGATACTTAGACTGAGAACAACCCAAGTAGAGGAATAGGCCCACCCCAAAGGCCAACCAATGTGTTGGGTGTCCACCAAATCATAGATCTAGTAAGAAGAAGCCTCTAAATAGGAAACCAAAAAGGGCCCTACCCAACAGGATGAGACCAGTAGCAACCACAGGCATCCCAGAGAGGAGTCACTGGAAGAAGAGGAAACTGGCCCCCCAGACCAACCTTGAAGCAAAGAGGACCTCATAGGATGCACCAAGAAGCAGTCAAAATCCCAACCTGCCACCACCACCAACCGAGGAATCCCTGGGAACTAGATCCATGCAAAAAACCTAATAAACACCCTAGGGGAAATCCTGAGGGAGATTAGGAAAGGAATCTCAAAAATATGCAAGAAACCTTAGGAGACCCCTAGGATGCACCAGACCAGGGGCTGAGGTAGGGAAACCCTAAAAATGTTGGTAAAGGAACAGAAAGTGGAGAAGGATCTCCCCCCAAGAAGATCATCTGCTACAAAGCATTCACAGAGCAGGATGACCTTGGATGAGCCAAGAAATGGGCAAGAACCAGGGGATGGGGAGCAGGGAGAGGGAGTAGGACCCTCCCCCTACCCCTCCCCCTAACAGAAGATAACCATATTTATTAATCTTTTTAACTAGACTAAAAGAAAGAGTAAATATCACAAGAGAATATGATTGAACCATGTAATAAGATGCATCCATGTTGTAGACTTCACATGAAAGCAAGCAAATTCATAAAAACTAGGACATGTTATGCTTGATTGGCATGTTCTATAAGGAAATATCTTGTGCTTTAGCATCATCTTTAATATTTATCCTAATGTACTAAAAATCCATCCCAAGGTATCCCAAAAACATGTTCTACTATTCTGAAAACTCATCTTGCCATTTCACACTGTCTCCACTCCATAACCTAGAAAAGGGGTCTAATTATCAAAGAAACAAAAACTATACTTGATCTTATGATCCATTTGCAGTTCCAAAACATAAAACAGTTCATACTTAAATGAATGTTGTTTAATCTTTAAACCTAATCTTATTTCTTTTCTTCTCTCTTCTATATAGACCAAACAGGTCTCAAACTTGGTGTTTCCCGATCAACATGCCAAAAGCAACTGCTCATATGCAGGTTAACAAACATTTAAATTGTGATACCAAAAATTCTAAAGTCATGTGGATGATTCCAAGAGAAGCCTCCATATGTAAATAAGAAATATTTATAGCATTCTTCATAGAACATCATTTCTAGGGATAAAAAAATGAGTTTATTTCTACTCTTTAGCTAGAAAACAAGTTGCTAAAGATAGAGTTGAGTCATGAGTGCTTATAGTACATTCTAAAATAGGGCTTTTGCCTACATTTTACATCTATTCAAGTTATTACCCATTAAGGCGAGGCAAATGCTCTTACTGGTTAAGGAGAGTTTAAATAACTCAACTTTTAGCATTGGAAGGGCTAGCATGATTCTTATTGCAAGTAGGCCTAAACCATGGGTCATAAGGCTTACTTGGCCTCCAACTGTAGACACCAAAACAGCACCAATCTGATTATGTGATTGCAAACACTGATCGCTTTGACACACACAGCCCCCAGGGTAGCCCTCAGAGGTTAAACAGTGGTCCTAACCACTTTTGTAGCAATTTTGGAAGGTCAAAAGGCAATTTGGCACATTCAGGCACTTTGCTCAGTATTCGTCTCACCCAGGGATGAATTCAAAATGGGATCCGTCTCACCCAGGGACAAATTCTAAATTCGTCTTTGGTCAAGACAAATTCTAGGTTTAACGGGAAAAAGAAGAATGCCACCAAGTGGCAGCCGAAGACAGTCATTTATTGCCTCCTGTCGTGCATGTGTGTGTAGGTGGGTAGATTGGCCGTTGGAGGACTGTCACAAGGGCAGTCATGGAGGCCCAAGTCAGGGAGGAGTCGCCTCCCTCTTGGGAAGGCATGGCCACCACATGGCATCCCTACATGCCCATCCAACAGAGACCCCCTGGGTCTATAAATTGGTGGACTTTCCCACCCAAAAGAGGACAAGTTGGAGGCATTTTCAAGCAACGAAATGCTACCAAATTGAACGCCCTATTTCACCCATTTTCGATTCATTTCTTCCACATCCCTAATCTCTTTCGCAAGAGAGGTTATTAGGTGGCTTTTGGAAGTGTGGATCCGGACCCAAACCCAACATTTCACCACATCAATCTACCAATTTGCCAACACCCCATCCTAAGAGATTTTGGGCCCATCCCAAGTGGATTGGTGCCAAAATCAAGTTCCAATGGTGGGCAGCCCACTTGGGCACCCCACACTTTTTGTTAGATTCATTTTAATCTATTCTTTTATCACTTGTTTATCCTACATTATGCTATATGCTGTTTAGATAGTTTACAATCTTGATTTCAGAAGACATTTATCAAATATTATCATGCTTTGTCGATTTTGTGGCCCTCACTAACTTGCAGGTAGCGACGCCAAATTCCTGCTGATGGAGGTCAAATTGGGAGAATACGACCATCTGGGTCATCCCAAAATGCCCCCAATTAGTTAATCCCTATGTTTGCAAATCTTCTGGAGGCCCCAAGGTTCGACATTTAGACGGCATCATTTTGGCTTTTCATCACAGGCAAATTTGTCCTACCCGAGGATGAATTACAGCAGAATTCGTCTTGACCAGGGACGAATTTTAGTTGAATGCAGATTGGCTAACTTTTTCAATGGCAGTGGCCCTCTGGTAAAGTTTTCTGGTTTCTGTCAAATGTGCAGGTCGTTTAAAATCATTTTACTCATCGATTTAGCTAATATTTTACATGCATCTTTTATCATTTTTAGAGAACAAGTTATTTGCAACAGGTGCTACTAACAATGTTGTTTTGTCTCTGAATGCAGGATAAGTAGCGATAAGTGAGGATTCATCAGCATAAGCGGCGGCAACACTTTGGCCCACCCATTTCAAATGTGGGCATGCGGAAGGAGGAAGACTAAGTCACCATTGTAATCAAAATCCATTTAATGCTCCTAACCCCTAAAAATGGAGGAGGCGTCTTTGTAACCGAGGTTAAAGAGTTAAATAAAAGGGCTGTGATTTCTCTAAATTCTTGTATCTCATTTCAATTTGCCTCTTTTGTTTAATGCACTTCACATTTTAGGACTTAAGCGTTAGTTTTGATTTTGAATGCATCGAAATAGTTTTCCTTTCAAAACTTTTGGAATCTCATGCTTTCAATGGCGATCACGGTGGGACTCTATCCCCTGGTTTTTAAGATCAAGTAACTGATCCATTTTTGTGTTTGGTGCTTGACAGGTACCATTTTTCAAAATCATACTGTTATTCGTCTTTGACTATGATGAATACTTTACTGTAATTCATCTGACCCTGAGACAAATTCAAATTCGTCTTAGATAGGGACAAATTTTGTTCTGTAATTCGTCTCACAGAGGGATGAATTTCTGTCTGTAAATTTTCAGAGCCGAGGATCAGAAACAACAAGTCTGGGCAGAAAAGAGGTAATGTTCCAAAACTATCCCTATCATTTTTTGATTTTTTGTTTCTATTTTTCTGTCAACTTTTGCTTGCTTAGGGAAAGTTGGTTGCTTGCATGTTTCAATTTTAATTAAAATAAACCACACACACATCACGTGGTATCTTTAAACCAAGGAGTTGGTCATAAGACCCCAGCCCTTGATCAAGACCAACAGTGGGTTCATCACCACCTTGGTTTGATTTTTGCATCCATTTCCTCGATTGTAACTATTGTTAGTCATAAATCCTGATGAAAGTTGACCGAGTGTCTCTGGGGTGATTCCCAGCATGCGAGGATAAGTCTTCTATGGTAGGTGTCATTAACAGGACAATCCCCCTTCCGTACCGCCTATGTTCCATGTACCATCTACTCTCACATACCTATAGTTTCCCTCTCATAAGGGCGGGTATATAGAGAGGTTGGTATATCGGCCGAGCAATGGTATATTGAAGGGGCGACCATTTATGGGAGTTATATAAGCCTTCATTACACATTTAAACGTTCTTCAAAACATTCAAAAACAAAACAAAATCATAAAAATGCACTAAAACCAGTCTAGGACACACCATTAATCTTTAAAAGAGATAATCACCATTTGTGTATGTGTGTGTTCATTTATTCTTAGTGTAACAAAAAAAAAAATCAAAAAAATCATAAACAAAAGATAAAAATCTATGCATTTTGTCACTCGCTCCAAAAGCTCCAAGGATTCCCGCAATCGCTTGGTCATTCCAAAATTCCCCAAAGGTGTCCATGAACCCTTTGGTCAACCCAAAAGCACCCCAAAGGTGCCCATAAGTGATGCAGGAGCATCCAACAAAATATGGGAAATCTTATATTTTTCCCTAAATTTTAGTGCATCTTGTCGGGGCCATAACTTCTCAACCGTAGCTCCGATTGATGCAAAATTTTACAGGGAGTTAGTTGGGATAATTTTAAACAAATACAATTCCTTGGAATTCTATTTGTCCAAAAAAGTCAGTTTTTGAGGCCAAATTCCATCATCTAGTGCCCCGAAATTAGGTTTTAAAATTACTCGGCTAATTTTTTATGCTTTTTGAGTTGTTCGGAGGTCAATATCTCCTAATATATTTAGAGTTAGGACTTGAAACTTCATTTTTGTCTTATTTATTGTAAGAGGGATGCGCACCCCAATTTTGGGCCCCATCTAACTCATTTCAATTTTTAGGGTTTTTAGAGAGACATCGTCATGGTGCTCACCCGTAGCCAAGCCCAATCATGGGCAGATGTTGTGGGGAATATCCAAGGAAGCACAAGTCACCTCCGGTATATCCCCAAGGATTTGGTCATACCACCTTGGTGACCTGACACACAAGGCAGTCCCCTCCACACCTTAACGAAAAGGGACTATAGGGGCACCTCTTCTAGGGCCACTCCTGTTCAGCATAGCACCCAGCACACACCCTTCCATGAGGGGTACATCTGTAGGAGAGCTCCCTTAGATGCTCGCTATGTGTTGTCACTGCATGATGAAGTGCTAGGTCAACATAGGGTTCAACGGGAGGAACCACATGATTACACTATCCCTCCTTCACCCCCTCTAGTTGTCAGGACTACAAGGACAAATCCAGAGCACAAGGCTCTTCAGGCAGGGCAAGCTAGCTCCATCCGTCCCTTTTTCACTTATGAAAGAGAGCACAAGGAAAACCCTTACCTTCCTCAAGAACAATATACATCGCGGGAGCAATATGCCTCTACAAATGCTAGCTATCAGGATCACCTACTGAGGCCAGAGCCTCGGATAAATGCCACTACCTCCAATAGAGTGAGGCGGCCTATAGAGATCTTGGATCACTACGACCGAGATAGATATCTAGGAGAGGCATCTAGGCCTTCTATACATGAGGCGGCAAGACCAACTATCTTAGAATCTGTCAAGCACATCGCACGCCGAATGCAATTCACATAGCTTGAGCTAGAGCGACTACATTTAGAGGAACTGTACCATATTAACAAAGAGCACCTTCAATTCCAGAAGGATGAGTTGTTCCAACACACTATGCAGCAGAGGACTCCAACCCCTCACATGCATAAGACAAAACATTATGAGAGGCACAACCCCCGGGTGCGAGACAAGTCTCCGCGACCTTATCGATCACCACCCCCGATGCCTCCTAGACATGAGCGGGAGGCTACTCCTATAACCAATGATGGGCGCCTTCCTCAGGCATCCACCCAAGTTTATGGGCCACTCTTATAAATTCCTCAAGAAGCCTCTAAAGAATTTGAGCAAGGAGAAGAGCAGGATGAAAAGCCCTACCAAGGCATGGGGGTGCTATCTGGCCACCCCTCCATAGGCCCCAAGTTCCTCAACAAGAACCAACCAAAGAGGAGGAGCTCAAATCCCCTGATACATGCAAAGCGCTAGAGCACTTAGAGTCGGTAGAGACCAAGATTTTAGATATCCCAAGGCCCAACTTACATGAGGCTCCTTTCAAAGAGGTGAAAGCACGAGATTTCGAAAATAAAAAGAAACACTAATTGCTGCAATGTAAACTAACTAGCTTGATGCACGAAGTAAAGCGGATGTAATCGAATAAAAAACAAACATAAAAGGAGAAAGCAGGAGCACAACCCTTTTTATTAATGTGATTCCAACTCGGTTACAATACATCTCCTCCCTTTTCAGGGGCTAGGAGAGTTAGCATGTTTCCATTACAAAAGTGAATAGTGATCTCCTTTCCGCATGCCCACATGCAAAATGGGCGGGCCAAAGCGTTGTCGCCGCTGGTGTTGATGAATCCTCGCTTCTTGCTACTCCTACGTGCAAAGAAACAACCAAGGCGTTAGTAGCACCTGCTATGAATAGGGAAAGTTTGTTCTTTGAAATTAACAAAAGATGCATGCAAAAGATTGTCAAATACAGTGAATAAAATGAATCTAAGTCACCTGCAAATTTAATAGAAACCAAAAGACCTTACCAGATGGCCACTGCCATTGAAACAGTCGGCCAATCTACTTTCGACTGTAATTCGTCCCTGGGTGGGACGAATTCTGCTGTTATTCGTCCCCGGGTGGGACGAATTCTACTATGTTAGGAAAGCCAAAATGATCCATCTAAATGTCGAACCCCGGGGTCTCCAAAACACCTGCAGACAAAGGGGTTAAGTAATTGGGGCCATTTTGGGATGACCCAGATGGTCGGATTCTCCCAATTTGGCCTCTATCCTCGGGAATTCGATGTCGCTACCTGCAAGTTAGTGAGAGCTACACAATCGACAAAGCATGATAATGTTTGATCAAAATCTTATGAAATCGAAATTAGAGACTACTTAAACAACATAGCATAGAATAGAGATAAAAAAATGATAACTAAAATGAAACTTAAAAGAAAAGTGTGGGGTGCCCAAATGGGCCGCCCACCGTTAGAACTTGATTTCGACGCCAATCCACTAGGGATGGGCTCAAAATCTCTTGGGATTGTGTTGTCGGCAAATTGGTGGATTCAAGGTGGTCAAATGTTGGGTTTGGGTTCGGATCCACGCTTCCAAAAGCCACCCAATAACCTCCCTTGCGAAAGAGATTAATGGATGTGAGAAGGTGAATCAAAAAGGATGCAAATGGGTGTTCAATTGGGCAGCACTTCGTTGCTTGAAAATGCCTCCAACCTCTCCTCATTTGGGTGGGAAAGTCCACCATTTTATAGACCCATGGGGTCTCTTTGGAGGGGCATGCAGGGATGCCATGTGGCGGCCATGCCTTCCCAAGAGGGAGGAGACTCCTCCCTGACTTGGGCTTCCATGATCGCCCTTGTGACGAGTCCACTAACTGCCAACCTACCCACCTACACGCGCATGCATGGCAGGAGGCAATAATTGACTGTCCTTGGCTGCCACTTGGCGGCATTTTTCTTTTTGCCCATTAAACCTGGAATTCGTCCCGACCAGAGACGATTTCAGAATTCGTCCCTGGGTGAGACGAATCCCGGTTAGTATTCGTCCCTGGGTGAGACGAATACTGGGCAAAGTGCCTGAATGTGCCAAATTGCTTCTTGACCTTACAAAATTGCTATGAAAGTGGTTAGGACCACTGTTTAACCTCTGAGGGCTGCCCTAGGGGTTGTGTGTGTCAAAGCGATCAGTGTTTGCAGTCACATAATCGGATTGGTGCTATTTTGGTGTCTACAGATGCCCCTTTTTGGGATGCGCTTGTGCATGGCGCAGCGCCGAGCAAAAATAGATAACCAAAGCACTAATGATTAGGGTTTCTTGGTAACCTAACCAACTTTTGATGCCCCAAGCATGGAAAGGGCATGCATTCTTGAATCCTTGCTTCCGACGAGCTAAGGAATTTGATTTCAAGTATTAACCTATTTTGGTGAGGTGTGACTTGAGCTTGGACATTGATCAGTCATGATTAGGCAAAGGGCGCAACCTTTTGTCCATAGGGGAACCTTGTGTTCATGATTCACGAAATGCCAAGTGTTTGATCAATTTGTGATTATTGCTTGTTTACTGCCCCAAGCAGGAGCGTAATTGTCTTTGTCAATGATTCTTTGAATGCATGTCATTTTCCTTGATTGGGTGTGTGCTTGTTGATTGGTGACTAAGTGTGACTACCCCCTCAAGCGACGAATCGATGAGGGAATGACCTTCATGAGAAAAGCGACGAGTCGCTTGACCCAAGATGACTTGTGCAAGGGTGCCTTTAGATGGTTTATCGTTAAGCATGTGCAATTTTTCCAACATTTGGACCTATTTTTGGTGGGTGTTAACCCTTTTTGCGATGCTGTTTGGAGCTGAAATTGGCAAAAATTCGTCTTCCCATGGAGCGGTCCGGCTAAGATAGCCTTCTTAGGGAGTAGGATAATGACAATTTGTGACCCCAACGTCTATTTTGTATGCTCGGGATGTCAAGTGCAACAGCACTCACATCGGGCAAATTTATTGTCTATTTTTAGTGCATTTTTGTTCATTTTTTGATGTTTTTGAAGTTTTTGGCCTGAATTCGTCCCAGGGTGGGACGAATTCTAGCTTTAGAATTCGTCCCTAGGTGGGACGAGTGCTAACTAGAGTGCTCATCCCAGTAAAGGATGAATTCCAGCTCAAAGGCCTATTTAAGGGCCAAAACTTGAGTTTGGGCTCATTTGTGTCTAATTTTTCTTGCGATTTGGAGCTCTAGGGAGGAGGAGGTAAATTCTGCGAAGCGAAGCGCTGCCGAGATTTTCCCTGCCATCATGAGTACACAAACTGGTTCGAGCGGCAGAGCCGAAGCGAGACCCGTAAGTGCTCCCTAGAGTTTATTTTTGTTTTTAAAACTGTAAGTGTGTTGTTTTTCTGTACAGTTCTTTTCCATGATTTTAATTAATTTTTTTGTTGAATTGTTTTCTTTTGCAGGTTGTTAGGAGCCGGTACCGTGTACCCACTGCTTTCACTGAGGCACGGGGGGCACTGAATGAGGCTGACTGGGAGTGGCTTGATGCCCTTGGGCTCAAGCAGGTGGCTCGACTGGAGCCTGTGGTCCCGGATCAGGCCTATCTGACGGCCCTGATCAAACTTTGGGATCCACGGACCAACACCTTCCATCTCCCGACAGGGGAGATGACTGTGACTCTAGAGGATGTCTATCGGCTTCTTCGAATTTTGATAGATGGACTGCCCATCAGGACATCACCGCGTGATCAGCGGACTACTGTACTGACGAGATGCTTCGGGCATGGGGAGCGGTTGGGCGTAGAGAACCCAGTGGAGACGATCGAGGTGGACTGCCAAGTTGGCAGGATTTTGGTTGGATGGTGGCAGGAGAGGGGTGTGTTAGGAGTGAGGCACGCATTCCTGATGGGCCTCATTTCTAACATGTTATTACCTGACTCGTCAGGTGCAAGGTTCCCATGGAACCTACTGGATTTGGTGTGGCAGTTGGTAGAGTGCCTGATAGAGGCACCGCTGATCCTGAGATGGGGACAGACATTGTTGGCACAGCTCTACGGGGAGCTGTATGGGGTCCGCTATCGACAGCGAAAGGGGGTCAGCTGTAGTTATCTATTGTAGTGCTGGGGTTGGCAGCACATAGCAGTTGAGAGGCCAACCGGGTTACCATGGATGACTCGGGCGGCGATGGAGGATAAGGAGATAGGTTATGCAGTTTTGTGGTGGCGGTCTAGAGAGCAAGGGTAGAGTCGACGGTGGGCAGGTGCCGTAGGGCACTATGTCGATGCCTTCTCTCGGCTCACTCTAGGGGAGGTGGTTTGGCACCCTTATCGGGACTGTCTAGCCTGGCCGAAGGCTGGAGAGTGGCTCCGACGGGTACGTAGGGAGCGGTGGTTGATTGGGCGACACGGGACCGAGCATGAGTTCTTCTCATATAGCCAGGTGACACGATAGTTTGGGGTGCGCCAAGGGTTTCTTGGTGAGCCCGTGGTCTATCGACATCGGGGAGATGAGAGGACTCTAGATCGACCGGTCATCGCGCCATTGGGTGAGGATTCAGATGCGGTGATCGACGTCCCGGACGTGGATGACGTCGGGACTACCACTGAGTATGACTCGTGGTGGGTACTACGGCGATGGAGAGGAGAGGGGCCACTGGGAGGCACGGAGGTGGCAGCGGAGGGTGTTGAGGCACTAGGGGATGATTGGGGAGCTCCGTTGGAGGATGCGAACATGGTTGAGGTGGGGGATGAGGATGTAGATTTGGGAGCTCCGGATCAGTCGGAGATGCAGGACATGGAGGAGAGGGGGGGGGGGGGGTTTTCAGAGGGTTTGGGGATATGGAGGAGATGGAGTCTGGGGTACGCGTTGAGAATGCACGGTTGGTAGAGCTACTATGGATACGAGATCAGGAGCTGGGGGATGCGCTGCGGGAGAGGGATCTCCTACGGGCTCAGCTAGCAGAGCGGGATAGGGTTTTGGCACAGCGCGATGATGCAGTAGCTTACTACCATCGATGGGAGGTAGAGTGGTTTCGACATCGGCTAGATTTGGAGAGGGAGGTCATCCGCCTCGGTGGGCGGCTACCTGAGCCATCGGGAAGTGGATCTTCACGTCGGACGAGGGATAGTGCTACTGAGCAGTCAGCATCATCTCGTCACGGGCGATTGGATGAGGGAGGTGGCAGTAGGCATGATGTGGGGGCTAGCAGTAGCCATCCTGAGGGGTCCCATAGGACCCACACCATGGGGGGTAGTTCCCGTCGCATCGATCCTGCGTGATCATGGTGGTCGACGCCTTAGGGTGGGTGATTTTGTTATATGATTGCGGGGTCTGAGGACCAGTTTTGTAGCCTACGGGCATTTTTTTGATGATATATATATATATATATATATATATCGATTTTATTTTGGTTATGCACATGTGATGATTTGATCTTATGCATGATGGTTGATGAATATGGATGTATGCATGTTTATTTATTTTGATGGATGCATATGTTATGATGAATGCAAATGTTTTTTATTTATATGTGATATGCAAAATGAAATGGATGGATGGAATTTGTGATGGTTGGTTATGGCACCATAGACTATTTAGGACTCTGTTTATTTTGTTTTTAGGCGATTGCTATGATGCATGACTTTGTATGTATACATGTGGTTTTTCTCTTTTTTTTGTATTTTTTGATGGTATTGCAAAGATGGAAAGTAGCGCAGTTGGTTTAGAAATGTAGCTAAGGTTTTCTGAGACTCAGACGGTTTTAACTCACTAGCCATGACTGTACTTTGTCTTACAAGACTTTTGACCAAGGTATGAATCGAACTCATTTTTGACCAAGCTATTTCACATCCCTGTGTGTGCAATTGAGTTCATTTATGTGGTATTTGTCAGGATACCGCCATTGCCAGATGGGCTTTCAACCGAACCTGTACTGAGGATCACCTAATTAGCTCCACTAACTCCTTTGTTGTATTTAGTTAGATTAATCTGCGGTGTTATCTAGGATACCATAAGCTAGCTCATCCACATGCAAACATTGATCTGTACACAAGTTAATGTGACAGATATATCGTCATGCGAGAAGTTTACCGCCAGTGACCGATAGGCTATCAACCAAACCGATACTGAGGCTTGCCTCATGACCTGTTAAAATGCTGAGAGTTCTAGGGATTCAAGTTCAACTCCCTTCTTTTCTTCAATTGTATTGGGATACTTGCTCCTTTGTAGTGATAAAATCACTGTTTATTTTTGTTTTATTTGTTTTTCTTTTGAGCAAGGGATTTGGATATGGAGTGACGAGAATCACTATTGTATGTGCTTTTTGATGTATGCACTATGGGATGTCAAATTTTTGGAGTTTTGACGTTTTGCAAATTTTTGATGTTTTGCAACTATTGAGAACTTTGGGATTCTTAGGGAATTGGGTAGGGAGGATGCTTGTCCTTTTGCCAACTCTCAACATTCTTTGGGTCATTCGCACAGGGGGATGAGCAAGATAACCGTTTCGCTTATGGTGACCTGGATTACTGTGCAGGTTTCATCTTTCGTTCACACAACTTGGGAATTGTTTTATGTGTTTTAATTTGTGTTGGGATGCTACGTAACAAGGCGTATTTCAAGTAGAACTCTACCTTCTTAAAATCTGTCTGACTCTGTACATTACGTGGCTAAAGAGCAAAATGATGACTGAATTACGAAAACTCTTGATACATTAGAAGACCACTGACTCTTAGTGTGGTAAAAAGCGGTAAATGGCATTTGTTTGCTGTTTTGTAAAATGGAAAAGTGTGGAACAAGATGGACTAGCAGAACAATTACAGCCTATGGTGCCTTTGACCTGTACGACCACAAATATGCAATGTATGGATGCAATGCTTAATGCAGCTATGTATTTTTGTATTTTTGATGGATTGATTTTTGTGAATATGAAGATGAGATGCGAGAAAAGCTCTCTATTGATGAATTTGAGCATGCCTAGAAATGAGATGCAAATTTTTGTTATTTTTGATGATTTTTGGATTTTTTTTTTTTTTTTTGGATTGTTTTGATTGACCAAGCGATTTTAAGGATCCTTGGAGCATTTTTGGGATTGACCAAGCGATTTTAGAGATCCTTGGAGCATTTTGGGATTGACCAAGCGATTTTAGAGATCCTTGGAGCATTTTGGGATTGACCAAGCGATTTTAGAGATCCTTGGAGCATTTTTGGGATTGACCAAGCGATTTTAGGGATCCTTGGAGCATTTTTGGGATTGACCAAGCGATTTTAGGGATCCTTGGAGCATTTTGGGATTTGGCTCTCTTAGATATGAAATGGGCACAGATGACTGATGTTCAAGGGTTCTGTTTCCTTGATTTCATCAAGAGAAGCTAGCCGGTATGTCTCGGGTCCTATTTTGCTATCAATGACATATGGACCTAACCAATTTGCCGTGAACTTGTCCCTTAGGTGGGATGGCAAACTAGAATTCTGTTGGTTTTCCTTCAAAACCAAATCACCAACCCGAAAGTCCCTCGGGTGAACTTTCATGTTGTAAGCTTTCTTAAGTCGCTCTTGATAAATACGTAAATGCTCGAGAGCATTAACGCGTCGTTCGTCAAGCAACGTAAGCTGGTCTAACCGGGCTTGCCATGCAGTGTCATCATCGATGAACTCTTGCATTGATATGCGCAAGGAAGGAATCTCCAACTCTAGAGGCATGACTGCCTCGGAGCCATACACGAGCAAAAACGGAGTGGCCCTAGTGGGTGTCCGAATGCTAGTGCGATAGGCCCATAGGGCAAGTGGGATTTGAATGTGCCAATCCTTATGACTGTCTGTGACGATCTTTTTAAGGATGGCAACTAGCATTTTGTTTGACGCCTCTGCTTGCCCATTCGCCTACGGATAATAGGGTGTCAAAAAACTATGCTGAATTTTGTACTTTGTGGTCAAAGCACGCACGTCTTTGTTCTTGAATGGCGTCCCATTATCCGAGACTATTTTGGATGGAATACCAAAATGACATATGATGTTATGCAAAATGAACTCCACAATGCGGGGTCCTGTCGTAGAGGTAAGCGAAACTGCTTCCACCCACTTGGTAAAATACTCTGTGGCCATTATGATAAACGTGTGACGGCCTGACGATGTAGGGGAGATCTTTCCAATTAGATCGAAGCCCCACTACAAAAATGGCCAAGCAGATTGGACTGTCTGCAAGGCCTAGGAAGGTACGTGCATCAAATTGGCATGATGTTGACACTTCACGCACTTCTTGACATATGCGCAACAATCTCGCTCTAAAGATGGCCAATAATAGCCCATGCAAAGAATGCGCTTTGCGATGGCCATACCACTAAAGTGGCCACCACATGTACCATCGTGCGCTTGGGCGACTGCCCAAGTGGACTCTTGCTGGTCCAAGCAATGAAGGAGGATTCCTTCATAGCTGCGACGATACAAAATGTCTCCTATCAAGACATACTTAGCCGCTTTCTTCTTGAGTGCTCGTTTTGCGGCATGCGTCAATCCAAGCGGGAGATTACCTAACTTGAGGTAGTCTCTAATGGGTAAATACCAGTCTTGTTGATCAGAAACCTCGACAGTATGAACAACCAATCCCTCTTGAAGTTCATCCCTAGCGAACGCTGAATGGGATAGAACCTATAAGAATAGCATTGTGTTGCTATTAATGGGAGTAGGGGAGAACAAGGACCCCCAGTTGGCATGTTTCAGACGATCTTGGATTCGAGAGAACTTATCCGAGGATGGTTCAATCTGGATCATGTGGATTCCTGGCGTCAAGTCTGAGCTTGCACGCTCCATCATGGATTGCGATAAGGTTTTGACTTGAATGGTTGTCATATCACCGAAAAGGTCTTGCGGGATTAGTGACCCCAAGGAGGCCATTGTGTCCGCAAAATGATTCGATGATCGAGGGAGTGCCTCGATGTCATACCACTCAAGTTTTGCCAAGAATTTGTCCACAAGGGCTTTATAAGCCTGCAGAACTGGGCATTTGCATTGATATACCCCTTTGACTTGATTGACTATTAACAACGAATCACCAAAGATGTTCAGTCATTTGATGTTCATGGCGATTGTTGTCGAAGACCTATGAGCAAGGCTTCATACTCTGCATTATTGTTGGTGCATGGGAAGTTTAATTTAAATGACAGGGGCATTGGAGCGCCCTGCGGTGTGAAGAATACAATTCCCGTGCCACCACCTTGCTCACATTTAGAACCATCGAAGAATAGGGTTATGTCGGCTCGTGACTCGGGCTCATCGAGAATCCGGCGATTCCGAGACATGGAAGACCCCATCATCGGGTAGTTCTATGACTAGAGGCTGATCGTCTTCAAGAGGAGCCTCTGCTAGTTGATCGGCTATGACTTGTCCTTTGATAGATTTTTGTCCAATAAACTCTATGTCAAATTCCATCAACAACATGATCCATTTCGTCGTGCGACTACTATGATAAGTACGACTCATCATGTATCGCAATGGATTCTCCTTAGACACAACATACGTAGTGTTGCTCAACATGTAGTGGCATAGCTTTTTGGTAGCAAACACCACTGCCAAGCAGAGTTTCTCAACGTATGCATAGTTAAGTTCATAACTGACCAGGGTGCGGCTAAGATAGTAAGTAGCCTGTTCCTTGTGAAGTTCATTCTTCTGGGCTAGCATGGCGCCCAGTGCCACCTCAGTAGCTGAGATGTATAAGTAGAATGACACTCCTGGTCTAGGTGGTGCCAATACTGGCGACGAAGCCAGGTATTGTTTGATTTCGTCAAAGGCTGACTGGCACTCGTCATCCCAGTGAAATGTAACCCCCTTGTGCAATAATTTGTTCATGGGTCGGCACTTGTCAGATAATTGTGCTATAAAGCGTTTAATCGACGTGACCTTTCCCTACAGACTTTTGAGCTGCTTGATGGTAGTTGGGGGAACCATTTCAAGGATTGCCTTGACTTTCTTTGGGTCCACCTCGATGCCTCGCTTTGAGACTATGAAACCCAAGAGTTTTCCAGATGTGATGCCAAATACGCACTTCTTGGGATTTAGTCTAACTTTATGCTCCATGAGGCGATCGAGGATCTTGCTTAAGTCATCGATATGATTTGAGCGCAAAAGAGACTTGGCTAACAAATCATCCATGTAATCTTCCAAAGTTTTATGCATGTAGTCATGGAAGATGTACGTCATGGCACGTTGGTAGGTGGCGCCAGCATTTTTAAGGCCAAAAGGCATGACCTTATAACAAAATGTCCCCCAAGGCATTGTGAACGCCGTTTTTAGTTGGTCTTCAGGATTGATACGAATCTGATTGTATCCCGAGAAACCATCCATGAGGGAGAGCATTTCGTGACCTTCTGTAGCGTCTACCAACGCGTCGATGCTCGAAAAGGGGAAATCATCCTTAGGACTCGCTTTGTTTAGATCTCAAAAATCGGTGCATATGCGAATCCTCCCGTCGGGCTTCTTGACGGGAACCATGTTGGACAGCCATGGCGGATAATCCATGTAGATGACAAACTGTGCATCCAACAGCTTTTGCAATTCATCTTTGACCATCAAGGCCACTGTTGGGTGCATCTTACGTAGTTTTTGCTTTACGGGCTTGATTGTCGGATCAAGCGTTAAATTATGCGTGACTAGCTACGGGTCTAGTCCTGGCATATCCTTGTATGACCATGCAAAAACCTCCTTCTTCTCTTTGAGAAGGGCAATGTAGTCGGCTTGCTCTTCGGGGGAAAGACTTACCCCCAACTTGAGAATCTATGGATTCATTGGATCTATGCCGATATCTACGTCAGTCGTCTCCTCGATTGACATGTGGGATCCGTCCTCCAACTGATGTGGAGTCGGGATCAAATGGATATCATTAGCTGAATTTAAATCTGCGTTGGGAACCTCGGGTTCCTCTTCAGCCTAAAAAATATCTTGAGTTGTCCCTGGGGTAAAATGAGGCATCTTATCGAAAGGCCAATACTCTGATGGTGAGAGAGGTGAATTGACGTGATCCCAGTCGATGGCATCTGTGTCTAGATGCAATGACCATGCTGGATCGGCCGGATTGCGGATGGGTGCGATCAAATCAATGGAGATCATGTGGATGGAATGAATTTGGTCTCCATTACCGTGGGTATGATAACTTGAACATTCTGGATGCTCCCTATACTCTGGATCTGGCTCTAGGGGAATGGGCACGAACGGATCGGCCCTATGTGCTAATAGGAGGACAGGGTCTTCCCTCGACACTGATGCCCTTATAGGGTCTCGGGGTGGACGGTGCTCATCGTGAATTTGGAGCCATGGATCCAACACTTGGTCCCACCCCACTGGGTCTACATACCATTCATGCCCTAACCTTATGCCTAATTGTCCCATTAGATCTTCATGAGTTAAGGGGCGGTTGTGACTTGTTGCCTTTGTTGCATCGCACATGTGATTGAGATAGTCCATCTCAGTCTCATCTTCTGAATCACTGTCGGAGATCAAAAAATGTTCATTTTCTTCCACAACTGCTTGCGACATTAAGGGTTCACCTTGTTCCAGCAAATTAATCTGGTCCCATTGCGGTTGTTCCACACTTGGTGGAGGGACCTGATTCTCTTGACACAGCTCTGGCTCGACTGGAACCTCTAAAGGGAATAGTTTCAAAAAGATCTCTGGACACCGTTTATGTTCTCCTTGGGAGTTAGTGTCCGAACTTTCACCTCTCTCTAGCAAAGGAGAGGGATTACTGATGTTGCCAAGGGTGTTTGTTGACCATGGGAGGTAATCTCCCAATGTATATTCTGTATTTGGGTTGGCATAAGGATCTGATGCCAATCCCCCCTTGTTGCCTATTCCTAGGCCTTGCATGTTTTCCACCAAGATGTCTAAGGGCAGGGGGTGGTTGAACCCTACTCCCGACTTATCATATGGCATTTGGTATCTTGGTTGGCAAAGGACACGCATCCCTTGCTCATATCTACCTAACCCATATCCATGCCAATTGCATTGGCCGAGATATCTCAGAGCGAAGTCCGGGTTTGACAGATAATTGATATTTTTAGCAAAAGGCTCTTCATCTTCATCCTTTTGCTTGCATGGTTCAACACCATGATCAAGGCCCCCATACACAAAATTAGTCTGGTTTGGTGGGTAACCTAGAGGAACAACTGTCCCTATGGGAAGGCGAGGTCTCCCCATGTCCTGTACTGATTCTAACGCGGGCGTTGCCACAACATTCTGCACTAGATACTCCCCCAGGCCCGTACTGGCCATTTCAACAGTAATTGTTGATGCTTGGGAGGGAGGGAACGGGAGGCCTTCCTGAGTCCATTCCATGTTTGGTGGGTTAGGAGTCTCAGCTTCCGTTGTGCTAGGTGTTTCTTCTGTTGATACTATTGATATTGTTGGCAACCCCTCTTCTAGGGGTTGAGCCTCTTCCAGGATCTGTTTTCCCTTGTCCTTCTGTTTAGCCATGACAGGTGGCATTGGTAGTGAAGGAGCAGATGATGAAGACTCACCTAGCTAGGATTTTGATGATTTGGTCACCAGTGGTGCCTACGGTATTGGACCCTGTTTAGATGGATTTAACTAGAAATCCAAATGCGTTGAAGGGAGGGTCGATTGAGGCATTAATTGCACCGCATTGCAATATTTGAAGGGTTCTAAGTCCATCGGGACTACATGAACTTCTCCTTCAAATGCATACTTTAGACACTGGTGAGCGATCGAAGGGACACACTTCATGTCCCTGATCCATGGCCGCCCTAGCAGTATGTTGTAAGCCATCTCGCCTTCCAAAACATGGCACAATGTTGGTATCGTCTTTTGTCCTACCTGGACAGGCAGAACAATTGTGCCGACTGTCGAGCATATTGCATCGTTGAATGCTCGCAGTGTGTATGTGGAAGCCGTGATATGAGAGGCTGGCAGCTTCAGATGTTTTAATGCTACGGTGGTAATGATGTTACTGGATGAGCCAGTATCTACCAACACTCTCTTGTACGGGATCCCGTTGACCCGTGCGATAACGTGCAGGGGTGGATCTGCCATGTCATTCGATATTGTTTTAACTTCATCCTCTCTGAAGGTAATGATCGGCTCCGTACATCGTTTCACATGTCCCACGAAGTTATTGAAAGAATTCACTTCGTGAGGTTATAACTCGATGGCTTTCAAAATTTCCATGAGAGCTTCTCTATGGGGTGTTGACTATTGAATAAGCTCATAAATGGAAAGCCTAGCCGATGTGGTCCGCAAACTCTGCGTGAGTTTGGTCCGTATCGTGACCTCGGGTCTAGGCGGAGGCAACTGCACAGGGCATTGTTGAGGCTGCGACGTTGTTGGAACTTCCCTTGTAGCTGCCTCGGGGGCAACTCCTGGGTACTTTTTGTTCCTGGTCACTATGCTGATCATTCCCACAAATCCTTGCATGGGAAGATTCTGTCGCACCTCATTGACCTGAAGAGGTTTTTCCTGTGCCTCGTGGGCAGGCAAAGGGTCCTTGAATACCCCCATCTGTTGATTATTTGGCGCTATGGGGTTGTCCACGGCCAATGTTTTATTATCGATCAAATCTTGGATTAATCCCTTGAATTTCCAACATCCATTCAGGTCATGTCCCCTTCGCCTATGGAACCTACAATATAATTCCTCTCTGTATCCCTTAGGCTTGGGAGCGTTAGGATCTACAGTTTGGATTTCTGGAAGGGTGACTAAATTTGTCGCTGACAAGCGGTCAAATAGGGAGTCCCTGGACTCCGCATAAGGGGTGAATTGTCGCCTAGGGCGACGCTGCTGATTTTGCTCCTATTTTTTATTATCTCTTTCATAGCTAGGAGGCACTACCTGATAATTAGCCTTTTGGGGCTGTATTTCTTGCACAAGCTTGGGGACATTTATCGCAACTTGATTAACCGCAGCGGGTTGTGATTGCGTAGTCCCGGTCTTAGTGTTTTTATTCCACTCTTTCTTTTTAGGCTTGGCGATTGCGCCTTCGCCTATTTTGATCTCTTCTATAACTCTGGCTTGCGCCAAAGCTTCTTCTAGGCTGGCGTATTGCTGCAGCAGCAATAGCCCAGAGATCGATTTCAGACAACTCCGTGCAAACATCTGTGTGAGGTCAGACATAGGGGGAAGGTAGGGTAGCTTAGAAAGCAAAGCCCTCCATCGATTCTCGTATGCTGCCATTGTCTCTTCCTCATATTGCCTGAGGCTAGCTAGATCACTCAGTGATGCCTTCTTCTTTGTGTTGAAGGCAAAGCGTTCAAGAAACGCATCTACTAATTGATCTAGGTTGTTTATGCTTGTGTTTTGGTAACTCGTGTGAACCAATCCGAGGCTAGGGCCTACGAATGTGGTTATGAATGTCCTAAGCAACAATGCATCATTATCTTGAATGCCGAAGCATTGGCTCAGGAATCTTGTGACATGTTCTTGTGCATCCTCTTCACCTTTAAAGACTGCCAATTGAGGCAACTTGAAATGTTCGGGGTAAAGAGGTGTGGGCACTGAGGGATGCACTGGATGACTGCAGAGTTGACGTAACGTGGGCTTTTGATGCCCAGAAGCTTTTGTCTCCACAGACTCCAAATGCTCTAATAGCGCTTTGTATGCATCGAAAGATTTGATCTCTTCCTCTTTTGTTTGCTCCCGTTGTGAGTTATGGGAGACTGGAGGCCTATGGGGGGGTGGCCGAATGGCAGCCCTCCCGCCTTGATAGGGCGTTTTGGCCCATTCTATTTCTGGTTCATATTCCTCATGAACTTCCTGAGGAGTCTCTGGGCGAGACCTATGACCCTGAGTGAATCCCCGCTGAGGGTATCCATCATTGTTTCGGGGAGTGGCCTCCCTCTCGGGTCTATAAGGTCTCGGAGGCAAAGCTTGACGAGGTCACGGAGACCTGTCCTGCACCAAAGGGTTATGCCTCTCATATTGTTCTACTTTTTGGGTGCGAGGGGTTGGCACCCTCTCAGGTAGTTTATAACGCAGCTCATCCGCTTCACGCTGCATGCGCTCTTTATTAAGGCGGTATAAGTACTCTAACTCCTGATGACCTTGCTCAAGCTGCGTGATTCGGGCTTGGCGGGCGGCATGTCTGGCGACTGTCGGGTCAATTTGGTCTGCCATATTTTGCTCAGGAGGCTTGAATGTTTCTCCTATGTATTTGCCTCGGTCTTGATGATCTAAAATTTCAATGGGTCGCTTCCCTCTATCGAGGTTGGTGGCATTTACTTGAGGCTCTGGCCTCGATGGGTGACCATGATATCTAGCAGGTGTGGAAACGCAAGGTTCCCGCACTGTATGTTGTTCTCGAGGAATGCGATGGTCTTCCTCGTACTCCCTTTCATGGGTGTGAAAGGGGCGGGGAGAGTTAGCTCGCCCTGTGTGGAGAGCCCTGCGCTCTGGGTTTTGTCTTTCTATTCTAATGGGAGGCAAAGGAGAGGTACCGTATTCATGCTGTCTCTCCTCATGGACACTGTGCCTCTCTAGCGCTTCATCGTGCTGTGGCCACTCAGATCTAGCCTCAAAAGGCGGTTTTCTATTTACATCGAGTGCCACATGTAAAGCTTCTTCCCGAAAGGGGCTGTGTTGAATGGGCAAACTCCACAGAGGAGGGTCCCAATAATTCCTTCTTGATGTGGCCTGATGTGGACTCTCTTGTAGGCCAGACCGCCAAGGCGGTATGGCCAAGTCCTCAGGGCTAAAGCGAAGGTGACCAGCGCCCTCTCTTTGTGCACCTTCCGCAGCATCCGCCCTTGATTGGGCTTGGCTACGGGTGTACACCATTGTGGTGCTTCTCTACTAGCTAAGCAGATTTTTATCTCGTTTATGATGATTTTTCTTTTTGTTACACTAAGCAGAAATGAACACACACATACACAAACAATGATTATCTCTTTTAAGGATTAATAGTGTGTCCTAAAGCTGGTTTAGTGCATTTTGATGTTTTGTTTTGTTTTTGCAAGTTTTGAAGAACGTTTAAATGCATAATGTTGGCTCATATGACTCCCATAAATGGTCGCCCCTTCAATATACCATTGTCGGACCGATATACCAACCTCTCTATATACCCGCCCTTACGAGAGGGAAACTATAGGTACGTGAGAGCAGATGGTACGTGGAACATAGGCGGTACGAAAGGGGGATTGTCCTGTTAATGACACCTACCATAGAAGACTTATCCTCGCATGCATGGGAATCACCCCAGCGACACTCGGTCAGCTTTCGTCAGGATTTACGCCTAACAACAGTGACAATCGGGGAAATGGATGCAAAGCTAAGCCAAGGTGGTGATGAACCCACCGTTGGTCTTGCTCAAGGGCTGGGGTCTTACGACCAGCTCCTTGGTTAAAAACGTGCCACGTGATGTGTGTGTGGTTTATTTTACTTAAAATTGAAACATGCAAGCAACCACTATTTTCTTTAAGCACGCAAGAATTGACAGAAAATGAAAGCAGAAAATCAAAAAATGACAAAGACAGTTTTGGAACCCTTACCTCTTTTCTACCCAGACTTGCTATTTCTGATCCTCGGCTCTAAAAATTTATAGACAAAAATTCGTCCCTCTGTGAGACGAATTACAGAACATAATTCGTCCCTGCCAGAGACGAATTTAAATTCATCTCAGGGTCAGACGAATTACAGTAAAGTATTCATCACAGTCAGAGACGAATAACAGTCAAAATTTAAAAAATTGTACCTGTCAAGCACAAAACACAAAAATGGATCAGTTACTTGATCTTAAAAACTAGGGGACAGAGTCCCACCGTGATCGCCACTGAAAGCACGAGATTCCGAAAATAAAAAGAAACACTAATTGCTGCAATGTAAACTAACTAGCTTGATGCACGAAGTAAAGCAGATGTAATCGAATAAAAAACAAACATAAAAGGAGAAAGCAGGAGCACAACCCTTTTTATTAATGTGATTCCAACTCGGTTACAATACATCTCCTCCCTTTTCAGGGGCTAGGAGAGTTAGCATGTTTCCATTACAAAAGTGAATAGTGATCTCCTTTTCGCGTGCCCACATGCAAAATGGGCGGGCCAAAGCGTTGCCGCCGCTGGTGTTGATGAATCCTCACTTCTTGCTGCTCCTCCTGCATGCAAAGAAACAACCAAGGCGTTAGTAGCACCTGCTATGAATAGGGAAAGTTTGTTCTTTGAAATTAACAAAAGATGCATGCAAAAGATTGTCAAATACAGTGAATAAAATGAATCTAAGTCACCTGCAAATTTAACAGAAACCAAAAGACCTTACCAGATGGCCACTGCCATTGAAACAGTCGGCCAATCTACTTTCGACTGTAATTCGTCCCTGGGTGGGACGAATTCTGCTGTTATTCGTCCCCGGGTGGGACGAATTCTACTATGTTAGGAAAGCCGAAATGATCCATCTAAATGTCGAACCTCGGGGTCTCCAAAACACCTGCAGACAAAGGGGTTAAGTAATTGGGGCCATTTTGGGATGACCCAGATGGTCGGATTCTCCCAATTTGGCCTCTATCCTCGAGAATTCGATGTCGCTACCTGCAAGTTAGTGAGAGCTACACAATCGACAAAGCATGATAATGTTTGATCAAAATCTTATGAAATCGAAATTAGAGACTACTTAAACAGCATAGCATAGAATAGAGATAAACAAATGATAACTAAAATGAAACTTAAAAGAAAAGTGTGGGGTGCCCAAATGGGCCGCCCACCGTTAGAACTTGATTTCGACGCCAATCCACTAGGGATGGGCTCAAAATCTCTTGGGAGTGTGTTGTCGGAAAATTGGTGGTTTAAGGTGGTCAAATGTTGGGTTTGGGTTCGGATCCACGCTTCCAAAAGCCACCCAATAACCTCCCTTGCGAAAGAGATTAATGGATGCAATGATAGATAAAACAGCAGTTTGATAATTCATCCGAGATGGATTAAATAATACATCTACAGGCTGAAATAGCCCGGAGGTTACGAAATCATCCGAGGCTGAAATAGCCCTTGTTGTAACTTAATAACAACATGCTAATAATAATGTAATAATAGCAAATATACGCTAACATCCCCCCTTATTACATTATTTGGGTAATAATATAACTACTAGCTATACTAACATCCCCCTTGATTACATCATTTTGCAATACAAAGAGAGCTGCGAAACAATTCAAATTTGACACGTGCAAGTGCCTTAGTGAAAATTTCTGCAACTTGAGCATCGGTGGGAATGTGCTGAAGCTGAATTCGATGCCTTGAAACTTCATCTCGAATGAAATGACATTGTGTGTCAATGTGTTTTCATGATGGACTAGATTCTTGACTAGGTTCAGAACACCCTGATTTTCGCAAAACAAGTGTATTGGAGATTTGGATGGATGACCCATACTTTTCAGAATGCGATGCAACCATATCACTTCGCACATAGCTTCACGTGTGATGCGATACTCTACCTCTGTTGATGAAATAGCAACCACCTGTTGCTTCTTGCTGTGCCAAGAGACAGGACCGGATCCAAGATGAAAAATATATCCTAAAGTTGACTTGCGATCATCAAATGATCCGGCATAGTCGGAGTCCATGTATCCTTGCAAGAAGAATTTGTTGTTCCTCTTGTATTCTAGGCCATATTCTATTGTGCCACGGACATAGTGAAGAACACGTTTTGCTACTTTCCAATGAGTGGTCTTAGGCTCCTGCATGAACCTCGAAAGATAGTTGACAGCAAATACGAGATCTGGCCTAGTATTGGTCAGATATATGAGACTCCCAATCAACTATCGATAGAGAGTACCATCTACCTAAGGTGAATCATCATATCACAATAACTGAAGTCCAGTCTCCATCGGAGTTGCCATTGGCTTGCAATCAGTCATGCGATATTTTTCTAGCAATGTCTTGGCATATTTTTTCTGAGACACTTTGATGGAGTGCTCCTTCTGGCTAAATTCCAGACCAAGACAGTAATGGAGAAGTCCTAGATCTGACATCTCAAAATATTGACACAGGTCTCTTTTGACAGTAGAGATCATAGTTTCCGAACTCCCTATAATGAGCGAGATCATCAACATAGAGTACAAGCAACACTATCTCGGAACCCTGTTTCTTGAAATAGAGGTTTGCATCTGATGGACATCTCTTAAAACCATGCTGCAGGAGGTGATTGTCCATTTTTATATACCAAGCTCGATGAGCTTGTTTCAGGCCATATAAGGATTTGACCAATTTGCAAACTTTCTACTGTTGGCATTCCACTGCAAATCCTTCTGGTCGAGTCATATAGACTTCTTCTTGGAGATCACCATTCAGAAAGGCACTTTTGACATCCATCTGATGAACTTTCCACCCAAATTGTGCTGCCATAGCACAAATAACTCGAATTGTTGCCATCCGAGCAGTAGGTGCAAAAGTTTCCTCGTAGTCAATGCCTTCCTTTTGAGCATAGCCCTTTGCAACAAGACGGGCCTTATGCTTATCAATTGTCCCATCTTCTTTGTACTTGACTTTATACACCCATTTGTAGCCAATGGGATTCTTTCCATGCGGTAGATCGACAAGCTTCCAAGTTTTGTTTTTCATCAAAGACTTATACTCTACATCCATAGTAGCCTTCCACTGAGGCTCACCGAGAGCAACTTGTACTGATGTAGGTTCAAGATCATCTATGGAATACATAAACACCTTATCACTATCAATATCCATATCTTTTGTATCTCTTTCTGGATCTATAGAAATTTCTTCAAAATACTGACACAGATCATCAACCCTAGTATTCTCTATTGCAGCTTTCTCCTGTCGAGCCATGCTGCGAGTACGAGGCCTATCCAAAGTCAAATCTGGTGGAGTAGATAGCTTAGAGTCTTTGATTTTATTTGTATACCACTTTGGATTCTTCTTCTTAGGTGTTGAAGAAGATCCAGAAGAACCTCCAACCTTTGATGAAGGAGATTTAACAACTCGAGCTTCCACAAGGTCTAGGTATACATCCGATGTGTTTGCTGATGTGAAAGCCTCATCAAAAACAACATCTCTACTTATGTGAATATTCTTGGTTAAGGGATCAATCAAACGATAACCCTTAGAGTGCTCATCATACCCAAGAAGAATACACTTCACTGACTTCTCATCTAGATTCTTCCTTTTCTCTTTTGGTATGTGCATGAAAGCTTTACACCCAAAAATGCGTAGATGAGAAACGAAGGGTTTCCTACCACTCCATGCTTCTTGTGGAGTCATTCCTTGTAGGGCCTTTGTGGGTGCCCTATTCAATAGATATACTGTTGTGGTGACAGCTTCTTCCCAATATAGTTGCTCAAGTCTAGCTCCTGTGAGCATGCAACGAACCATTTCCATGATGGAACGATTCCTCCTTTCAGCAACTCCATTTTTCCCGAGGAGTATAAGCAATAGTTAACTGTCTTGTGATCCCATTTTCTTTCAAGAATGCAAAAAATTCTTTAGAGGTGAACTCCCCCCCTCGATCTGAGTGGAGGGTCTTTATAGAAGTCCCTAACTCCTTCTCAACAGATTTCTTGAATTGCTAAAAGAAGCCAAATGCTTCAGATTTTAGTTGAAGAAAAAATACCCACATATTTCGTGAGTAATCATCCACAAATAACTGAAAATACCTCTTACCCCCACAACTATTGGGAGTGAAGGGACCACACAGATCAATATGAACCAACTCCAAAGGTTTCTTTGCTCTAGTAGAGCTCTTTTCAAAAGGCACTCTATGCTGCTTTCTGCCAGCGATAGAGCAAACTGGTAAAGTGGTAGAAAGGGAAGGAATACCCTTAACCATCTCATACTTACTTAGCTCAAGTAAGTAACCAAAACTCAAATGTCCATATCTCTTGTGCCATAGGGAAGTTGCCTCCTTTGTAGAGACTGTCATGGCAACATGTGGAGTAGAGATAGTATCTAAGGCAAATAAGCCATGCTTATATGAAGCGGTTGCAATGTTCTTACCCCTCCTGGTAATAGAACGACACTTCTTGCCTCCCTCAACACTAAAGTTCACAACCATATCTTTGTCCATAATTTATGTGACTGACAACAAATTGTTTGCCAATCCTGGAACATAGAGGACTTTATCAATCTGACACTTGCCATCAGGAAGAGTGACTGAAACAGTGCCTTCTCCCTAAACCTTGTAGGTTTTATCATCGACAATAGTGATAGGTTTGCCCTCTTTGGCCTCAAAAGACTCAAACCATGATTTGTCACCATTCATGTGCTTACTGGCTCCAGAATCAACATACCATATAGGATCCGTCTGCTTGGACACTTGTGGTAGTCATGAGAACTTTGTGAGCTCTCTCATAATCCGTGTCGGATTCTTCAACGACAACATTCACTTGTTGTTTGTTCTTTTGTGGTTTGTTTCGGCCTTTCTGTTTTGATTGCTTATTCTTATGCCAACATCTGTTTGTATCATGACCTTCTTTGTCACAGATCTTGCAATATCTCTTTTTTTGTTGAGGTTGTTGAGTTTGTTTCCCTTTTGAATCCTTTTGTGAATTACCTCCCTTCTAAAAATTACCCTTCTTCTGGTTCTGCCCTTTCCTGTTGATGTAGAGAGCAGTATTAGAAGAATCATCTCTCTATAGTTGGCATGCTTCCTCCTCTTGAAGCATATTAACCAATTCTACAAAAGTAACTTTTCATTGTGATACATGAAGGGAAGTAATCAACACCCGATAAGAATCAGGTAAAGCTCTCAATACAACTGAAGTAAGGAGCTTTTCTTCAATTGGTTCTCCCAAAGAATTCAACTTTGCTTTCAATTCAGAAACTCTGCAAAGAAAGAATTCAATTGTCTCACCCTGCTTCATGCTCAGAATGTGTAATTGAGATTGAAGAAATAGAATGGTGGAATCATTCTTTCCCTCATATATAGTATTAAGGGCATCCCATGCCACTTTACTAGTTGCACAGTCAACAATATGGGGTTGGACTTCATCAGACACAGCAAGCAAGATGAGCACTTTTGCTTTACTGTCTAGCTTATCAAAGTCTCTTTGAGCATTAGATGGAGCTATAGCACCAGCAACAGGTGAAGGTCTAGTTGTTGCTCTAGATACAACATCCCATAAATCATCCATTGCTAGGATGGCCTTCATCTTATTTTTCCATGGTGTGTAATTAGGACCTTTCAACAACTGATGAGAATCAGTCATTAGTTTTGTAGACATGATGAAGGTTCCTTATAACACCAATTGGTCCCCCTTTCGATATACCTTTTACTAGGCCGTTATACCGTACAAAATACCCGCCATTACGTGAGGGAAACTATAGGTATTTAGAAATATCAATAAAAATCACCCGCCCTTACGTGAGGGAAACTATAGGTGACCTTTAGAGATCATACGATACGTGGAACATAAGCAGTACTGAAAGGGAATCGCTTTGTTGATGGCACCTACCATAGAAGATTCTTCTCATGCGTGGAGCGTAACTTCCCCTAAACACTATGAAGAATACTTCATCAGGATTTACACCTAAACATAAGAGCGATTAAGGGTAGTGGATGGAGTAAAAAAATGCAAAATGGCAAACTTATCTCTCCCCGATGATTTATAGAGAACAAGCTCAGATGTCATTGTAGCAGCTATATTAGGCAGCGTATACAGTAGCGCAATCACGATAGCTTTACTTGTAAGTTCTAGCCAGAGGTATCACAAATACCGAATGCTACAGTGCAATAAATTACACGGATGGGTTTTAATTATTTCGAGGACTTAGGGAGTGAATTTGATTTTAATTTTTAATGTTATAGTGCAAAAAACAAATATGCAACATACAACAAAAAAAATGCCCACAGGAATAACCCACTAGGTGTCGGGCGCAGCCGAAAATGCACCTTTTACAATTCGCCAAATTGCTATTTTTCAAAAAAAAAAATACTCTCACTATCCCCCTTTTTTTTTATGGTATTTTAGCAATTTATAAATTTTGAAAAAAGTAAAATTTAATCTTTTAATAAAAATATTTCAAAATTAATTAAATAAGTTTCTAATTAAATTAAAAATAATAATTAAGAAACAATTTAATTAATATAAAATATTAATTATTAAAAAAATAAAACTTTAATCAAAATTAAATAAAAAAAAAAACTTATACCTGGCAGGATTGGAACCTGCAACCTCAAGGCTCCCCAAGCCCTACCGCATAACTCACTACCAGGTGAGCTAGCGGGCTGATAGGTTTTCAATTGGACAGCACTTCGTTGCTTGAAAATGCCTTCAACCTCTCCTCATTTGGGTGGGAAAGTCCACCATTTTATAGACCCATGGGGTCTCTTTGGATGGGCATGCAAGGATGCCATGTGGCGGCCATGCCTTCCCAAGAGGGAGGAGACTCTTCCCTGACTTGGGCTTCCATGACTGCCCTTGTGATAATCCACTAACTGCCAACCTACCCACCTACACGCGCATGCATGGCAGGAGGCAATAATTGACTGTCCTTGGTTGCCACTTGGCAGCATTTTTCTTTTTTCCCGTTTAAACCTGGAATTCATCCTGACCAGGGATGATTTTAGAATTCGTCCTTGGGTGAGACGAATCCCAGTTAGTATTCATCCTTGGGTGAGACGAATACTAGGCAAAGTGCCTAAATGTGCCAAATTGCTTCTTGACCTTACAAAATTGCTATGAAAGTGGTTAGGACCATTTTTTAACCTCTGAGGGCTGCCCTGGGGGCTGTGTGTGTCAAAGTGATCATTGTTTGCAGTCACATAATTGGCTTGGTGCTATTTTGGTGTCTACAAGAGGATCAACCTCCGACCGTAAGGCTACCTGATGATGCAGTCCTCCATGTCTTAGAATCTCCAAATTTTGATGAGCTATACTCATTGGCCGAAGGTGAGGATAAGACAGAGATAGCCCATAGCAATCACATGCGACAGCATCGACATCCCATAAATATTGATGAAGCACTTCAACAGATAAACATAATACTAGGGCATGAGTGGCATGTTAACCCACTACAGTGGAACCAAGCGTTACATCCGCAACTTTGGGCACACAAAGATCAACTTATGCCTAGAGACCTCATAGCAACATCAATGCTGAGTGCGGACCCTGTCCTCCTATCCGTGCATAGGGCCGATCCATTCATGTCAATCCCTACAAAGCCAGATCCGATGCACACATATCATCAAGCTGGGGGTACATCTATCCCCTGAAGAGCAAGCCAAAAGCTCCAAGGATTACCGCAATCGCTTGGTCACCCCAAAAGCTCCAAGGATTATCACAATCTCTTGGTCAAACCCAAAAGCTCCAAGGATTATCGCAATCGCTTGGTCACCCCAAAAGCTCCAAGGATTATTGCAATCACTTGGTCACCCCAAAAGCTCCAAGGATTATCACAATCACTTGGTCACCTCAAAAGCTCCAAGGATTATCACAATCGCTTGGTCAAACCCAAAAGCTCCAAGGATTATCGTAATTGGTTGGTCACCCCAAAAGCTCCAAGGATTATCGTAATCACTTGGTCACCTCAAAAGCTCCAAGGATTATCGTAATCACTTGGTCACCCCAAAAGCTCCAAGGATTATCACAATCACTTGGTCACCCCAAAAGCTCCAAGGACTATCGCAATCACATGGTCACCCCAAAATGCTCCAAGGATTATCGCAATCGCTTGGTCAATCCCAAAATGCTCCAAGGATTCCTATAATCGCTTGGTCAACCCCAAAAGCTCCAAGGATTATCGCAATCACTTGGTCACCCCAAAAGCTCCAAGGATTATCACAATCACTTTGTCACCCAAAAAGCTCCAAGGATTATTGCAATCACTTGGTCACCCTAAAAGCTCCAAGGATTATCACAATCGCTTGGTCACCCCAAAAAGGCCCCAAAGGATTCTCGAAATCCCTTTGTCACCATCAAAAAAATTCAAGAACAACAAAAATTTGCATCTCATTTCTAGGCATGCTCAAATTCATTAAAAAGCACTTCTCACATCTCATCTTCATATTCACAAAAATCAATCCATCAAAAATACAAAAAAAATATGTAGCTGCATTAAGCATCGCACCCATACATTGCATATTTGTGGTCATACAGGTCAAAGGCACCATAGGCTATAATTACTCTGCTAGTCCATCTGGTTCCACATTTTTTCATTTTATAAGCAGTCCAAAAGAACAACAAAAATACACCATTTATTGCTTTTTACCACACTAGAGTCAGTGGTCTTATAATGTATCAAAATTTTTCATCTTTCAGTCGTAACTTTGCTTTCTAGCCATGTACTGTACCAATTCAGACAAACTTTACGAGGGTAGAGTTCTACTTGAATCACATCTTGTTACATAGCATCCCAACACAAATTAAAAACACATAAAAAAATTTCCATGTTGTGTGAACGAAAGATGAAACTTGCATAGCAATCCAGGTCACCATAAGCAAAATGGTTATCTTGCTCATCCCCCTGTGCGAATGACCCCAAGAATACTGAGAGTTGGAAAAAGGACAAGCATCCTCCCTACCCAATTCCCTAAGAATCCCAAATTTCTCAATAGTTGCAAAGCATCAAAAATTTGCAAAAGTCAAAACACCAAAATGTGACATCCCACAGTGCATACATAAAAAAAAAGCACATACAATAGTGATTCTCGTCACTCCATATCCAAATCCCTTGCTCAAAAGAAAAACAAATAAAACAAAAATAAACAGTGATTTTATCACTACAAAGGAGCAAGTATCCCAATACAATTGAAGAAAATAAGGGAGTCAAACTTGAATCCCTGGAACTCTTAGCATTTCGATAGGTCATGAGGCAAGCCTCAGTATCGGTTTGGTTGATAGCCTATCGATCACTGGCGATAAACTTCTCGCATGACAATATATTTGTCACATTAACTCGTGTACAGATCAATGTTTGCATGTGGATGAGCTAGCTTATGGTATACTAGATAGCACCGCAGATTAATCGACTAAATACAATAAAGGAGTTAGTGGAGCTAATTAGGTGATCCTCAGTATAGGTTCAATTGAAAGCCCATCTGGCACTGGCGGTATCCTAACAAATACCACATAAATGAACTCATTTGCACACACAGGGATGTGAAATAACATGGTCAAAAATGAGTTCGATTCATACCTTGGTCAAAAGCCTTGTAAGATAAAGTACAGTCATGGTTAGTGAGTTAAAACTATCCGAGTCTTAGAAAACCTTAGCTACAATTCTAAACCAATTGCGCTACTTCTCATCCTTACAATACCATCAAAAAATACAAAAAAAAAAACCACATGTATACATACAAAGTCATTCACCACAGCAATCGCTTAAAAACAAAATCACAAAGTCCTAAACAGTCTATGGTGCCCTAACCAAACAACAGAAATTCATTTCATCCATTAGATTTTGCATATCACATATATATCAAAAACATTTGCATTTATCATACCATATACATCCATTACCATAAACATGCATCCATCAACATCAATCATTGTGCATAACATAAAATAATGACATATACACAAATCAAGAAAATCAAAACAACAAAAATAGCAAATATCCACAGACGACAAACAATAAAAGTGTCGAACAAAGGCACCTTTGCGCCTGACATTCAATGGCATACAAAACCGACGTCGGGGTCACAAATTATCACTATCCTACTCCCTAAGAAGGCTACCATAGCCGGACCGCTCCATGGGAAGACAAATTTTTGACAATTTAATCCCAAACGGTGTCACACAAAAAAAAAAAATCAAAACAATCAAAACAACAAAAACATCACAAAAATGCAACAACAAAAGCAATAAACATTGCCAGACACAAGTGCTCTTGCACTTAACCTCTTGGCATAGCAAAACTGATGTCGGGGTTTACATTGTCACTATCCTACTCCCTAAGAAGGCTACCATAGCCGGACCGCTCCATGGGAACACAAATTTTCAACAATTTCACCCCCAAACGGCGTCACAAAAGGGTCAAAACCCACTCAAAAACAATAAAACAACAAACCACCAAAAACAATTAAAAAAAAAAAAATGCAACACAAAAAAACAGCAATAAGCATTGCCGGACACAAGTGCTCTTGCACTTAACCTCTTGGCATAGAAAATTGATGTCAGGGCTCAAATTGTCACTCTCCTACTTCCCTAAGAAGGCTACGATAGCCGGACTGCTCCACGGGAAGACGGGTTTTCGATGATTTCACCCCATTACGGCATCACCAAAAGGGTTACCACCCACCAAAAACAGGTCTAAATGTCAGAAAAATTGCACATGCTTAACGATAAACCATCTAAAGGCACCCTTGCACAAGTAATCTTGGGTAAAGCGACTCGTCGCTTTTCTCACGAAGGTCATTCCCTCATCGATTCATCGCTTGAGGGGGTAATCACACTTAGTCACCAATCAACAAGCACACACCCAATTAAAGAAAATGACATGCATTCAAAGAATCATTGACAAAGACAATTACGCTCTTGCTTGGGGCAGTAAACAAGTAATTATCATAAATTGATGTAACACTTGGCATTCCCGAACCATGAACACAAGGTTCCCCTGTGGACAAAAGGTTGCACCCTTTGCCTAATCATAACTGATCAATGTCCAAGCTCAAGTCACACCTCACAAAAATAGGTTAATACTTGAAATCAAATTCCTTCGCTCGTCAGAAGCAAGGATTCAAGAATGCATGCCCTTTCCATACTTGGGGCATCAAAAGGTGGTTAGGTTACCAAGAAACCCTAATCATTAGTGCTTTGGTTATCTATTTTTGCTCGATGTTGCGCCATGCACAATGCATCCTAAAAAGGGGCATATGTAGACACCAAAACAACACCAATCCGATTATGTGATTGCAAACACTGATCGCTTTGACACACACAGCCCCCAAGGCAGCCCTCAAAGGTTAAACAGTGGTCCTAACCACTTTTGTAGCAATTTTGGAAGGTCAAAAGGCAATTTGGCACATTCAGGCACTTTGCTCAGTATTCGTCTCACCCAGGGATGAATTCAAATTGGGATTCGTCTCACCCAGGGACGAATTCTAAATTTGTCTTTGGTCAGGACGAATTCCAGGTTTAACAGGAAAAAAGAAGAATGTCGCCAAGTGGCAGCCGAAGACAGTCATTTATTGCCTCCTACCGTGCATGCGCGTGTAGGTGGGTAGATTGGTTGTTGGAAGACTATCACAAGGGCAGTCATGGAGGCCCAAGTCAGGGAGGAGTCTCCTCCCTCTTGGGAAGGCATGGCCGCCACATGGCATCCCTACATGCCCATCCAAAAGAGACCCCCTGGGTCTATAAATTGGTGGACTTTCCCACCCAAAAGAGGACAAGTTGGAGGCATTTTCAAGCAACAAAGTGCTGCCAAATTGAACACCCTATTGCACCCCTTTTCGATTCATTTCTTCCACATCCTTAATCTCTTTCGCAAGAGAGGTTATTGGGTGGCTTTTGGAAGTGTGGATCCAGACCCAAACCTGAAATTTCACCACATCAATCTACCAATTTGCCGACACCCCATCCTAAGATATTTTGGGCCCATCCCAAGTGGATTGGTGCCAAAATCAAGTTCCAACGGTGGGCGGCCCACTTGGGCACCCCACACTTCTTGTTAGTTTCATTTTAATCTATTCTGTTATCACTTTTTTATCCTACATTACACTATATGTTGTTTAGATAGTTTACAATCTTGATTTCAGAAGACATTTATCAAATATTATCATGCTTTGTCAATTTTGTGGCCCTCACTAACTTGCAGGTAGCGACGCCAAATTCCTGCTGATGGAGGTCAAATTGGGAGAATCCGACCATCTGGGTCATCCCAAAATGCCCCCAATTAGTTAACCCCTATGTTTACAGATCTTCTGGAGGTCCCGAGGTTCGACATTTAGACGACATCACTTTGGCTTTTCATCATAGGCGAATTCGTCCTACCCGAGGATGAATTACAATAGAATTCGTCCTGACCAGGGACGAATTTCAGTTGAATGCAGATTGATCGACTGTTTCAATGGCAGTGGCCCTTTGGTAAAGTTTTCTGGTTTCTGTCAAATGTGCAGGTCGTTTAAAATCATTTTACTCATCGATTTAGCTAATATTTTACATGCATCTTTTATCATTTTTAGAGAACAAGTTCTTCTTTGCAACAGGTGCTACTAACAATGTCGTTGTGTCTCTGAACGCAGGATAAGTAGCGAGAAGCAAGGATTCATCAGCATAAGCGGTGGCAACACTTTGGCCCACCCATTTCAAATGTGGGCATGCGGAAGGAGGAAGACTAAGTCACCATTGTAATCAAAATCCATTTAACGCTCCTAACCCCTAAAAAGGGAGGAGGCATCTTTGTAACCGAGGTTAAAGAGTTAAATAAAAGGGCTGTGATTTCTCTAAATTCTTATATCTCATTTCAATTTTCCTCTTTTGTTTAATGCACTTCACATTTTAGGACTTAAGCGTTAGTTTTGATTTTGAATGCATCGAAATAGTTTTCCTTTCAAAACTTTCGAAATCTCATGCTTTCACCAACAACCAATGTGTAAGCTCTATTGGGGAACTTCTCGAAAGCCAGGCTTGGAATTCAAGCATCCCAGATAATGAGAGATAGTGATTGAGTGCTAATAAACCTCACCAGTTCAAAATCAAGAAACCAGAAAGTTCCTTACTCTTCAAAAAAATCAGTAACTTCACAAGGCACCTTCAGAAACTCTTATTAAGATGCCTAAATCAAAATCAGTAATACAAGGAGCAATTTTTCAAGTTCAGAAGTGTCAAATAGGTTACGACTAATGTGTTTTTTCACTATAAGAGAATAATGCACAAGACTGTACGCTCTAACCCTCACAATGATAGCAGTCTTTCAAAATACAGAATAATATTCCAAAAATCATGATTTTAGAAAATTATGTGAACTTTGAGCTGACAAATAAAAAAAAACAGTTTACTCAGCATGAATGGGCCTCCTGATAAAGGCTTATTAATTTTAAATAAAAATTTTGAGATTCATATCCAAAAATTTGTACAATAAGTGTACTAAATACAAATATTAACATTTTAATTGTACATAGTAAACCAAATGTCCAAATACAAAATGTAAATATATAATCTAAATTAAAAACCTCACACTATAAATGAACACTAAACCATAGAAGTTTAGAATAAATAAGAGAAAAAATATTTTTTTTATAAATACTTTAATCTAATTAATTAAAAATATATAAAAATAAATAAATAAATATAATTTGTATAAACTTGTATTTGTTTGCAAATTTTCTTCAGTGAAGGTAGCCTTCTAAGCATCCATCCCCACAAAACATTTGACATTCACAAGTGCTAATCATTTGGCAGGTCTTACAAAAGCAAATATTTGACAAATAAATAATATTTGTTTTAATTAATTATATGAAATTGATTTTTTATTTATATTATTATATTATCTTAATAATTAACATATATTATTTAACAAAAAAAATTATTTACACTTTGAAAGTAAATATATTTAACCTTAAAATAGAATCTTTAAGTTAATTATCTTAACAATTAAACATGAAATTCAATCCTTATTTACACCTTGAAACTCTATATATATATATAGATGGCAATTTGTAGATTTTTATGGACCAAATGTGATGGGGAGGTGGGATTAACAATCATCTCACGGAAACTTTGTACTCAACCCAAGGCTTTAAGAGCTCTAGGCTTCATTGATCCTCTTACCCAAAGCAAACGTTTGGTTGCAAAATAGGTTGCTAAAGCCATCAATGGTGATGAAAATTGAAAACACCTATTTCATTACATAATCTCTCTAGCTACTCATAAAGGTAAATGGAAAGAAACTCCATATGAGATAAGGTCCTTAATGCACCTTACTTTACGATTAAAATATCTATTCTAGTTACCAAAAACTCGAAAGCTTGGTAATCAATTTCTCATTTATTGGTTTGGAATTCCGAATCCTTAAGACATGGTATGAGCATTCTGAACAATATTTGGTGGAATAAACTTATCTTCCATAATGATAAACCTTTAGCTTTATGTAGTGTCATTCAAGTTATAGTTTTTTTTAAGAAATGTATTATTATAATTAGAGATATCTAGGGTCCGGGTAGCTGCTCATTTCTTACCTAGAACCAGATTTGTAATTATTGCTCCTTTCCCTCTAGGTTCAAAGTCTTATGGCTTAGTTGTGGCTTCCATCCCTTGTGAGGTCCTTATAAATTTTGGAACAACTACCCATAATATATGGAATGACTAGAGATGGCTTAATGGTCATAAAATCTCTTCTATTACTTCTAACTGGATACACAAAAATAATTTGTGTCCTTCTTCTTTAGACTCTAAGCTCAATGTCAAGTGGCAAGTGAATTTTATCAATGCCTAATGGCAGTCTCTTACTACTCAAATTTGGAAAGTTTATGTTGAATCCAAAACTTAACTTCTTGGATGACGGATTTTGCATTAAAAACTTCCAACTTCTGAAAGTTTGGCTTTGATTTTACACAATTCCTCTCAATGCAAGTTTTGTAATGCTTTAGAAACTCTTATTCACTTTTTTTGGTTTTGTGACATGGCTAAACAGTTTTAGGATGTCTTCTACACTTTTCTTTTTCCCTCTTTCACTAGATCTTGGAAGCTTTCTCTACTTGGTTTTTCTCAACTGGATCAATGCCCCAAACTCTAGGATGTTTGTAGACTCATCCTTCTCAAGAACATTTGGAAGTGCAGATGCAAAAAGGTGTTTACTAGATTTGCTTTTCCATGGGATATAGTTTTAGCATACTTGGACTTTGATATTTTGTTACATGTGGAACGCATTCATTTCCAAATCTATGGAACTTTCAGCACACCACGAGATGTTATTAATAGACTTCATCAACTTTCTCATATGATTCATAATCTTCAAAAGGTCCAACAAAAAACTAAAAAGAAAGCAGTTAACAATGATAAGCAAGTTCAGGTTTTCATTACTTTTATTTCTTCTTTGAAAACTTCAAAAGATAAGCTCTCCCATAAATAAGTGTTGATATCATGTATTGCAACAAGATATAGTTATACTCTTTTTGTTGCTATTGGGGTATAATTATAGTTTTTTTTTTTTCTATTAGTTTCTATTCTTATGTATGTTCATATATGAATGCTTTACTCCTTATCTACCTCATTTTATTTTTTAATTGGTATGCATACTGTAATGTTCCACTTAATAAGTTAATATCATCTAGGTTTTTCTTTTCTTTTTAAAAATCAATATATTTAAATTAATTTATTCTTTAAAATAAAAATATATTTAACCAACTAAACTCTAAATATGCATACATAGTTTCAAATCCAATTTGATCTGCAATTGGGTATTGTACACACTGGGACGGCCCTGCACCCTCACTAACCTCCCCAACTGGACCTGCTTTGACTGCTCAAGGGCCACTGCAGCCATGCTTTCCAACTGGGGCTTCTGGACCCTTGAATAGTACCTGGTTGTGAGATGATTGAGCCACAGAATGCAGGAAACACAATCAGTGCCATCATCCACCTGAAATTTGAGGAACTTGTCCTTCCTCTCCCTGGAGAGGACAACACCGACAATCTCCACCTTTCTAACAGGCCTCCCCTTTCTCCAAAAGGTGTCAGAGCATCCCCTGCGGGGGGTTTATGCAAGGAGAGGAGGTAAAAGGAGAGCAGCTTCACATGGCAGAAGCACATGGGGTCCAAGCCCCATTCCCACATTGATTTCCCATCGCCCATCTATGAGTAGTTATCAAAGGTGGGTAGTGGGTATAGCGGCAACAGTCGAAATAGAAACACTTAACCGGTCGTAAAAAAAATTGTATAGGCCTTATGCAGAGATTGAATCACTCATTTTGTGGGCTCCCATGGGCTTTCAAAGGGTTAATAGGCCAACACTGGTTGGGCTGACCTAAGGTTTAAATTTTAAGTGAAAGGTAGGGTTTAAAGGCCAAAACTTAAAGCAACCCTTAAAGCGTTTGCAGTGGAGCTTGGGGAAATCATCCCTCCAAATCGAAAAACCTATTTGCATAATGTCGAATTTAAAAAACTATATAATAAAGTTAAGTTTTCCATGATTCCAACTTAAGTTCGAAATTTTTTCAAACCACAAACATACTAATTTAAACGTCCGACAGATTTAAAAATAAGCAGTTGCAATTTTTAAAAGCACATTATACGAATTTGAGCGGTAAACAGTTTGTGTAATTTTTTTATTTTTTGAGGAAAGTAAAACAAACTCTTCGCAACGACAAGATTTGCATAAATTGATAATGTATGTGTGAAAATTCGTTGTGTTTCTAGATTACATTTTTTATTGGAAGAGTAGTATATAGGAATATCTTATTAGAGATAAATAGTTTGTATTAGAACACTATCAAATAAATCAGTTAGAAAGTAAGAGGATCAATTAGTCTTATATACATGTCAAACTTGATGTTAATAAGGGTGAAGAGTCCTACATAGGGGGACCAAGGGCTTCCACCTATAAGCTTGGGTAACATTATCATCGTAGTACATTATCACCACATACTGGTGTTATAATAAAGTTTAGATATTATCCATGAATCATTTGATAAGATTCGAACTCAATTCTCTTCTTTGAAATGTAAAGAAATCTGATCAATTAAGAAAATTCATAATTTTTAAGAAATCTAAAAAAAGTGCCTCCCTTTTTCAAGAGAGTTTTAACTACCCACTTGCTCTCTAACTTCCCCGCATGAAGAGATAAATTTGGGTCTTTCATCTTTGGCAAATTGCCTGAGCATGACAGATATCTAATTTATTAAATAAAGTTTGAGTTCGAATTTAGTAAAAATATATTTAATGAAAAAGTGTTCTAATTTTATATATTTAATTATTTATTTTTAAGATTAGTTTATATTTTTTTTAATTTTTTATAAAATTGTTTTCAAAAATAAATTATTTAAATGAAGTTTGAACTCATTTTCAATTAATTAAAAAAAAAAAAAATCATTTAAAATATTTTTTATTTTTAAAATTAGTTTATATTTTCTAATAAAAGGGTTTTAATTATTTTTATTTTCAATTAATTATTTTTTAATTTAGTTTAAAATTTTATTAATCCAAAATTTATTTTAAAAAATATTTCACTTTAAGTTTAAGTTTTGGCTGCTACTTATAGTCCTAAATCAATAGATATAACTAATGTTATCTTTATCACTTTGTTCTAAGGTGACACAATAACAATTGTAGTTTCCCCTTCCCATTGCAAAACAATAATTTTTTTCTCATTATGCCACCTCTTTTATCATCTATGATATAATTAATACCATCATTGCATTGTACTATTTTCCTTATTTTTGATCTTTTTAAGAAACACCTAATAAAAGGTGATACTTCTTATCATGTCAACCTAGCCTGATATAATGTGTCATATTCTGCAATCCACCATTATTATAAAGGTGTATTAGAATTTACACATCCTTAACACTAACACAAGCAGCTGAATGTTCTAATTACAACTAAGATACTTATTTTGTAAGTCACAACACTTTAAAAAATTGTTTTTAGATTTTAAATTATTTTATATATTTCTTTTGCATGCACACACTCCTAAGTCTTCAATTAATCTTTTAATGTGATATTTCTAAACAAGTTCTATATGCTCATTCCATTGGCATGTAGACAGATTCATTGCCCTTAGGACCTCATTTTGGCAATCCCTTATCCTTACCCATTTGTCTTTTAAGTCTCCTCCCTTTAGGTTCTTGTTTTCCATATACTTTTATCCTTTGACATTATTGGTTGGCATAAGGATGGTAAGTTCTACATGTTTGTATATCCTCGAGTTTCTAACCCTTAGGTTTGACTCTAATATTTATCTTTAGTTTTAATTTTATAGTATACATTTTTTATTTTATTTTCATCTACTTGTCCATATGGATTTAACTACAAAAATTATTTTTAAGAGGTAGTCAACCTACAATCAACAAAACTCATCTAAGGAATCTACAAAGCATTCAATTTTGAAGAGGCTACCCAATAATAACACTTAAGAGAATGTAACCCTTTGATCCAAAAAACTAGGTATTACTCTTCTTACCAACCTTATAATTAAATGTTGTGTATGTTCATCCAAATAGTTTTTTCACATATAAGGAGCTTGTATTCCTTTCTTACAAGGAACCTAAAGTTATAATTAAAATTTTGGAAGTAACAACAATGCAGGAATGGGTGCAAGCCACAACGAGCCTCATTAGAAAGCATGAAATTCCATATTTGAAAGCCCTAATTGGAAGTCCAAATACCCTTGCTAGAAGTATGGATGCCCAAGTTGGAGATCAGAGGAAGAACAAATATATGGTAAATTTGAGTACTCCATAAGTGATTATCAAGTATGAGATTTTCAAGCTTGATATAATGGTTCTTAAATGCATAGGGTTAGTATGTAAGTTCCATGGATACTAGCTAGGATTTTTGAAGATTCAAAATTGGATGAAGTGAAAGTGGGAATTGAATTCAAATTACTCCATGACTTTTGTTCCTATAGGTTTTTTTCTCATCATAGTTTCTATTTTAAAAATCAAAGATAAATTATGGGTGTTGGCCCATGGTTTAGGGGGAGATATGCCCTTTATTAAGACCACAAAGTGAGAATTTTTCTGTTGATATAAAAATTATTAAAAAGCTTATGATGTGTGTTAAGCTTTTTGGATTTCCATACCAACTTATCGATAAGGATGTTTTAAATAATATTGGAAATACCTTAGGGGATACCTAGATATGTGTTGTTATACCTAGAAAAAACATATTTTATACCTAGATATGTGTTGTTATGGATATTTTAAAACCTTTGTCACAATCCATTAATATTAAATATAAATCAAAATAATGGATCAATAAGTGGATTATGAGAATATTGCATTTTGATAATACACTTATTATAAGATAAGACCCATGGAAAAATATTGCAAAGTGAAAAGAACAAAAAAAAGAAAAACATTGGTCTTGAAACAGACTTTAAGATGAAGCAAGGAAATAATATTCTAGTAGAAATTGGATTAAACCAAGGATATTCCACTCCATAAGAAGAGGCAAAGAAATCATATATGCAACATCATATGGAAAATGCCACCACGGTTCACTTGGATCAACCATTAAAGAAAACAAAAAATGATACAAGGGATGACAAAATACGATGTGCAAGTTCAAATTTAAAAGGAATAAAAAGTGCAAAGGAAGATGTGGAGGAAATTTATAAAAAAAAAGGAGGCAAAAGAGGTCAATTTTATTCTCAATAAATCATCTTTAATTTCTTCAACTAGTATAAAATCCTTTCCTGGTAATAGAAGTGAAAATAGTTTAGAGGTTATCCCTTGCACTTTAGAGTTTCAAGAGAAGCATAATAAATAAATGAGGATGGAAAAATCCATAAAAATTTAGGATTTGTAGGACAATATAAGAAGATAATTATTATGGAAGAGCGTACTTGCACTTTAGGGTTTCCAAGGCAACACAAAGAAGAACATATTTTTGAGGTTATTCCTTACACTTCATATCCTTTGAAGTAAGACAAACCTAAAGATGGTAAGTCTCATTATGAATAGTCTAAAAAATTCAAAGATGTTGATGAAGACGAAAGTTTTGGTGGGAATGAAAAATAGAGAGAAAGACCCAAGAAACAAAAACAAAGAAAAAAAGGAACTCAAAGGAATATTGATATGGGAAAACAAAATAAAATATAATAAGCATTAGTAAGAAGTGGGGTTAATCCCATAAATAGAAACAAAAAGTAATTATGAAAATGATATCTTGCAATATTAGGGGCATGAGTAAGATTGCTAAAAGGGATGTATTAGGGTTATTTTTTGCTAGAGAACAAAGGGTTGTATTTGAAAGGAACGATGGAAAAATGTAAAACACCAAACCAAGCCATAAGGATCAAGGGGTTGAAGCAACACCACATTAACCAAAATAGAGAGACTAAAAAATAGAAACAAGATAATGGAAGCTAATACAAAAACTACAATATCATATCATATATTAGAATTGATTGTGAGTACAATGAAGAAGCTTTGTTTAAATAGGCAAGAAATATCCACCATAGTCATAGGATCAACAAAGAGATAAGGATCAATATTCACCATACAAACAGGGAGGTGTGATATGATCCATGGAAAAAATATCTCAACCCTCCAAATGTAATCAATGAGTGTAACTCCATAGGAATTTCAATTATACCCATAATAAGATAAAAGTAAATATCCATACATAAAGTGGGTGGGGAAAAATAAACTAAGTATAATATCTAAATAAGATAAAATAAATATCGACACATAAAGTGGATGGGGAAAATAAACTAAACTAACATAAAAATAAAATACCTAGATGAGCATGAGCTAGAGACTAAACACCTACTATAACACTCCCCCTCAAGCGAATCTAGGGGTTAAAAATAAGTGGCATATGCATAGTATAATTTTTTGCAACAAGGCTTAATCAGGTACTCATGTACAATGTGTATCCAAAAGCTCTCAAACCAGAAGGAGGTAAAACCAAGTGGAAAAAACCATCCATCTAGAAAGAGAGAAGAAGAAGGAAGGTGGCCTCATCCACACTTCCTAAGGACAACTTCCTTCACCTCAAGCATCTCTCAAAACAAATGAAAATGAGGATATAGGAAGGGATTAGTGAAGATGTCGACAATTTGTTATTGAGTGGGAATGTAGTCCAAGTTGATCACTCCATATTGGATAAGTTATCGAATGAAATACATATGAATCTCAATGTTCTTGGTCCTTTGATGCTCAACAGGATTGAAAGAAATATGTATGGTACTTTGGTTATCACACCAAAGTGAAGTGTTACACTGATCTTGTGAGAAGCCAAGCTTTGTCAAAATTTATCGAATCCAAATAATCTCCTGACTAGCTAATACTATTGCTCGGTATTCTACCTCTATCGATGAAAGTGTAATAGTTATCTGCTTTTTGCATGCCCAAGTAATAGGTGAAGAACCAAGGTAGAAGACAACCAGAAGTAGACCATCGAGTATCAACATAGGCTACCCAATCGAAATATGTATACCTAGATAACTATAAAGGTCCTCTAGAAAAGTGAAACCCAAAATGTGGAGTTCCTCGAAGATGCCACAAAATCTGCTTGGCAGCCTACAAATGGTTGTCATGTGGATCATGTGAAAATCAAGAGACCAAACAAATTGTAAACGATATGTCGGTTTGAGTGTGAGTTAAGTAAATAAAACTCCCAACCAACCGTTTGTAAATGGTGGAATCAACTCTAGGAGTAGAACATGTGGAACTCAAAACAACACTTGATTAAAAAGGAGTAAGAAATAGCTTACAGTTAGCCATTCCAAATTGTTGAAGCAAATCTAATGTGTACTTCTATTGAAAATGGAGATCTTTGAATCTGACTTTGAAATTTGAAACCCAAGGAAAAAGTGTAGAAATCCAAGATCTATCATCTCAAAATGTTCAGAAAGATAGTGTTCCATAGTATGGATGCATGAAGTAGAATTGCCTATGATCAATAAATCATCAACATATAATACAATGATGATGATGTCCTCTCCATCCCTCAAAGTGTAAACTATAGGATCATAATGACATCTAAAAAATATATAAGATAGAAAAAAATAATCCATCTTCTCATACCAAGCCCTAGGGTCCTGTTTGAGGCCATAAAGTGATCTTCATAATCTACACACCAATGAAGAATCTTGGACAAATCTTGGAGGTTTCTCCATACAATTATCTTCTTACAAATCTCCATGCAATAAGGCACTCTTCACATCCATTTGGTAAACTGACCAACCTCAAAATAAATTTAATTATCAAAATGGTAAAAATAGGAAAAATGCAAAGGATTTTCCAAGAAGACAATACTAGAAGACAACAAGTCAAGAAAGGGTCAAGGAAACTACTTTTGTGAACATAAATGAGAGTGACAATATGGTAAACAAAGCTCCTCCAATAGGAGGTTTTGTGTGTAAAGGATCTCATTATGGTAGTAAATACTCCCACAGAGTGTATTTGCCACCAAAAGTTCTAGAGGAAGCTAAACATAGGATCTATGCTACCACAGGTAGTTTTGAACTTGATGGTCAAATTACTCATTTCTTATTAAATGACAATATCTTTGATAGAAAAGTAAAAATTTTGATTGATAGCAGGTCAACAAATAGCTTTATCTCATCTAGAATAGTGAGGGATTTGCCTGTTAGAATTAGATTTTTGGCTAAAATTTGGAAGGTAGAGTATGTCTCAGTTTAAATCAACCATGCTGACCAATGCTTATTTGATCCCCACATCTCTTTGCCTCAAGGAAAAACCAAATGGCATTTATATGTAGTGCCTTTGCATGCATATGACATCATTCTAGGAATGGATTGGTTGAAAGCACATAAGGCTCTTATAAACTTTGAAGAGAGATGGGTGGGATTTTTGTATGAATCTAATCAATGGATTAGATTTAATTGTGGTCAGAAAGAAGTTAATCCACATTTACTGACTGCAATGCAGGTTAAAAAGATCATTAAAATAAAATGTATTTTTTTCATAGTTAAGCTAAATGAAAAGGAGGAAACCTAAAGAGAATCTAATAATTTTCAAAAATATCCAGTAGTGGAAGCATTCAAGGATGTGTTTTCAAAGGATATTCCAAGATTTCCACCTCAAAGGGAATTTAATTTTTCAATAGAGTTATTACTTGGTGTTGCACCAATTGCAAGATCTCCTTATAGAATGACACCCATAGAGTTGTAGGAGCTTAAAATGTAACTTCAATATTTTCTAGAGAAAGGTCTAATAAAGCCTACTATATCACCTTGGAGAGCCCTTATCTTGTTTGTTAAGAAGAAATATGGTACTTTAAGGATATGAATAGATTACTGAATGTTAAATAAAGTTACTATCAAGAAGAGATATTCTCTGCCAAGAATTGATGACTTGTTTGATCAGTTAAAAGGAGCAACCATCTTTTGTAAAATAGACTTGAGATCTGGTTATCATTAATTAAGGATTCAAGAGAAAGACACTTCTAAAACAACATTTAGAACAAGGTATGGACATTTTGAGTTTATTTTCCTACCATTTGGGCTAACTAATATTCTAGTCATGTTCATGAACCTCATGAATAGTGTTTTCAGAGATCAATTGGATCAATTTGTACTAGTATTTTTGGATGATATATTGATCTACTCCAAGATTAAAGAGGAGCATGATCAACACATGAGAATAGTGCTTAAAATTCTTATAAGGAATAAATTGTATTGAAAGTTAAGCAAATGTGATTTTTATACTCCACAAGTACAATATCTTGGACATAATGTTTTATTTGCAGGGATTGTAGTGGATCCAAAGAAGATTGAAGCAATTATTGACTGGCCATCACCTACTAATGTTTTAGAGGTGCAAATATTTATGGGGATTGCAGGATATTATAGGTGAATTTGTCAAGGGATTTTCAAAAATTGCTCAACCCATTACAAACATTTAGAGAAAATGGAAAAGCTTCAAGTGGATAGAGTAGTGTGAGGAGGCTTTTCAGATTTTGAAAGAAAGGTTGATAACGACACCGATCCTGCAATTACCTGATCCTAGCAAATAGTTTACAGTTTATACTGATGCATTGATTGAAGGGTTAGGAGGGTTCTTGACTCAATATGATGTGATTATTGCTTATGAATCTAGAAAACGTAAGAAGCACAAAGTTAATTATGCTACTCATGATATAGAGTTGGTAGCAGTGGTACATGCCCTAAAAATTTGGTAGCACTATTTGTTCAAAAAACCTTTTGAATTGAAAATAAATCACCAGAGTTTGAGGTATATATTTACTCAACCATTACTGAATGCTAGACAATTATGTTGGATGGAATTTTTAGCAGAATACGACTTCAACATTGAATACATTAAGGGAAAATAAAATAAGGTTGTTGATGCTCTAAGTAGGAGAGGACATATTACCACAGTGAAAAAATGTCAATATGATATGTTGGATAAAATTAAAATATGGCAAGGAAGAGATGAGTTTTGTCAAACTTGTATGAACCAAGTTGAGCAAAAACCTGGAAAGGAAACAGATTATGTTTTCAAATATGATCCACTATTTTTTAGGAATAGGTTGGTAGTTCATGATTTGGGAGGATTAATAGAAATAATCCTTAAGGAGGATCATAATACTCCTTATTCCGCACACCTAGGAGGGGCAAAGATGCATGAAATTTTTAAAAATATTACTACTGGCCATGAATGAAGAAAGATATTATCAATTATGTTGTAAAATATTTAGAATACCAAAAAATAAAAATAGAATATCTGCATCCAACTAGGAAACTATACCCACTTGAGATACCCACACAAAAGTTGCAAGTAGTATCAATGGATTTTATAGTGGGTTTGCCTAAAAGAAGATTCACACATGATGCAATTCTACTAATTGTGGATAAACTAACTAAGGCCGCACATTTTATACCAATAAATATACAAGATGATGTGATCACCGTAGCTAGTAAGTTTTCCAAGGAAGTGGTAAGATTGCACGATTTTCTAGAAGTTATTATTTTTTATAGAGATTCTCATTTTACTTCTAAATTTTGGCAAGTATTGCATCAAGTTTTGGAAACCAAACTAAATATCAGTACTGCTTACCACCTTGAGATAGATGGATAGACTGAGAGGGTGAATCAAGTGCTTGAGGACATTCTAAGAATGTACTACATGGATCAGCATGCAAAGTGGGAAGACTATATATTTCTAGTGGAATTTGCGTACAAGAACAATTATCATGCATCGCTAGGAATGGTACCATTTGAAGCTCTATATGGGCGATGATGTAGAATTCCCTTATATTGGGATAATTCGGAGGATCATGTAGTGATCAGATCAAAAATGGTAAAAGTAATGGAGGAGAAATTAAAGAAAATTTAGCTAAGGTTGAAAGAGGTCATAGATCGCTATAAGAGCTATGTGGATCTCAAAATATCATCGAGGGAACATTTTGTGGGAGACATAATATTCCTAAGGGTGAAACCAACTAATAGTTCCATCAAATCCTCCAAACTTGACTCTAGATATGTGGTACCATTTGAGATAATAGTCAAGATAAGTCCTATAGCTTATAGACTAGCTCTACCACCAATCTTATCCAAAATCCATAATGTCTTTCATGTATCCCTCTTAGGAAAATATATTTCTAACCCCACTCATGTGTTGGATGTTTCCAAATTATAGATGGCCAATGCTTTAAAGACTGAGGTCCGACTTGTTTGTCTACTTGGTTTTAGAACCAAGAATCTAATAAATACAAGAATAAAATAATGTCAAGTCTAGTGGGACTACTCAGACAAAAATGCTACATGGGAAGACGCGGTTGATATGCATCAACAATTTCCTTATTTTTTGATTAGATAAAATCCTTTATTTTAGAAATTTTAACAAAAGTTACATGATATATGTATATATGGGAATGGAACTAGATGCTGAGTAGAGTAAGATATGTTTGTGCAATTCCTATATAGGATAGTTTGTAAATGTTTTTTTTTGCTTCATGAAATATTTTGGAACATATGATGAAGTATGAATGATTGTTTCCTATGTTGACATAATCTATGGTGGGATTATATGCTAATGGTATGAAAATATGATGTGCTTTTATGATGATGTCATGCTATAAATATTGAAGACTATGTAGAAACAATTTGCTTAAATACTTGATTGATGAAGGATGTGATTGTAATTCTATCTTTGTTTTCTTTGCATTAACTAGTTTAAAATATAGGGATTGTATTTATTTTTAGTGGGGAAGGATGTAACGACCCTCCTCTCATGATGAAGGAAGAAAATGAAAAAAATAATAATGAACTTACCTTTTTGTGAAACATGGTACTGTTTATGATCCTTGTGAGTGTAGTATAGTTACAGGACGACAATGAAAGAATTCAGTCAGCAAGGAAAAGGGTAATAAAGGGAAGTGGTGATTCAGCTCATGAGTACATGAACGCTTGCACATGTGCATATCATGTAGAATTTTGATTTAATAATTGTGTGCACACTTGTTTTGAAGAAATGAATGTTTTGATGTCATAATATGGGATGTGTTTATGTTGATTGGTGATGATGATGAGAGCCACCTTATAATTTATTTTAAGTTTTAAGTATGATCCTTTATCAAAGTTATAATATACATATATGTATATGCATGAAATAATTTGGCGCATAAGCTTAGAACGCATAAAAAAGTGTGTTTGTGGGTTTTTTTAAAATAATAAGTTGATTGGCTTATTTGCGCATGGTCTCTTGGTCAGTTTAGAACCTTGTGAAATTTATATATAATTAATTGATTAGAAAATAAGTATTGTTGGTTAATAGTTGCGGTAAGCCTACAAGTGGGGATTTTTGACAAGGTAGTGCATAACCAAAAGAAGTGGTGCAATAATAGTTTAGATGATCCTCATTACCTAACATTCAAAAAATATGAAAAGAGGAAGAAACATGTTGGGAAGTAAAATAGAGAGGAGGAGGAGAAAAAACACATAGTGGAAAACAAAGAAGGAAAGAGCGACGAGAGTCAGACGGAAGATTTTTGCAAGCAAGGAAGTAGGAAGAAGGTTGGGCAAGATATTCATCGAGTAACAATCCTAGGCAGTTTCCCTTTTATGTAAAACTTGAGTTTAATAAGTTTGTTCATTGTGCCTGTGTGGAAAAAGAATAATGAATTTTTTAGAACTACACATGAAAAATTCTTGCTAGTTGTTGAATGCATTATTGATTTTGGAATAAAAAACATAGAGGATGGTTTGTGTGTGATGTTTGAATTAAAAAATAATAATTATGTGTGTATTTAAATACATCAATGCTTTTTGTGTTTGAATGAAAAATAACAATGCATTCTGGAAATGCACAAAAAGAACGCTTACTAGTTGAGGTAGTTGGTAATGTTTCTTGGAAACTTGTATGTGCTTAAACGAGTGTTTTATGGATAGTTTGGACACCTAGGTTGAATAAGCACAAACATATTGTTAGATATACAAAAGAAACATAGTATCATATGCTTGATATCTTGAATTTTAGCTGCATTTAGGATTACATGATTCCAACAAAATAGTCGTAATATGATACCACAAACTCTGCAAACCCATAATCCCTTGAGCTGGCAGCAAAAGGTTTTGGATGGATTTTTTGAAAGTGGTATGCTATGCAAAAACCGGTTAAGGACCTATGGTGCTTGTCTTCAAAATATGATCATTATTGAGATCAAAGTGGTTTCCATAAACTCAGTTGTGTTATCATTGTGTTTTAGTGGTCTTGCAATGTAAACTTCTAGAAGAAAATGTTTAGCTTTGTAAGCATCATATTTCATAGAAATTTCCAGTGAGATATTATCTAGTTTTAGAAATTTTTGTGTAGAATACCATCATGGGATAGCCTCGAGAATTTGGACAAACAATTTCAATTGTCTATAAAATACAAAAATTATCCTTGTATATGTTGCAATTCATTTGAACTCGAAGGGTATCTACTTGTACTTGGGTATGTTCAGTGATGTCTGAGTATTAAGTAGATGTGCTTGAATTATATACAAATATCTTGCATTACCAAAAAATTTGTTTAACTTCATGAATTATTTATAATTGAAATGTTAATAATAAAAGAACTTTGTATTGAGTATGTTATTTTGGAAAGCGAGTAAGACACTATAGGAGCATTCTCTTAAATGTGAAAGATTAATTTGTTCTAAAGGACTAGAACAATGATAGTTAAAATCTGATTAAAGGGGATTATAAAATGTATAATAAATACCATACATTTTAAGTTGTGCAAGTTTCATGTGAAGGTTCTGTTAGGAATCTTCAACACCTTTCGTGGATGATAAAACATTAAAGTGAAAAACATAGAAATCCATGTAGGGAAAGTGAACCCGTGTTGTCAACCTAAACCAGTTTGTATAGTTATATGAGTTTAATTCTGAGGAAATCTAACTTCTTTCCTTATGATTAATAAATACCTGAAAAGCAATAATTGGACTTCTTTTTTGTTGAATAGTAAAATAAATTAACTTCTTTGTGAATACTTCCTTGTCTTTGTTGAAGATAGAATTATAATATTGAATAAGAGTTTTTATAGTTCATTTGGAAGTAAACTACTTTGTTTCTTTAGTGAAAGTGAAGTCATAGATTATGTGCTTGAAAACGTGAAGGTTGAGAAAGCAAATGAAATAACATGATTTGTATTTTATATGCTTTGGAAAAGAATTGAAATAGCTCAATGATATTTTTTGTTGTGAAAAATGATGGCATTGAACCTTCGTAAGGGTTAAATTTACCTAGTTATTACCTTAAAAGCTTAGGTTTTGTGAACTTCATAGAGGTAATCCAAGACCATAAGTTTGAATTTAATTCTACTTTGCCTTACCTATGAGATAAAGCATCGAGTGATAAGGATACATTTAGAAGAAAGATAAAACCCAATAAGTTGAGGTGTGTGTATGCACACAACTGGGTCAAGAGAAATTGTTGGATTGACATAATTGGTTGGAAAATGTGACTAGATCAATTTTTTAAATAGAAGGTAGTATGGAATGTCATCTCAAGATTGCTACTTGAAAGTATGTGATAATTACCATACCCAGGTAACTTAGCTAAGAAATAGCCTCGTCGTTTGGTATGAGATAAACGATCATGAGTTGCATTGAGTATGTGCAACCAAGACCTAGGCTAGTGAATTGGCATGGATCTATATGACTTTGAGAAGTAGGGTTAATCAGATAGGTACATAGCATATTTACACTAGAACCCTTACATTCAATATGTCGAACATGAATGACAAAAGTTGAAGGTTCAAAATGTTTAGTAATGAGAAGCAAGTATCAATAATTTAGGTGTTATGGGCCCTAAAGAACAACCCCTATCGTGGTTCAACTCTCATGCAATAAAATAAGTACAATAAATGAGATTATCGAATCCACTAAATGGCACAATTACATAATGTCGCCTATCTCATCCACTTGGATGACTATTTGCAGCAGTCTTAAAATACAAAAGTTGGTTTAATATGTCGTACTATTTAAATTTTATCTTAATGATAAATTGAGTGAAACAAATCTTTCTTGGAACCTTAATGGTAAACCTTAGCAAACTGTAGGTTGAAAAAAAAATTAACCTTCTTGCTTATTTTATTTGATTAAGGATAACCAAGTGAGTAGACTTGGGTTATTACACAATAGTAAAATAAGATATACATGGGTGCCAAAGCTCCTAAACCATATTTCTACAATGGCTATTCAAATTAGATAAACATTGTATTTTCTCACCAACATGTCTAATCCTCTCATCCTCAATAGCCATATCACTGTACCATTGAACCCTACCTCATTCTTAGTATCCATTTTAGCTAGAAAGTGTGCCACTTTATTTAGATATCTACTCACATAGACTAGAATCACATCATCTAAGTCCCACAACAATTTCTTAATTTTGGTGACAAGAATCCTCAACCTCCATGTCTTCAATGCAAAATTCCTCATGTAATCTAGAGCTCCCACCAATATTTGAGAATTTGATTCTAGGATTTGTTGGTCAATAATATGCCTTAGGTATAGAATGTTTCATCCATGCACCCTAGACCCATCCAACATTGAAAGACCAAAAGAAAGAGATGCCTCGCATGCCAATCTATAGAGAATGTTGGTTCCCTTACTATTCTAACTTGGGGATTTGAGGTTAAGAAAACAAGAAAGAAATTAGAAATGACTGAAAGGGATGGCAAATATGGCTTCAATCTAGATTAAAGGGGGTGATGAAAAGACAACGTGATTGCTTAGTCACACTCTAAACCAATAACACTTCACACAAAGTACATAATAGAAATTAAAACATGATATTCTTATACATGCAATTTCCAGGATTATTCTAATGTTCACCCTCAATCAGAAGCTAAATCCAGACATAGAATTATAGCCCTCATATGAAGAAGTAAATTTAATAGAAATAAAGGATAGAAAATATACACATAAAAAGAAATCCAGAATTAGATCCAAGGGTTCTTTGCATTCATAGCAGAGTTCAAATACAACAATTTTCTAACAAAACATCCATCCTTTTACATTGGAATTGCTAGTTTTTATAGAGGATTCTGCCTCTGAAACATAAATGGCCAACCACAAAATGTCATGGTGGCAGCAAATATTGAATTCCAGCACTCATCAAAAAGTAATAAGGCATGGCCTAATTTTTATGACGCATTGAGAAGTATATGCATGGCTTCAATGTGATGGCATGATTATCCTATAACACCACCTCCTCACTTACTGGAATTGCCTCAATGAAAAATTAGATTCTGATATCCTAGGGGATTGGATTTGGATGCTTCTCTAACTGACTACATTAAAATGGGTGAAGAAGCACCTTCGAAACTCAATTTCATCATTGAGAAGCACTTTTAGGGAAATTTTTGCTAAAGCAGGAGAATTTTACTAAGAAAGAGGAGCTTTGTTGATATGGGTCCCACTTGCATTTTGCCCATGCAAGCTCCAAAAAGAGCTTACACTCTCAAATTGAGGTGAAAACACTTGGCATTTCAATTGTCTTAAGAGTGGTGCTGGCCTTAGGAAAATTCAAAGGTGATATTATCCTTACTAGGCCCAAAATTGACTTGCACTACCAAATTGGGGCGAAAAGAAATATGGACCCCACCTACATTTCTATTCAAAACTGGGTTGCACCTTTGTGGAAAATTTAAAGGTGCTTTCACCCTATCAAACTTCAAGAAGGGATTGCATTGGTTAGTTGGGGTGAAAGTACTGGGTCCCACTTGCATTATTTTGTTTAAAGTGGAATTGCACTAATTTTTAAAAGGACCTTTCACCCAAACAAACTTCGAATTCGAGTTGTGCTCTTGAATTGGGGTTAAAAATACTTGGATGCCACTTAGCTTCGACCAACCTCTAGCCCAAAATGGGCTTGCGCTCCAAGTTGAGGCAAAAGTGCTTGGACCCCACACCACCTTCTTTGCTTAAAACATAAATGATGTTGACTTTTAGAACAAAAATGAAGGTGCTTTCACCCATGTTAGCCTTGAAAATGGATTGTGCTCTCTAGCTAGGGTGAAAACACTTGGTCCCCACCAGACACCTTTGCCAAAACTGAGTGACACCCTCAAAGAAAATTCAAGGGCACTTTCACCCATGCTAGGCCCAAAATGCGCTTATGAAGCAGGAGCATCCAATGGTGTAAGAGTGATTTCACATCATCCAAAATTTGTAATTTTATTTTATTATGTTCTAAGTTTATTTAGTTGTTAGGGGATCAAAAAATAGACCTAACCGTGAAATAATCATCCCAATTTCTTGATAGGTTTGGGAGATATGCAAATTTTAAGGTGAAGACCCAGCTAAAACTAGTGAAAATCCTGCCATTAAAACTTAATGATAAATTTTGAAGGCCTTAGAGGCCTCGTAGAGGGTTGAAAATGGTGGTAATGTCCTTTTCATTAGGTCGTAAACCCCTTTTATTAATTTTTGAAAACATGCACCAATAGTCGTTTCGAGCAACGAGCGAGGAGTTATGGCCTCAGGGAGTTTACCCCCAAAATTCAAATTTCAAATGAATAGTTCTAGGCAAGAAAAGGGGAAAATAGGGTAATAGAGGGAAATTTTGATATTGTAGATGGGGTATGGTCTGTAAAATCATTTTCATGAAAATAAATACAAAGCTTTGGCTCAAATATTGCATATTTCTCTATTTTTTAATAAATTGCTTGTGTTCTGTTAATGTACTTTTGCTTCAAGTGGTATCAGAGTGGGAGTTCTTGAGTGTGTGGATAGATCACCGAACATGAGGTAGTTTGCAATAGTATTTTTGGTTAGGGTTTGTGAGAAACATGAGGAGAATGCCTCCATGAAGAAACTGTGATGGTGGAAGAAATGTTGTGGAATCAGAAGAGGATTTTAGAGATTTATAGAGGCAAGTTCAAGCTCTACAAGAGGATTTGCGTAGAGGGTTTGAGCCAAGGAGAGAATATGGGAGTGAAGATGAAGCTAAAGAATAAGAGGCCTAGTTTGAGAAAGAAGAAGAGGTAGTAGATCCTACGTAAGACAAATTGTATAAGGCCATATCCCAGATTGGAAAGAGATCGAAGTTTGTTGTTTCTATGTATTATGGAAATCTTAACCCAGAAGAATTGAATGACTGAATCAATTATATAGAAGAGTATTTTGAGTATGGGGAGGTGGAATATCATGAGAAGGTCATATTTTCTAAGACCAAGCTAAAGGATCATGCTAGTATTTGGTGTAAGGAAGTACAGTTGGACAAAAAAATAAGAGAGAAAGAAATTATAACAAGGTGGGAGTTGATGGTGGAGAATTTGAAGAGATAATTTATTCCAGTTGATTACAAGTTGGATCTGCTAAAGAAAATATAGGGTTTGAGGCAGTCAAGAAATTCTATCAAAGAATACACAGAGGAGTTCCATAAGATTTTAATTAGAATAGGTCATTTTGAGGCCAACAAGGAGAAGGTAGCCCATTACATAAATGGGTTGAGAGCAAGCATTCAAGAGGATCTAAGTCTGGTCAGGATGACCACCATAGAATTGCTTACCAATTTGCCTTGAACATAGAAGATAATATAAATAGGATATTTAAGGGCAAGTAGAGAGGAAGAGGTCGTGGTGGAAGAACTTATGGGAGAACAAATGGAGGGCAAAATGAGGACCAAAAGAAGAATGGAGAAGTAATTAACAGTCAATACTAGAAGGGGGAGAATGCTTACCACCCCTATGAGTAGAATAATTACTACCAAAGAGGAAGAGGAAGATCTGGATGATGGCCTGAAAGAGGAGGATTTCATGGAACCTATTTCCAATGTGGGGAAGAAGGATAACGAGCATACAAGTGCCCACAACACCAAGGGGGAATTAATAAGAGGCCTTAAGGTAATGCTCAAGCTGTTGTTGTAGATGAAGGTGTTGAATTTGAGCACTCTGAAGAAGCAGAAAGAGGAGAATTTTTTGTCACAATGAGAGCCTTGTTGAATGAGGATAAAGATCCATATCAGAGGAAGAGTCTATCTCGCACAAGGTGTAAATGTGTAGGTAAGGTGTGTAATATTATCATTGATAATGGTAGCACTTATAACCTAGTTTCAGAAGGTATGATTACCAAGTTACAGTTATATAAAATGAGGCACCCGCATCCATATCAGATTGTGTGGTTGCAGAAGGACCATTGGACTTTGGTCAACGAGCAATTTTTGGTAAAGTTCCATATTTGGAATTACCATGACGAGGTCCTATGTGATATCCTACCCATGAATACTTACCATTTACTATTGTGAATGCCATGGCAATTTGACCGACGTGCAATACATGATGGGCATGCAAACACTTACTCCCTAAAAAAATATGGAGTGTGCCACAAGATGAAGCCCCTAAAGGAGATGGATGAAAAGGTATGTAGCAATGCCAAAATTTATTTAGTTCATGGTAGAAATTTTTTGGATAGTCTGAAACATGAGCATATGTGCTATGTGTTAATTCCTATAGTTAAGGAAGAACCATTAATGTTCCTCTCATAGACACATTAATGTTCCTGTCATTTTGGATGCATATATACATCTCCCAAGGGATTCTACCATGATAATAAAAAGGTAAGGAAAAAGTGGGTCCCATTTCCTTAAGCCCTTGCTACTATCAAAGAAACCTATCAAAGAATTTTTATGATAACCAATAACCTTGGTCTACCATAGCAATTTATCACCTATCTTCTCCATCTTCTAATAAATCCAAACTTAGCAAGAACTTTGTCTACGAATATCCAAGAGACCCTATCATAATATTTATTCATATCTAGCTTCAACAATATTCCTTCCCACCTATTTTGCACTACTGAGCATAATTTTTCATGGAGAGAGATGATACCATTCAATATTTTCCTTCCCTTCATAAACCCCCTGTTGGTTTGCTATAATATTTGAGAGGAAATTTTTTAACCTTAATGTTATCCCTTGAGAAATGGTCTTATATATTGTATTACATGGTTTATCATCCTATAGTCTTTAAATCTCTTCTACCCATATTTTATTGGGATGAGCACCAAAAATGTGTTGTTAAATTCTCTTAGAAATTTCCCTAAATGCTAAGACTCTCTAATCGCTTCTATTAAATCCTCATTTACTATATTCTAAAATGCTTGAAAGAAACCTAATTAGAAAATATCCAGGCTTGGAGATTTATCCTTCCCTAATGAGAAGATTATTTCCTTCACCTCCTCTTCATTAATATCTCTCATCAACTCTTTATTCATTCCTTTTGACATTCTCACTAGTATATATTGAAGAATTTCTTCCACAACTTCCTATTCTTATCCATTTTTCTTTGATAGCAACAAACTAAAAATGTCAACTACCTCTTGCCTAATATTTTCTTCATCTTTGACTATTTCACCATACTATCATAGAAATCCTTCCAATATTTGTATGCTTTATCATCGAGATGTGAAAGAATTTAGTGTTTCTTTATCCTTCCATAATCCATTTGTTCCTTGATTTTTTCCTCCAATAAGTTTCCTCTCAAACCAAAATATTGTGAAGCTATGCATGGATCTCCTTCTCTCTTTTATATAGTTTTTGATCCATCCCAATCATACTCACTTCCTCCTCCAACAAACTTAGTTCTTGCCTAAGGCTTTCCTTTTGTCTAAATATACTTATAAAGACTTGCTAACTTCATATTTTCACTTCTTTCTTCACATGTTTGAGTTTCCCTAAAATAATAAACATCTTAGAGCCTTGGCTTGGAATAGTACACCATGATTTCACTTTTGTATAAATATTTGGGTGTGGAATCCTTATGTATTCAAACTTGAAAGGGCTTCTACCTTTCCATATTTCCTCAAATTAGCTAAATAATAGTGGATTACAATCTAATCCCATCCTAAAAAGAAATACTAATGAGTGCTCAAAGTTACCATCAAACCATTCCATAGAGAGCAATATTATGTCCAATATACTTGGATTAGATTATCCCCTATTCTTCTATTCATCCATGTGAAATAATTACTTCTTAAATCAACATCATATAGACTAGGTTTCGACAACATGTTGCTCAAGTCCTCCATGCTCTCTAAGAAGCCTTGGGATCCACCTTTCTTCTTTCTAGGTATCAAAGGGGTGTTTAAGTATCCTACCACTATCCATGTGATACCTCTTATATATTGCTCCATCTACTCCAATTTCTTCCACAACACCTTTCTTCCTCTATTCACATTTAGGGCATAGATATTTGTAATGAAGAAGGTCAAATTTGATAATTTTGAAGTTATAAAAATGGTTAAAAGGTGATCATTTTTTAATATGACTTCCTCTTCAAAGGTATCAAATTTATATAGAATTAATATTCCCCTTGAAGCCCATATTTCCTCCACTTGGCCACTACCACCTTTCTTCTATATCCATTTCTTAATATTCTCCAATATAGTAGCATTCAACTTTATTTCTTGTAACATAACTATATTAGGTTGATTATCCTTAATCAAGGATCTAACCACCTTATGTTTTTTAGAGGCACCCGTTCCCCTAACATTCCAATATAGGATCTTTATACCCTATTTTTTTTGTGTGCTTTTTCCCACTTGAACCTAAGATCATATGAATGCCCAATTTAATATCCTTTTTTTATCTCTTTTAACCATTTTTCCTTTGAAGAATGTCTTTACACCTTCTTTACCTCTTTTGTTCCCACATTTGGGATCTTCTTAGTACTTCTTGTTACTCTTACATTTGAGACTTCTTCAATAATTAAGGATCCTTCCTTTTTTGGTAAATTGTCTACTATGTAAGGGACCACTTCTAGGTCATTCTCTTCCATATCTATATTTACCTTTGTTTCTATATTTTCTTCTTCTATTTGGGGGTTATACATTTCACTTTCCTTCCTTGGATCATCTTGTTCTGGCATAGTCAAGCTTTCACCCTAAATCCTACCTAGAAAAACCTCATTGTTAGAGAATTTCTCCATTCTTACTCCCTCCTTGTTTACCAGGTCCATTACTTTGTCTCCACTTACCTATCGGTTAACTTGTATTTTCCCAAAATTCTATGGCTCCTCTCTCTTTGGATATAATTCATTTACAACTATATCTTCTTGGTACTAGGACTATTTTTTCTTGTTTCCCTCCATCTAATCCTTTGTCCATATCTACTTTTTTTCTTTTCCTCCAAAAGTTTTTAAAATGTTTACTAATAGCTCCATCAACTTAGCTACATTATTGGTGGTTTGTCCTAAATTTAGGAAAAATTCAAGAATCCTAGAATATGGTCCTGACCATGAAACTCCTCCAACAACAACTATTCTAGGGTTAGACCTTTGAAGCCCCATCAAATAATAGAGTTGGAAAACTAAAACATGGTTGAGAAGTTAAGATGTTTGCAATAGAGATGTTAATTACATCTTGAAGATTCCAATATTTTAGGATGTGTAACTCAACTCTAGAAAGAGAACTCTAATATTGCTTAGCTTTAAAGTGAGCTATAACATTTTCCATGATAGCATGCTTTATATTGTGTATAAAAATTTCCTTGTGAGTTGATTTTCCTTCAAATATTCTATAGTTCTTGCCCATCCTTTTATACCACATGCAATAATAAGGTATTGAAGACCATAAAAATTTTATGCAAGGCTTACCTTGAAAGTAGTTGAGATACTTTTTATTCCACATTTTAGTACAAGACTCAAGATTTAATCTCCTTATAATGTAGATTCCAAAGCTAAAATCAAGCAAGATCCAAATAATTGTAGATTCCTCACATTTAAAAAATAGATGGGCTTGAGTTTCATAGTCCTTAAAGCATCTAGAAAAAATATGGGAGCCCAAAATACCTCATTTAGAGAGGTTTTCTCTAGTTAGACTTTTGTTTTGCTGAACTAGCCATTGAAAAACATATATTTTTGGGGTGATATTTTGATCCCAAATGTGTTTTATTTTTTTGTCTAGAGGCTTGCTTCTATAAAGATATGCACTAACCTTGATTGAATATTTGTTTGAATATTTAATTTTACCCCAAATAAAGTATTCTTCATTGTCTATGTCTGTGGGAAGAATACCAACAAATTGCTTTTATATCTGAGACCATTCCCTTTGATGTTTCACATCCAACCCATAAATTTTAATTCATTTTGGCTTATCGCCTTCCCAAGTGATGATATGGGGAAGTTTGTCTATATTAAGTTGATTCATGAACTAAAAAAACTCCTTAAAATGAAATAAATTGAGGGCTTGTTACCAAGAATAGAATAATCCCAACACGTGATACTATTACCATTTCTTGAGTGCCAAGAGATGTTATCCTTAATGATTTAGACTAATTTAACAATCAATATCCAAATTTTAGAGATGTCAAGTTTTTTATGGATACCTTTGAGTAGTAGCATGCCATGATTGCCTTCACCATACTTATGAATAAGAACCTACTTTCAAAGATTAATTAAAGGGTTTATTAAGTTCTAAATAAGTTTTGCCCCAAGAGCATTGCTCGTAATAAAAGAAGATTGGATACCCAAATCCTCTTGACATTTTTCTTTTGTCACTTGACTCTAATTGGCAAGATGAAATTTCTTCCTATGATATTGCCTTCCTCATTGCCAAAGAAAATTCCTAATGTTTTTGTCAAGTTCATGGAGGATTGATATAGGAGCATGATAAATCATAATTTTGTAGATAGGTAAGATTACAATAATAAATAGGAATATTAATGTGTCTATGAGAGGTATCACTTACCTCTCATAGACACATTAATCCACTTGCACCTAAAAATTGGTCCTCTCATCTGCATACCCTCACCATTGCCTCTACCCTACACTCATATGGCTCTATATTGTAGCAAGAGATATATCCTGCTCCATGATCTATCTCTACTCTATCTACAGTTGTGCCTTAAGATGATGTACCTGAGCTCGCAGTTGGGACACCTCATCATATGGGTCCTTCTCATCCTTCTCCTCATCATGTGGCTCATCCACCTACTTTGCAACCTAGCCTCATACCTCATCTACCCTGTGAGGCACTTGTCACCCATCACCATTGCCACCCTCTATCACTACCTCATACCTAGCCTTGCCTAGGTTGCCTCCACCCTACCATAGTTGAGTAGTTCACTAGGTGTCATACTAACTAGTATTCCCAACATCTGCTACCCCTGTATCTACTATAGGAGCATCGACCTCCTCTATCAAAGTTATAATCTAGGGCCATGCGAGCTACGTCTCTGCCTTCAAATTATGGTATAGGACTGGCTCCTCAGGGACATCTTATTTGATCCAAAATTACTAAGTCACCCAGGAGAAATGGAAGAACTCCTTCACCTTGACTTTGTACCCAATGACCCATCTGTCGCACCTCATCCAGGCTAGGTACTTGTTTGCCTCCTCCCAAATTGAACAATCCAAATAGGATCTCCATATAATTTGGCTCACATGTAGCCTTGTCAATGACCCTATATAATGATCTAGATCCCTAGAATAAGATCTACTCCAACATGTCTCTGCATCCCATGGCCATTGGACACCATAGCACTATGCCACCATCACTAATATTGTAATCCCTAGGGGCAATCCACCAGGCCTATATATCCTGATATGCTCCCACCCCAGAACTGTAGAAGCAAGCTGCATTCAACTCCAGCTCGCTTGCACCACATAATTTGATATAACTCATCATATATATGGGCTAGAAACGTGTTCCCCCATGCCATAATCAATGGTGTAGTGCTATAAAACAAGTCTTATAACATATTTGAGAGGTTCCATGGGAACCTCGCACTTGAAGTGTCTAGTATTAGCACATTATAGATAATGTGCATAAGCATGACCTAGAATTGTGAGAAACATCCTCCTTGAACCAGTAAGTAATTGACACTCCACCATGCTCAATGTCACCCACTACCTCAACAACTTTGTCACCAAACTCTCTGGAATACTACCGCATTCACCATAGTCGACGAAGAAGTGATAGCCCGACCATCGATCAAGATCTGAAAGATATGATAGACGTCCTCTAACATCACCATCATATCACTAGTGGGGAGGTGAAAAGTGTTACTCCTAGCATCCCATAAATGGGCTAGGGATGTGATGTAGGTATGGTCTGAAATTACTATCAAAAATATAACAACATAGTTGAGGCCCAATGCCCCAAACCAGTCCCAATCCCTAACCTATAACTGGGATAGCAGCTCAATTAGCAAATCAGGCTCCTACACCCATGTTGTCAAGGTCTAAGGTGCAGAAAATCCAAATGCATAATCAACTTCAAAAATAAAATAAAATAAAAAATAAAAAATAAAAAATTTTAAAAATTTTGCCAAGGTTTCTTAGCCACTTACATTGACAGTAGTCGCCATGGTCGTCGTCGACGTCGATAGCAGCTAGTGCCAATGACCAATTTTTTTATCGTTGGGGTTTAAACCTAGCCGTCCACAATGACAACGACCCCCTTTTGATAGATTGTAAGTCATCATCGTCAACATAAACTACGAGAAATATCCCTTGTGAGGTTGTTTCCCAACCCAAAAATATCCAAAAATTAAATCTACCCTTAACCACCTAAGCTAACCTAATGCTAAACCTAACTAAGGGGTGAGTTTTGTTGCCGATAGTTTAATGTGGCTCATTTAATTTTTTATTAATGAGATTTATTTTACTGCTAAAATCATGAGTGAAGGATTTCAAGTCTACCTTAGGAGCACCGTCTCTACCACTTGTCGATGCCTTTGGCTAGTCCACTATAGAAGTCTAGGGTAAATCTGGCAATGTTTCATGTCAAATGTTTTCTACCTCTCCTCAGAGCTCACTATTCACTCAAACCAACATGAAGAATAAAAACCCTAATTTTATTTTTATATTTTCTATTTTTCCTTCGATCATTGACATCGGTAACAGATGTAGAATAAGGCAACCCCGATTGTTGGCATCGACAACAGCTAAGGAAATTGTAAAAACTAGTCATGGCCTTCGATAGCAGCTAAGGAACAAAACATAATGTACACATTTTCTCACCGTGAGGAGCTTAAAAATGGACATTAATGCATATCTACTGGTCTAAAATTTTCAAAAATCATAAAAATAACAAAAAATCAAATAGAAACAAAATTTCAAATACGCCTCATATCCAGTTATTTACTCTATACACTTGGTGGTTGTAGCGACTTGCACTCCATGCAATTCGACAAGATGAGTAAATTACCATAAGGCTATTTGACCCAAATTATTCATCGTTGAATTGAAATGTCTTCACTTCAATCCTGAAGAAGGCCATAGAGGTCGGATTACTCTACGAAAATGAGGTATTCATTTTATTTCTCCTATGAAGTTTCATCATATCATTGAATGTAGTGATTCATCACATTCTTAATTGAATTACTATCATCTTGACTCCCTAATAAGGTCATTGTGGTCAAACTGCTCCTTGGGATAGAGATGTACAATTACTATTAATGGTTGAAGTCACAGCTATAATAGGACTTGCCTTACAAATGCAATCATCTTTAACTATCCAAATCAATCATATCAGTTAAGAGATTTGTCATTTTCATCACTTATCCCTTTCCTCATTGAATCATTGCTTGAGGGGTAGTCATAATAATAACATTCACAATCTAAATTAACATTTTATTACCTAATCATGTTAATAGTGTTCGTCTTACGAATCATTGCTAAAAACTATCTTAAGTTTCCTCATTTTCAGATACTAAAAGAAAATACAATGAATTACACCTTTATTGTATCGCTTATCGAACCTATAGTAACTTGTATGGTACATGATTATGCTTGAATACGTTAGAGCACCATTTTAGCCTTCCATACCATTGGAAGCAATGATTTTGAGATGTACAGCATTTCCAGGACTGAAGCATATAGTGTTGACCAAAAAAATTAACATTAGCAAACTATAATATGGCTTTAGGTTGTCTATTTTTTTAGCGTTGTGTTTTCCCATAACGCATCCCAAAAGGGGTATCTGTAGACACCTAAAACACATCATGTTTAGGAGACTACTCATATGGTCACCTTTCCAGACCATATGAATAATATTGGACCTTGCCAAGCCTAAGCAGTGGTTTTAACCACTCAAATAGGGTAGTCTAGTCCTATGCAACTCTAGTTGCTAACGTCAATAGTAGCTAAGATCCTAGTCATTGACGATCAAAGAGACTAAGAGCTAGTCATGCCTATCAATAGCGACTAAGGTTAGCTTACCCCTAGTCATGCTAAGTGAGAGCACCTAACCCTATAACAAACTCAAGATCCTCGAGCCAAGCAAAATCAATTATGTCTAAAAAATTAGCAGTGGTTTAGGTTCTAGAAGCCTCCAAAAGCTTCTCCTAACTATTCTAGCTCAACAAGTTCTTGATCTTGGCTTCTTGGAGAAGTTAGACCAAGGAATTTGGGAATGCACCAAGAATGTCAAACCCCTTTGTAGTAGAATCGATTGACACCAATCCAGAGATTTAGAGGGCAAAACTCTTTCCTCGTGGTCGTTGTATTTGACAACAGCTTGCAGTCTTAGCCATCAAATTTGATAACGGCTAGCAGAGCCAACTGCTCTAGTTGATAGCGACTAGGGTCTAATGTCTATTTTCCATTGTTTTTAGCCATTAGATTAGATTAGCAGTATTTTCATTGGATTTCTAACCTATTATAGCAACATTTTTATTATTTACATCTAGTATTTCAAGCTTTATATCAAGTTTTCAAGCATTATTTATCGTTTCATGCATTTCTTTTCTATTTGCATATTTCAAGAAACTAGCCTCATCTTGAGAGGCATATTGTGCTATTGATGTATTTTCTGGTTTCTTTGTGTGCAGGTGACAAGGACAATCAAGGATCCAATAATATCATTGAGATCATCTTCCTTGGCATAAAAGAAGGAGGCAGCTAATAAGCCCTCTCATAAGCAAACTAGTGGAGACCTAAAGAGCTTTTAGAAATCATCACCCCCATTTTGGGGCTCAAAACTATTGTAATCATGTATCAATTTTGGTATCCCTAAAAGGGATGAATATGTAACTAGGATTTCAAATGGATTAATACAAAGGAGGCATTTCTTTTTGTCAATTCATTTGGTCATATATGTTTCATATCTTCAAATTTGTTATCATGTTGCAATTAGCCTAGATGTATGCTTTTTAGAGCTTTACAACAAGAAAGAATCAACTTTTGAAATGTAAGATTTCGCAACCTGTATGCTTTGATTTCTTTTGAATATCTCATAAATATACATATTCACTTTTAGCATCCAACTTTTTTGTGTTTATCCGAAACATGCACATATGCAATGGACCCAAAAACCTTGAAATGGCCTACACTAGGCTTTCATCTTAACCAACTTCTACATGTGTGCAATTCAATATTGCATGAGTTGGGTTTCAATTCAAAATATATATATATTTGTAATAACTTCTTCTCCCCAAAATTCATTTTACTTATGCTTGGCTTGCAACATAGACCTTGTCATTTCTACTATAGTACGATTTTTCCATTCAACCACACCATTTTGTTGTGGTGTGAAAGCAGTTGTTAATTTTTTTAATTCATTTTTCTTCACAATATGCAATATATTCAACCACACCATTTTGTTGTGGTGTGAAAGCAGCTGTTAATTGATTTTTTAATTTATTTTTCTTTATAATATGCAATAAATTCTTTTGAGGTAAATTCACCTCTTTTGTCAATCCTTAAAATTTTAATATATTGTTCAATTTCTTTTTAAACCATTTCTTTAAAATTCACAAAACATTTAAATACTTCACTCTTCTTCAAAAAGAACAAAAAAATCTTTCTGCTATAATCTTTTATATCAATCATGCTCTGATACTAATTAATAAAAACAAGGCTTACAAAACAAAGCACAAAGACACCCCAATTAAAAGTTGCCTACAAAAAAAAACACATAATTATACAAAAACATACTAAACTTAATTGTTTTTTTAATGTCATAAATATTAGAATTAATAAATATTAAAATTAATATGACATATTTTCTAAAATCAACTTAAAAAAAAAACAACAATGCATATGCATGTTTTATTTTTTCCTATTTATATTCTTGCTTTATTTATGCTTTATAAAAAAAAAACACATACTCATCCTTATCCTAAAACATTAAAATAAACAACTACTCAACATATACAATATTGATTGCTAATAAAACTAGGAAGCTTTTTTTTCTTTCATAAAGGTTAGAATTTATATAATTTATTTTTTAAAATAAAATTTATATATGTATTATTTATTTTATTACGTTGGGAGGAGTTTTTATAATAGCAAACACGGGTGGGAGGCAAAGAGGTCATACATGTCACCCGTAAACAGTTTTTTTTTAATTAAAAAACCGAAATTAACAAAAAATAAAAAAACATTTAAAATATTTAAACTAAAACAGCTCACTAATGCAACTGTTTAATAAAATATTATATAAATACATAATGTAACTATTTAATAAAATATTGTATAAATACATGAACATCCAAAAATAGACGTCTGAACGTTTTATATCTAAACTAATTTATACTATTGCGCCTTAAGCATTATAAGTACACTTACGCAACGTATACAGTATTGACAACCAGCAGAGCTGTATTGCTGAACACTAATAGGTAAGACTCCACATCATTCAATGAATTTGCAACGGTACCATAAAGCCTGTCACATACCAGAGACTAGGAAGAGCAAAGTAAAACTGCATAATGCCGAATTTAAAATATATATATATAATAAAGTTAAGTTTTCCATGATTCCAATTTAAGTTCGAATTTTTTTGTAAACCTAAAACATACTAATTTAAACGTCCGACAGATTTAAAAATAAGCAGTTGCAATTTTTAAAAGCACTTTCTACGAATTTGAGCGGGAAACAGTTTGTGTAATTTTTTTTTTTTTAAAGTAAAACAAACTCTTAACAACGACAAGATATAAATTGATGGTGTATATATGAAAATTCGTTGTGTTTCTCGCTTTAGGCTTTGGAATCGTGGTAAGTAGGAGGTATTAAAGTGAGAACGAAATTTCAATAGGAATATGTCTCTATAAATAAACAGTTACAGTTTTTATTGGAAGAGTATCACATAGGAATATCTCATTAGAGATAAACAATTTGTATTGGAACAGTATCACATAAGTCAGTCAGAAAGCAAGAGGACCAATTACTCCCACACACATGTCGAACTTGATGTTAATAAGGGTGAAGGGTCTCACCTAAGGGGGCCAAGGGCTTCCACCTATAAGCTTGGGGTAACATTATCACCAGTATTACATTATCACCGCATAATGGTAATAAAGCTTAGATATTATCCATGTATCATTTGATAAAATTCGAACTCAAATCTCCTCCTTGAACTGTAAAGAAATCTAACAAATTAAGAAAATTCATAATTTTCAAGAAATCTAATCAATTAAATTAATTCATAATTTTAATTTATAAACGTAAAATATTGATTGAGAGCAGGGTGTTCATTATGCAATGGGGCTGAATCTCCTTACTTTCCCCATCAAATATTTTATTTTATTATTATTTTTTTGGTATATTCCTTACTTTCTCACAGATGATTTAGGCTCAATCCCCGTCGTCTAACTAGGATAGCAGATCAATCAGAAAATCAGGCTCCTACACACGTGTTGTCAAGGTCTAAGGTGCAAAAAATCCAAATGCATAATCAACCTTAAAAAAAAAATAAAAATTAAAAATTAAAAATTAAAAATTAAAAATTTTAAAATTTTTGCTAAGGTTTCTTAGCCACTTACATTGACAGCGGCTACTATGATCGCTGTCGACATCGATAGCGGCTAGCACCAACGGTCATTTTTTTTATCGTTGGGGTTTAAACCTAGTTGCCCACAATGATAGTGGCCCCCCTTTGATATATTGGAAGTCGCCATCGTCGATAATGACTATGAGAAATATCCCTTGTGAGGTCGTTTCCTGCCCCAAAAATATCCAAAAATTAAATCCACCCTTAACTACCTAAGATAACCTAATGCTAAACCTAACTAAGGGGTGTGGTTTGTTGCCAATAGTTTAATGTGGCTCATTTCATTTTTTTATTAATGAGGTTTATTTTATTGCTAAAATCATGAGTGAAGGACTCCAAGTCTACCTTAGGAGCACTATCTTCGCCACTCATCGATGCCTTTGGCTGGTCCACAATAGAAGTCTAGGGTAAATCTGGCAACATTCCATGTCAAATATTTTCTACCTCTCCTCAGAGCTCACTATTCACTCAAGCCAACATGAAGAATAAAAACCCTAATTTTTGTCAGTCTCACAATGACACTGAGAGGGGGGTGAATCAGTGTAGCTCTTAAAAACTTAAATCTTCAATTCTTAATGTCAAAACAATGAAAGCTTAAAACTCAATAAAGCAAATATACCAAAAGAGCATCACACAACACAAGATGTACCGAGGTTCACCAGTTTTGGCTACTCCTCAAAATTGACTGTTTGGACTCCCATCCAAATCCAGCCTTTGCAAAATACCAATTTTACAATCAATTTACCAAAGACCCACTGGAAGGAGCACCAACCCCTGATTTATCTACAACAACAAAAAGGAGCACCAACCCCTGATTTATCTACACCAATAGAAAGGAGCACCAACCCCTGATTTATCTGCACCAATAGAAAGGAGCACCAACCCCTGATTTACCAAAACCAACTGGAAGGAGCACCAACCCCTGATGCCAAGCACCAACTTGGACTTCTGTTCTAAAATTAGAAGATTGACATAAAGATGCCTTCACTTTTACAAGACCCTAACTGGTCTATTGCTTTCTCAACATCGCCCACTCTTCACACAACACACACCTAGCTCGCTTGCCTCCTATTCACTCTCCTCGTGCTTCACATATCACACACCTCTCTCACTCACCTCTCGTGCACCTCTCGCTCTCATCTTGCTCTCTTCGCAAGATTAAATCCGCCTCACTTTAATCCCGAGCGTATTCACTCTTTTTCAGCGGCACTTTAATTCTCCACGTAGACCTCCTTTTATAACAAATTTTTGACTCTATTTTTAACTTCTATATTTTTGCATGCAACCCGTAACTGGCCTTGTAACTGTCATTCTGACTTCAGTTCATTGTTCTTATTTTAGCTGCATGATTTTTCTCTGTAACTACACCTGTAACTATCGTATCGACTTCAGTTAACTCTTCTTATTTTAGTTGCATGATTTTTCTCTATAACTGCACCTATAACTGTCATACTACTTCAGTTAACTATCACATATCTTATTTCAGCTGGGTTCTCTTCTTAGTTCGTGCCAAAGCGACCTGTCATGAAATCGTGACACTTCTGCCTCTTTGTCCTCTTCTTGGCTTTCGCCCACGAAAACACATGTCGCGATATCGTGACACTTTTGCCTCCTTGCTTCTTTTCTTGGCTTGTACCCACGAAAACACAACATGTCGCGATATCGCGACACTTTCGCCTCCTTGCTTCTTTTCTTGGCTTGTACCCGCAAAAACACAACATGTCGCGATATCGCAACACTTTCACCTCCGTACTCTTCCTCTTTACTTTTGTCATGATATCGCGACACTTCTGCCTTCTTACTTTCTCTCTCCTCCTAGAGTCGCGAAAATGTGACATGTCGCGATATCGCGACACTTTTTCTCCTTTGCACTTTCTCTTACCTTCGGGTCGCGAAAATGCAACATGTCATGATATCGCGACACTTTTTCATTCTCTTCCTTCCTGCCCTTTCGAGTCGTGAAAATGTGACATGTCGCGATATCGTGACACTTTTCCTTCTCTGCCTTCCTGCTCTTTTCAAGTCGCGAAAATGCAACATGTCGCGATATCGCGACACTTTTCCTTTTCTGCCTTCCTACTCTTTTCAAGTCATGAAAATGCGACATGTCGCGATATCGCGACACTTTTCCTTTTCTACCTTCTTGCTCTTTTCAAGTCGCAAAAATGCGACATGTCACGAAATCGCGACACTTTTTCTACTTGCCTTTTTCTCTTCCAACATGTCATGAAATCATGACACTTTTTCTTCCATACTATCTCTCTTGCAATATGTCACGAAATCATGACACTTTTTCTACTTGCCATTCTCTCTTCCAACATGTCGCGAAATCGTGACACTTTTTCTTTCGTACTATTTCTCTTGCAATATGTCACGAAATCATGATAGTTTTTCTTGCTTGCGCTTTCTCTCCGAACATGTCGTGAAATCGCGATAGTTTTGCTTGCTTGCGCTTTCTCTTCGAACATGTCACGAAATCGTGACAGTTTTGCTTGCTTGCACTTTCTCTCCGAACATGTCACGAAATCGTGATAGTTTTTCTTGCTTCCGCTTTCTCTCCGAACATGTCGTGAAATCGTGACAATTTTTTCTTCTTGCTCAACATGTCACGATATCATGACAGTTTTCTTCCTTGTGATTTTCTTTTGATTTTTAGCATATGGGCCACTTCGATCTTTTGGAAAATCACTGTACATACTCTGAAGAACCTCTTAACTCCTGTCCACTGCATCAACCGATTTTTCTGACTATGTTGACAACAATGACAATACTATTGTTGCACCTTGCTCAACAATCTCCCCCTTTGGAATTGTTGGCAACACACGTGCAATTTCCTGTAATTCTTCTCCCCCTTTGACAATAATACCAAAGGGCTGCTGCAGACTCCCCCTGAGTCCATGCACAACATTCTCAGGCACACATTATTATAGTTAGCAAAAATTACAAACTCAAAGACTTCCTTGGGCAATGGTTTTGTGAAGATATTCGCTACTTGCTCTGTTGTTGGAGCAAAATCCAACTTAACCTCACCTTTCACAACTTTCTCCTACGTACAACACACTGTTGTTGCAATATATTCTGCCTCTGCTATGGATAAGGAAACTGACTCTTGTTTCTTACTGTTCCATGTGACCAACCTGTCTCCAAGATAGAATGCACCTCCACTGGTACTCTTTCTGTCATCTACACATCCTGCCCAATCTGCATCTAGAAATCTGTCCCAACACTGTCCTCAAATCTTTCCCAGCATTGTCCTCAAATATTTCCCAAAGGCCTTCTTCAAAGGCTCAATCAATCATGCTCAAGTAGTACTCAAAATGAACTCAACAATGAATGATAATCTCAAATCAACTCCACTTCATAGAAGCATAAAGAGAATTGTTAGAGACTTAATATCTTCTAACCTCAATCTCAACTCAACATAGAATGATGGAATAATTTATTTCATAGAACTTTAAAAATCACTTCACATATAACTTAACTAGGCTCAATCAAATCAACTCAACCAATCATCACCAAGCTGGAAACCATCTGGTTGCTCAATATAAACCTCTTCTTCAAGCTTCCCATTCAAAAATGTTGATTTCACATCTGTCAACAAAATTGACAAGTGACTCACACTTGTACCAATTTTTGTCCAACACTATACCAACACCTGCAATTTCATTGCCAACTCTGTGCAAGCATCAAACACAGTACCACAACACCAACCAAATCCCTTTTTACATTTTCAACTTGGTCTATGTTTTCTACAGTCACCGCTGGTCACACCTTACTTTCAACTATTCGAATCAGGAGACAATATTTTGTTAAACACTTCACGGCCAACTATAGTGCACCTTACTCAAACTCATACTTCTGGACCTCGGATAGGTATGATTCACAAAGCAAAGTTGCTCATCTTGATGAGCTAAACATGAATCAATGATCAGACTTCAATATTTTTCACCACAATGTCATAAAATATCTAATAATCTTCACGTCAATGTGTAGTTCAAATATACACTGCTTTTATCGAAACACATATATGCGGCTAGGGCAACATTCTTTCACTAACCAAATTATATGAACTGTTATAATCCTTAAATTTGGACAGTAGCAGTAAGAACCATCACCATTACAACAATGACATATAGCAATACTACCAATAATGACAACTCTCAATTTAATCACCACCCTTCATGGCACTTCCACAAACTACATGAACTGAAAACATACTTTGACAACTATACAACTTCCCTGACTACTTGCCTTTCATCCTCAGGTAATCAAACAAATACATAGGATCATTAAAATGAAACTTCAATATTGCTCCCCCTGAGGATGTGCTACCTGGAGTTGCTTAGTGCAATAGCGGAGTAATCTCCTTCAGTCCAAGGAGACACGATTTCCTCTCTTCTTTTTTTCTCCAATATTTCTTGAACTTAGGCTGAAGGTTTTCAATTGCATCCCTATTTTGAACCTTTTCATGAACTTGAACATTTCTCTTGGGTGGTTGTCTCTTGTGCATCCTTGATGGATGATTATTTTCCTTTCTTTGATGCACATGATTTCTTCCATGTCTGTGTTTCACTCTTTGTGATTGATGAAATCTGTTGTCTTGCCTTAGATTAGATACAAAAGTTCTTGGACAAAACCTTGCTATGTGCCCATGACCATTACATTTAAAACATTGCACATGGTGTTCAATCGAAAAAGTAGATGTATTTCTATCATCATAACTCTTTGATCTATTATTCAATCCACAATAAATTGCCTTGTGACCATAATGGTTGCATCTAAAACAATAGCCATTAAAAGCATTATTATGAATAGAGTGAGAGTGATAGAACCTCTTTTGTTGTGGTTGCTTTGTTGTAGATCTCCTTTGATATTTTCTTCCTTTTGAAGATTCAACTTTAGAATTTTCTTGCTTTGATCCTTCAACAGTGAACTTCTTCTTCTTTGCATATTTGGAAGATGAAGGTTGTTCAACTTTACATCCAAGACCAAGCTTAGACATGGGGCTTCTTTGTTGCCTTATCATTTCATCTAGCAACTCTGTGCTTTTCTCAAATTTGAGATTTGTATTGGCCTCTTCTAGTTGTTTCTTCAATAAAACAATCTCCTCTTCTTGTTTGCAGCAAACAATCTCTTTCTTATTGATCTATGACCTGAGAGTTTCTTCAATCCTTTTGGACTCTTCTTCTTGCAACTTTAGATCACTAATAACTTTGTTAGATTCCTCTTCACATTTGCTACATACATCGACTTTATCATCCAGGTGTGACTTCAAGGCTTCTTCTATTTTCTTGGATTTATGAATTTGTAAGAAGAGATCTTCAATCTTATCCCCATATTCTTCCAACTTCTTGGACAATCTTTTGTTCTTTTTCTTTTCTATATTCAACTCTTCAAGTGCAGCGATCAACTCACCTTCTAGATATACTTCACCCTCAAGGTTTTCATCACATACTTCAGAATTCACTCCTATCTTTTCTAGTTCAATTTTCTCTTCCACAGAAACTAAAACTGATCGAGATGCCTTATTTGAGGAGGATCTATTCTTCTTACCCATTGCATACTAATCCAAGATCAACCCTAGCTGATTTAGCCTGATAAGGGAAGTTGGCTCTGATACCAATTGTTAGTCTCACAATGACACTGAGAGGGGGGGTGAATCAGTGTAGCTCTTAAAAACTTAAATCTTCAATTCTTAATGTCAAAATAATGAAAGATTAAAACTCAATAAAGCAAATATACCAAAAGAGCATCACACAACACAAGATGTACCGAGGTTCACCAGTTTTGGCTACTCCTCAAAATTGACTGTTTAGACTCCCATCCAAATCCAGCCTTTGCAAAATACCAATTTTACAATCAATTTACCAGCACCCACTGGAAGGAGCACCAATCCCTGATTTATCTACAACAAAAAAAAGTAGCACCAACCCCTGATTTATCTGCACCAACGAAAAGGAGCACCAACCCCTGATTTATCTGCACCAACAGAAAGGAGCATCAACCCTTGATTTACCAGCACCAACTGGAAGGAGCACCAACCCCTGATGCCAAGCACCAACTTGGACTTCTGATCTGAAACTAGAAGATTGACATAAAGATGCCTTCACTTTTACAAGACCCTAACTGGTCTATTACTTTCTCAACATCACCCACTCTTCACACAACACACACCCAGCTCGCTCGCCTCCTACACACTCTCCTCGTGCTTCACATATCGCACACCTCTCTCGCTCGCATCTCGCGTGCCTCTCACTCTCCTCTTGCTCTCTTCACAAGATTAAATCTACCTCACTTTAATCCCGAGCGCATTCACTCTTTTTCAGTGACACTTTAATTCTCCATGTAGACCTCCTTTTATAACAAAGTTCTGACTCTATTTTTAACTTCCATATTTTTGCATGCAACCCGTAACTGGCCCTATAACTATCGTTCTGACTTTAGTTCACTGTTCTTATTTTAGTTGCATGATTTTTCTCTGTAACTACACCTGTAACTGTTGTACTGAATTCAGTTAACTCTTCTTATTTTAGCTGCATGATTTTTCTCTATAACTACACCTGTAACTGTCGTACTACTTCAGTTAACTATCACATATCTTATTTCGGTTGGGTTCTCTTCTTAGCTCATGCTAAAGTGACCTATCGCGAAATCGTGACACTTTTGCCTCTTTGTCCTTTTCATGGATTTCGCCTACGAAAACACATGTCGTGATATCGCGACACTTTCGCCTCCTTGCTTCTTTTCTTGGCTTGTACCCACGAAAACACATGTCACGATATCGTGACACTTTCGCCTCCTTGCTTCTTTTCTTGGCTTGTACCCATGAAAACACATGTCACGATATCGTGACACTTTCACCTTCGTACTCTTCCTCTTTACTTTTGTCGCGATATCGCGACACTTCTACCTTCTTACTTTCTCTCTCCTCCTAGAGTCGCAAAAATGTGACATGTCGCGATATCACGACACTTTTTCTCCTTTGCACTTTCTCTTACCTTCGGGTCACGAAAACGTGACATGTCGCGATATCGCGACACTTTTTCATTCTCTTCCTTCCTGCCCTTTTCGAGTCACGAAAATGCGACATGTCGCGATATCGCAACACTTTTCCTTCTCTGCCTTCCTGCTCTTTTCAAGTCGCAAAAATGCGACATGTCGCGATATCGCGACACTTTTCCTTTTCTGCCTTCCTGCTCTTTTTAGGTCGTGAAAATGCGACATGTCGCGATATCGCGACACTTTTCCTTTTCTGCATTCCTGCTCTTTTCAAGTCGCAAAAATGCGACATGTCGCAAAATCGTGACACTTTTTCTTCCGTACAATCTCTCTTGCAATATGTCGCGAAATCGCGACACTTTTTCTACTTGCCTTTTTCTCTTCCAACATGTCACGAAATCACGATACTTTTTCTTTTGTACTATCTCTCTTGCAATATGTCACGAAATCACGACACTTTTTCTACTTGCCTTTCTCTCTTCCAACATGTCACGAAATCGTGACACTTTTTCTTCCGTACTATTTCTCTTGCAATATGTCGCGAAATTGTGACAGTTTTGCTTGCTTGCACTTTCTCTCCAAACATGTCACGAAATCATGACATTTTTGCTTGCTTGTGCTTTCTCTCCGAACATGTCATGAAATCGTGACAGTTTTGCTTGCTTGCACTTTCTCTCTGAACATGTCATGAAATCATGATAGTTTTGCTTGCTTGCGCTTTCTCTCCGAACATGTCACGAAATCATGACATTTTTGCTTGCTTTTCTCTCCAAACATGTCGTGAAATCACGACAGTTTTTCCTTCTTGCTCAACATGTCGCGATATCGCGACAATTTTCTTCCTTGCTCCACATGTCGCGATATCGCGATAGTTTTCTTCCTTGTGATTTTCTTTTGATTTTTAGCATATGGGCCACTTCGATCTTTTGGAAAATCACTGTACATACTCTGAAGAACCTCTTAACTCCTGTCCACTGCATCAACCGATCTGTCTGACTATGTTGACAACAATGCCAATAGTTTAATGTGGCTCATTTCATTTTTTTATTAATGATGTTTATTTTTTTGCTAAAATCATGAGTGAACGACTTCAAGTCTACCTTAGGAGAACTATCTTCGCCACTCAGCGATGCCTTTGGCTGGTCCATAATAGAAGTCTGGGGTAAATCTGGCAACATTTCGTGTCAAATATTTTCTACCTCTCCTCAAAGCTCACTATTCACTCAAGCCAGCATGAAGAATAAAAACCCTAATTTTATTTTTATATTTTACATTTTTTCCCTGATCGTTGACGTCAACAGTGGACGTAGAATAAGGTAACCCTGACTGCTGATGTTGACAATGGCTAAGGAAATTGTAAAAACTAGTCGCGGCCCTCAATAGCAGCTAAGGAACAACACCTAATGTACACATTTTCTCACCATAAGGAGCTTCAAAATGGACATTAATGCATATATCGGTCTAGGATTTTGAAAAATCATCAAAATAACAAAAAAATCAAATAACAACAAAATTTCAAATACGCCTCGCATCCAGTTATTCACTCTATACACTTGGTGGTTGTAGTGACTTGTGATCCATGCAATCCGACAAGATGAGTAAATTACCATAAGGCTATTTGAACCAAATTATTCATCGTTGAATTGAAATGTCTTCACTTCAATCCCGAAGAAGACCATGGAGGTCATATTGCTCTATGGAAATGAGGTATTCATTTTATTTCTCCTATGAAGTTTCATCAGATCATTAAAAATGGTGATTCATCACATGCTTCATTGAATTACTATCATCTTGACTCCCTAAGAAGGCCATTGTGGTCAGACTACCCCTTGGGACAGAGATGTACAATTACTATTAATGGATGAAGTCACAACTATAATAGGATCTACCTTACAAATGCAATCATCTTGAACTATCCAAATCAATCATCTTGGTCAAGTGACTTATCGTTTTCATCACTTATCTCTTTCCTCATCAAATCATCACTTGATGGGTACTCATAATAATAACATTCATAATCTAAATTAACACTTGATCACCTAATCATGTTTAATCGTGTTCGTCTTATGAATCATAGCTAACAACTATCTTAAGCTTCCTCATTTACAGGGACTAAAAGCAAATACAATGAATTGCACCTTTATCGTATCATTTATTGGACCTATAGTAGCTTGTATGCTACCTAATTATGCTCATATACATTAGAGCACTATTTTAGCCTTCCATGCCATTGGAAGCAATGATTTTGAGATGTACGTCCTTTCCAATATTGAAGTATCTAGCGTTGACCAAATCAATGAACATTAGCAAACCTATAATATGGCTTTAGGTTATCTATTTTTACTCAGCATCATGTTTTCCCACAACACATCCTAAAAGGGGTGTTTGTAGACACTTAAAAGATGTCATGTTTAGGAGACTACTCATATGGTCACCTTTGCAGACCATATGAATGATATTGGACCTTACCAAGACTAACCAGTGGTTTTAACCACTCAAATAGGGTAGTCTAGTCATATGTAGCTCTAGTCGCTAACGTCAATAGTAGCTAAGATCCTAGTTGTTTATGATAAGAGCGACTAAGAGCCAGTCATGCCTATCAATAGTGACTAAGGGTAGCTTACCCCTAGTCACGCTAAGTGAGAGCGGCTAGCCCTATAAAAAACTTGAGCTCCTCAAGCTGAGCAAAATCAATTGTTTCTAACAAATTAGCAATGGTTTAGATTCCAGAAGCTTCTCCTAACCGTTCTAGCTCAATAAGTTCTTGATTTTGGCTTCCTGGAGAAGCTAGACCAAGGAATTTGGGAGTCTACTTAAGGCCCCAAATTTATCAATCAAACCTTGGATAATTGATGAGCATTTGCCATAGTGAAGCCCTGTCATATTGGAGAGAGATTTCACATCCCCTTGAGGAGTAGCAAAGTGCTATCCAATTGAAAAATTACAAGTTCCTATCCACAAATGGATATTACAATATTTTGAGAATAACAATCGTTGTTCAACCACTCAATTCAATGCGATTTGAGCTAATTTACAGTCAAAAGTTATTTTGAGAGAACACACCAAGAACGTTAGACCCCTTTGTAGTAGAATCGATTGACACCAAGACAGATATTTAGAGGGTAAAACTCTTTCCTTGTGGTCGTTGTCTTTGATAGCATCCCGTAGTATTAGCCATCAAATTTGATAGCGGATAGCAAAGCCAACTACTCTAGTTGATAGCGTATATGGTCTAATGTCTCTTTTCCCATATTTTTAGCCATTAGATTAGATTAGCAATCTTGTCATTGGATTTCTAACCTAGTATAGTAGCATTTTCATTATTTACATCTAGTCTTTCAAGCTTTAGATCAAGTTTTCAAGCATTCTTTATCATTTCATGCATTTCTTTTTTATTTTCATATTTCAAGAAACTAGCCTCATCCTGAGATGCATCTTGTGCTATTGATGTATTTGTTGGTTTCTTTGTGTGCAGATGATAGGGACAATCAAAAATTCAATAATATCATCGAGATCATCTTCCTTGGCATCAAAGAAGGAGGCAGATAATAAGCCCTCTCATAAGCAAACTAGTGGAGACCTAAACAACTTTTAGAATACATCACCTCCATTTTGGGGATCAAAACTATTGTAATCATGTATCAAATTTGGTATCCCTAAGATGGTTGAATATGTAACCAGGCTTTCAAACGGATTAATACAAAGGAGGCATTTCTTTTTTAATTCATTTGGTTATATATGTTTCATAGCTTCAAATTTGTTATTATGTTGCAATTAGCCTAGATGTATGCTTTTTAAAGCTTTACAAAAAGAAAGAATCAATTTTTGAAATGTAAGATTTCGCAACCTGTATGCTTTGATTTCTTTTGAATATCTCATAAATATACATATTCACTTTTAGCATCCAACTTTTTTGTGTTTATCCGAAACATGCACATATGCAATGGACCCAAAAACCTTGAAATGGCCTACACTAGGCTTTCATCTTAACCAGCTTCTACATATGTGCAATTCAATATTGCATGAGTTGGGTTTCAATTCAAAATATATATATTTGTAATAACTTCTTCTCCCCAAAATTCATTTTACTTATGCTTGGCTTGCAACATAGACCTTGTCATTTCTACTATAATACGATTTTTCCATTCAACCACACCATTTTGTTGTGGTGTGAAACCAATTGTTAATTATTTTTTAATTCATTTTCTTCACAATATACAATAGATTCAACCACACCATTTTGTTGTGGTGTGAAAGCAGTTGTTAATTGTTTTTTTAATTTATTTTTCTTCATAATATGCAAAAAATTCTTTTGAGGTAAATTTACCTCCTTTGTCAATCCTTTAAGTTTTAAAATATTGTTCGCTTTCTTTTTAAACCATTGTTTTAAACTTCACAAAACATTAAAATACTTCACTCTTATTCAAAAAAATAAAAAAATCTTTCCGCTATAATCATTAATATCAATCATACTCTATACTAATTGTTAAAAAAAAGGCTTACAAAACAAAATGCAAAGACACCCTAATTAAAAGTTACAAAATTAAAAAAAAAAAAAACACACATAATTATGTAAAAAGAAAAACACGCTAAACTTAATTGTTTTTTAATATCATAGTATTAAAATTAATAAATTTTAGAATTAATATAATATGTTTTCTAAAATAAACTCAAAAAAAACATAATCATATTCATTGCATGTTTTATTTTTCCCTGAAAAAAAAAAAAAAAACATACATACTCATCCTAAAAAACAACTACTCAACATATACAATATTGATTGCTAATAAAACTAGGGAAGCGTTTTATTAGAAGCGTTTTATTCCAAAACAGGGCATTTGCCTACATTTTACAATTGTTCAAGTTATCGCTCATTTAGGCAGGGCAAATGCTTTTGCTGGTTATGGAGAGTTGAAACAACTGGACTTTAAGCATTGGCAGGACTAGTGTGATTCTTAGTGTAAGTAGATCTAAACATTGGATCACAAGGCTTACTTGGCCTCCAGCAACCAATGTGTAAGCTCTGTTGGGGAACTTCTCCAAAGCCAGGCTTTCAACTCAAACATCCCAAGAAGTGAGAGATAGGGATTGACTGCCAATAAGCCTCGCCGGTTCAAAATCAAGAAGCCAAAAAAAAATCCCCTACTCTTTAAAGCAAACAAGCAGTAACTTCACAATGGACCATCAGAAACTCTAATTAAGAGGCCTAAGTCAAAATTAGTAATACAAGGAATACTTTTCCAAATTCAGAAGTGCCACGAGTTCTTCCACCATAAGAGAGCAATGCATATAATCTCCGCAACGATTGCACTCATTCAAAATACAGAAGAATAATACTCCAAAAACCATGAGTTTGGAGAATTATGTGACCTTTAAGATTACAATTAAAAAAAATATTTTGTACCTCAACAAAATTGGGTATGAGGCATGAGGTTTATTTATTCTATCCAAAAAAAATAGAACCTATGGACCAAATAAATAAGATAAAAATAATGTCATTTTAAGTGTATATAATAAACCAGATTTTTTCAAATACAGAATATAATTATATAATTCAAATTAAAATCACTACACTATCATGTATAAAGTTTTAAAATCAATATACCGCCTCTTTATATATAATCATTGCATTATAAGAGGAAAAACATTCTTTTTATAAATACTCTAATATAATAATTTTAAAAATATATATAAATAAATGAATATAACTTGTATTAACCCTGCAACTGTTTGCAAATTTTACTCGATAAAGGCAGCCTGTAGGCATCCATCCCCACAAAACATCCACAGGTGTCAATCATTTAACACGTTTTTTATTACAGAAGCTAGAAAAATGATATTTATTTTAATTATTTATATGAGATATTATTATATCATTTTAATAATTAAAGTACATTTGAATCTATCTCTACACCTTAAAAATAAATATGTTTTATAATTAAATATAATTTAAAATCTTATCTCTTTATATATTTTAATTAAAACATTTTAAACTATATGTTTACATGCAGGACCTTGTATTTATCGAAGGTGGGTAGCGGCAACAGTTGAAATAGAAACACTTAACCGGTCTTAAACGTTGATGAGTATGCCGTAGATGAGAATGGGGAACTCTACCAAAAAAAAATTGTATAGGCCTTATGCAGAGATTGAATCGCTCATTTTTGTCGGCTTCCATGGGCATTCAAAGGGCTAATACGCCAACACTGGTTGGGCTGACCTGCACAGGAATCTATTTGCTTTTTAGAATCTAAGGTTTAAATTGTGGTTTATTGTAAAGTTAAGATTTCGATGATTCCAATTTAAGTTCGAAATTTTTTTAAACCAAAAACATACTAACGACAGATTTAAAAATAAGCAGTTGCAATTTTTAAAAGCACATTATACGAATTTGAGCGGGAAACAGTTTGTGTAATTTTTTTATTTGTTTTTTTGGAAAGTAAAACAAACTCTTCGCAACGACAAGATTTGCATAAATTGATGATGTATATAAGAAAATTCCATGTGTTCCCGGGCGTTGGAATGGGTGGTAAGTAAAAGTATTAAAGTGAAACTAAATTGTAATATATTAATATGTCACTAGAATATATAACTATAAATAAATAGTTTGTATTGGAACAGTATCATTTAGGAATGTGTCATTAGAAATAAAAAGCTTGTATTGGAACAGTATAACGTAAATCAGTTAGAAAGCAAGAGGGCCAACTACTCACACACATGTTGTCACTAGAATATGTCACTATAAATAAATAGATTGTATTGGAACAGTATCATTTAAGAATATGTCATGTAAATAATGGCAGTAAGATTTCAGTACATCCCTCTGTCTGCCCTGATCACTGTTTTATTGTGGTACATTTGAGATTTCATGAAGATAGGCATGAGAACAAGAACTCTCAATGGAAATTTAACTTGAATGTCTCTCTTCTGGATCTTCCAGATTGCTTGGAGGTTGTTTTCACTCTTAAGGAAATTAATAGATTTAAACTCAGTAAGGAAAGTGCTATAGTTAGATGGCAGTATAATGTTAAGGGATGGAAAACTCTTTTCTAATCCATTGGTAAAAAGAGAGCTTATGAGCTTCGATGTTATGAGAAATCTTTGAGACAACGAATGTGGTTACTTGAACATAATATCCAGGGGCAGCTTAATAACATGGAAATATTGACAGAACTTGTAGAGATTAAAAATGAGCTCAGTCAATTAGAAAATAAGAAGATTCAGAACTTGTAGAGATTAAAAATGAGCCCAGTCAATTAGAAAATAAGAAGATTCAAGGACAGAGGGTACATGCTAGGCTACATTGGCTTAATTATGGTGACAAAGGCTCCAAGTTTTTCTTTAATATCCTTAGAGTGAAAGTTGTTAAGGAAAATATTGTTAGTATATCAGACGGGCATAATTTGATTTTTGATGATGATAAAATTATGGATCTGTTTTATCAATTTATAAAAACTTATTTACTTCTAAATATAATAATGATAGAATGAAAGAAAGAGAATTTTGCTGTAAGCTAATACCTAAAAAGATTTCTCAGTCTGAAGCTGACATGTTGAGTCAACCAATTTCTAAGGAGGAGATTGCTAAGGCTATTATGGTCATTAACAGTGATAGGGCTTCTGGTCCAGATGGTGTACCCATTGAATTTTACAAAAAGAATCTGGAATGGATTTGTGAGGACCTCCGACAAGGCTATGGTAAGGCTATTGGTAGAGGCTCCTTGGGTTGTGAAATTAATTATGTAGTTATTATACTCCTTCCCAAAAGGGGTGATAAAACTCTAATTAAGAACTCGAGGCCTATAAATTTATTGAATGTCTCCTATAAAATTATGGCTAAGGTTTTGACTTTAATACTGGTTAATTTACTCCCTAAGTTCATCAATCCTACCCAAACTAGGTTTGTTAAAGGAAGATATATCTTAGAAAATCTTATCATAGGATGGGAATCTATGCATTGGGCCAAGGCTTCAGGTCAAAATATTGGTATGATCCTTCTTGATTTTGAAAAATCTTATGACCGTGTGGAATGGAATTACATTATCAGTGTTTTGTTGGCCTTTGGCTTTCCTCCTGAATTTTGTAATATGGTTAACACTCTTTTGGTTGATGCTAATGCTTGTATAGAGATTAATGGAGTTGTTTCTGAACCTATTTTTTTACAAAGATCAATACGGCAAGGGTGTCCCTTGGCTCCTTCGTTGTTTGTAATTGCTAATGACCTGTTATACTATCTGCTTAGGGATAATACTTTTAGTCCTAATATAAAGGGTATTATTCTACCCAATAATATGGAGCTTATAAATATGCACTTTGTTGATGATACTTCTTTATTTGTGAAATTAGATGACGACAATTTTGTTTCTCTATTCTCTAAACTTAACCTGTTTTGTAATGCCTCAGGTGCTAATGTTTTTGCTTCTAAATATATGATTTTGGGATGGGATTATGATCCTCCAAGTTGGCTTAGCAAATTTGAAATGTAGTGGTATGGTTCTTCTTCCCAAGTCAGGTATCTTGGGATTCATTTTGTTGTTGAGCCATATCTTAAAAATATGTGGCTTTTGGTGAAGGAAATAATTATTGCTAAACTTGATAAATGGCAGAAGAGGAACTTGTCCTTGGCTGGCAGATTACAGGTTTGTCAAACAATTATTTCTACATTCACAGTCTATTTTTCATCAGCTTGGATTTTTAGCTTGTATCAAATTAATTTGATCCAAAAGTATATTAAGCAGTTCCTCTGGGCTGGTAACTTTGTTGGAAAAAATATTCACTCAGTTAAGTGGAGTTGGTGTGTTGTTAATAAGGCTATGGGCGGGCTGGGTCTTACCAATATAAGGTTGCAAGGTGTTGCCTTGGCTTCTAAATGGATTGCTAAATGCATTTTTGGCAATGAACCATGGAAGGTGCTTACTAGATATAACATATGCAATGTTGTCCCTAAAAGGGCCCAATTCTGGAAAAATCTATCTTTTTTGGTTGGCTTCTTTGATGCTAGACCTGTTGGTTCTGTTGTTTTCCAAAGCATTTGGAAGGCCTGGACTACCATTAGAAATAAGATATCTGTATCAATTTTGGTAATAAAACTAATAATGATGTGCATCTGTTAAATCAATCTTGTTAGTGGAATTTCTCTTTCAATAATACTAAGCTTGCCAGATTGAGGGGTTGCTCTACTAAGGCTTGGTATGTGAATGGTGTAAATACTTTTAATGATATTATGAATAATAGTGTGCTCAAATCCTGGGAATAGCTTAGTGGTGAGTTTGGTATGCCCAACTCTCACAGGAGAACTCATACTGTTTTGTCTGCCTCCTTCAATAATTTGAAGAATCCAGAATTTATGGTTTCTTAACAATATTATATGGATAAGTTGTATTTGTTTGATGGCTCATAAATGTGTGATATTAAATCTAAATTCATCTACAGGGTTCTTACGAATATTAATGACATTTTTTATCATATTAATACTAAGTGGTCGCTTTCTCTTTCTCCAATGCAAGGTTAGAAGAGGATGCAACATATCTGGTCCAATTTTCTTGAACCAAAAAAAGCATGTTTTAGGTGGCATCTGCTGCTCCACAGGCTTCCTTTATCCTCTGATCCTAAGGCTGCTATATATTGCTCCATTTGCAAGACTCCTGAGACATTGAATCATATCTTTTTTTAGTGCCTTTATGCTAAGGAATTTTGGTTGTCTTTCTTTCATAATTTTTAGGGGTGGAATGTTAATTTGGATCATATTAAGCAGCAAATTCTTCTTGGTTACATTCCTCATATGAAACCATATTTCAATATGTTTTGGTTGTTACTTTCTTCTAAAATTTTATGGATAATATGGAAAGCTAGGAATGAAGATTGTTTTCAGAACAGGCCAAGGCACCTTACTAGGTCTCTTAGGAGACTCAATCAGCTTTAGGTTTTGTTTCAGGTGGGGAGAATTTTGCAGGTTTCCAAGGTCAAGTTCGCTCATCTATGTAATTTCATTTAGAAATATGATCCTGATGATAGTTGAACTGAGGAAAAGAACGCAGATATGTACAACTATTACTATTTGCTTGCTCAGAGATGTTATTGTATATTTGTACAAAAATATAATGAAACTACAAATCTCATATGATATACAATATGTTTCTCTCTTCGAGAGGAGTTAACTATTTTAGGTGTCTTCTCTAAATCTTGGACATATTATATATGATGTAATTTTCTTCTGTTGATCTTTAATATTCAGTTCTACTTTTCAATTCAAAATATATGTCATTAGAAATGAAAAACTTGTATTGGAACAATATCACATAAATAAGTTAGAAAGCAAGAAGGCCAACTACCCCCACACACATGTCGATACTCGATGTTAATAAGGGTAAAGAGTCCCACATAAGTGGGACCAAGGGCTTCCACCTATAAGCTTAGGTAACATTATCACCAGTATTACATTATTACCACATAATAGTATTACAATAAAACTTAAATATTATCTATATATCATTTCAAAATATTGGAACTCAAATCTCTTATTTATAATATTAAAAAATCTAACCAGTTGAAAAGATTCATAATTTTATTTTATAACTGTGGAAGATTGATTGAGAACAGGGTGCTCATTATGCAATGGGGCTGAATCTCCCTACTTTCCCCATCAAATAATTTTTTTTGTATTGCTTACTTTTTCACATGATTTAATTTTGCCCTAGCTTTGTATTAATACTGCTACAAATTTATTGTTTTTTTTTTTGTATTAATACTGTTACAAATTTATTGTTTTTTTTTGTATTAATACTGCTACAAATTTATTGTGAGGTTGAAATTGGGTTATTCATCTTTGTGGAATTGCCTTAGCAGATAAAGATCTAATTGATTAAATAAGGTTTGAATTTAGTAAAAATATATTTAATAATAATAATAATAAATTATATATTTAATTACTTATTTTAAAGATTAGTTTATATATATATTTTTTAATTTTTTATAAATTTGTTTTTAAAAATTAATTATTTAAATGAAGTTTGAACTCATTTTCAATTAATAAAAAAAAATCATTTAAAATATTTTTATTTTGTAATTTAATTTATAGTTTTTAATAAAAGGATTATTATAATTTTTATTTTCAATTAATTATTTTTTAAATCTAGTTTAAAATTTTATCTTAATCCAAAATTTATTTTAAAAAACATTTCATTTTAATTTTAAGTTTTGGCTACTACTTTTAGTCCTAAATCAATAGATATAATTAATGTTATCTTTATCACTTCGTTTTGATACAATAACAATTGTAGTTTCCCCTTCCCAGTGCAAAACAGCAATTTTTTTCTCATCATGTCACCTCTTTTATCATCTATAATATTATTAATACCATCATTGCATTGTACTATTTTCCTTATCTTTGATCTTTCTAAAAAACACCTAATAAAATGTGATACTTCTTATCATGTCAACCTAACCCTGTCTAATGTGTCATTTTTTGCAATCCACCATTATTATCAAGGTGTATTAGAATTTACACATCATTTACACTAACACAAGCAATTGAATGTTCTAATTACAACTAAGATACTTATTTTGTAAGTCACAACACTTTAAAAAAATTGTTTTTATATTTTAAATTATTTTATATATTCCTTTTGCATGCACACACTCCTAAGTCTTCAATTAATCTTCTAATTTGATATTTCTAAACAAGTTCGCTATATTCCATTGGCATGTATACATAGTCATATGCCACCTCATTTTAGCAATCCCTTATCCTTACCCATTTGTCTTTAAGTCTCCTCCCTTTAGATTCTTGTTTTCCATATCCTATTATTGTTTGACATTATTGGTTGGTATGAGGATAGTGAGTTCTACATGTTTGTATATCCTCAAGTTTCTAACCCTTAGGTTTTGACTCTAAGATTTATTTTTAGTTTTAATTTCATAGTATACATTTTTAATTTTAGTTTCATCCACTTGTCCATAAGGATTTAACTGCAAAAATTATTCTTAAGAGATAGTCAACCCACAATCAACAAAACTCATCTAAGAAATCTAGAAAGCATTCAATTTTGAAGAGGTTGTCCAATAATAACACTTAAGAGAATGTAACCCTTTGATCCAAAAAACTAAGTATTACTCTTCCTATCAACCTTATAATTAAATATTGTGTATGTTCGTTCAAATATTTTTTTCACATATATGGAGCTTGTATTCCTTGCTTACAAGGAACCTAAAGTTATAATTAAAATTTTGGAAGTGACAACAATATAGGAGTGGGTGCAAGCCAAAGCGAGCCTCATTAGAAAGCATGGAAGTAAATCCATATTTGAAAGCCCTAATTGGAAGTCCAAATACCCTTGCTAGAAGTATGGATGCCCAAGTTGGAGATAAGAGGAAGAACAAATATATGACAAATTCGAGTACTTCATAAGTGATTATCAAGTATGAGATGTTCAAGCATGATATAATGGTTCTTAAAAGCATAGGATTAGTATGTAAGTTCCATGGATACTAGCTAGGATTTTTGAAGATTCAAAATTGGATGAAGTGAAAGTGAGAATTGAATTCAAATTACTCCATGACTTTTGTTCCTATAGGTTTTCTTTCTCATCATCATTTCTAGTTTAAAAATCAAGGATAAATTATGGGTGGTGGCCCATGGTTTTGGGGGAGAGATACCCTTTATTAATACCACAAAGTGAGAATTTTTTTGTTGAGATAGAAACTATTAAAAATTTTATGATGTGGGTTAAGCTTTTCGGATTTCCATATCAACTTATCAATAAGGATGTTTTAAATAATATTTATAATGCCTTAGGGGAGACCATCTAGGAGAGGTCAATTACTAAGAAGCAAAAGCATATTTTATACCTAGATATGTGTTGTTATGGATATTTCAAAACCTTTTTCACACTCCATTAATATTAAATATAAATCAAGATAATGGATCAATAAGTGGATTATAAAAATATTGCATTTTGTTGATACACTTATTATAATATAGGACCCATGGAAAAATATTGCAAAGTGAAAATAACAAAAAAAGAGAAAAACATTGGTCATGAAACATACTTTAAGATGAAGCAAGGAAATAATATTCTAGTAGAAATTGGAGTAGACCAAGAATATTCCACTCCATAAGAAGAGGCAAAGAAATTTTATATGCAACATCATATGGAAAAGGTCACCACGGTTCACTTGAATCAACCATTAAAGGAAACAAAAAAGGATACAAGGGATGACAAAATACGATGTGCAAGTTCAAATTTAAAAGGAATAAAAGGTGCAAAGGAAGATGTGGAGGAAATTTATAACACAAAGGAGGCAAAATAGGTCAAGTTTTTTCTCAATAAATCATCTTTAATTTCCTCAACTAGTATAAAATCCTTTCTTGGCAATAGAAATGAAAGTAGTGTAGAGGTTATCCCTTGCACTTTAGGGTTTCAAGAGAAGCATAATAAAGAAATGAGGATGGAAAATTCCATAACAATTTAGGATTTGTAGGACAACATACGAAGATAATTGTTATGGAGGAGTGTACTTGCACTTTAGGGTTTCCAAGGCAACACAAAGAATATATTTTTGAGGTTATTCCTTACACTTCAGATCCTTCGAAGCAAGAAAAACCTAAAGATGGTAAGTCTCATTATGAATAGTCTAAAAAATTCAAAGATGTTGATGAAGACGAAAGTGTTGGTGGGAATGAAAAATAGATAGGAAGACCCAAGAAACAAAAACAAATAAAAAAGGGAACTCAAAGGGATATTGATATGGGAAAATAAAAGCAAATATAACAAGAGTTAGCAAGAAGTGGGGTTAATCCCATAAATAGAAACAAAAGGTAATTATGAAAATGATATCTTGCAATATTAGCGGCATGAGTAAGACTGCTAAAAAGGATGTATTCAGGATTTTTTTCTAGAGAAAAAAGGTTTGTACTTGAAAATAACGATGAAAAAATGTAAAACACCAAACCAAGCCACAAGGATCAATGGGTTGAAGCAACACCACATTAACCAAAATAGAGGGATTGAAAAATAGAAACAAGATAATGGAAGCTAATACAAAAACTACAATATCATATCATATATCAGAATTGATTGTGAGTACAATGAAGAAGCATTGTTTAAATATGCAAGAAAGATCCACCATAGTCGTAGGATCAACAAAGATATAAGGATCAATATCCACCATACAAACAGGGAGGTGCGATATGATCCGTGGAAAAAATATCTCAACCCTCCAAATGTAATCAATGCGTGTAACTCCCTAGGAATGTCAAATATCCCCATAATAATATAAAAATAAATATTCATACATAAAGTGGGTGGGAAAAAATAAACTAAGTATAATATCTAAATAAGATAAAAATAAATATCCACACATAAAGTGGGTGGGAAAAATAAACTAAACTAACATAAAAATAAAGTACTTAGATGAGCATGAGCTAGAGTATAAACACCTACTCTAACACCCCCCCTCAAGCGAACTAAGGGTTAAAAATAAGTGGCATATGCATAGTATAATTTTTGGCAATAAGACCTGATCAGGTACTCATGTACAATGTGTATCCAGAAGCTCTCAAACTAGAAGGATGGAAAACCAAGTGGAAAAAACCATCCACCTAGAAAGAGAGAAGAAATAAAGGTGGCATCATCCACACTCCCTAAGGATAACTTCCTTCACCTCAAGCATCTCTCACAACAAATGAAAATGAGGAGATAGGAAGGGTTTAGTGAAGATGTCGACAATCTGCTGTTGAGTGGGAATGTAGTCCAAGATGATCACTCCATCTTGGATAAGCTATCGAATGAAGTGCATATGAATCTCAATGTGCTTGGTCCTTTTATGCTCAACAGGATTTAAAGAAATATGTATGGTACTTTGGTTATCACACTAAAGTGAAGTGTTACAATGATCTTGTGAGAAGCCAAGCTTTGTCAAAAATAATCGAATCCAAAGAATCTCCTGACTAGCCAATACTATTGCTCGGTATTCTACCTCTATCGATGAAAGTGTAATAGTTGTCTGCTTTTTGCATGCCCAAGCAATAGGTGAAGAACCAAGGTAGAAGACAACCAAAAGTAAACCATCAAGTATCAACATAGCCTGCCCAATCGAAATATGTATACCTAGCTAACTATAAATGTCCTCTAGAAAAGTAAAAACCAAAATGTGAAGTCCCTCGAAGATGCCACAAAATCTGCTTGGAAGCCTACCAATGGTTGTCATGTGGATCATGTGAAAATCAAGAGGCCAAACCAACTATAAATGATATGTCAGGTTGAGCGTGAGTTAATTAAATCAAACTCAAAACCAACCATTTGTAAATGGTGGAATCAACTCTAGGAGTAGAACATGTGGCACTCAAAATTACACCTAATTAAAAAGGAGTAGAAAATGGCTTACAATTAGCCATTCCAAATTGTTGAAGAACATCCAATGTGTACTTATGCTGATAAATGGAGATCCCTAAATTTGACTTTGAAATTTGATACCCAAGGAAAACATGTAGAACTCCAAGATCTATCATTTCAAAATGCTCAGAAAGAGAGTGTTCCACAATATGGATGCATGAAGTAGAATTACCTATGATCAATAAATCATCAACATATAAGACAATTATGATGATGTCCTCTCCATCCCTCAAAGTGTAAACTATAGGATCAGAATGACATCTCAAAAATCTAGAAGATAGAAGAAAAGAATCCATCTTCTCATACCAAGCCCTAGGGTCCTGTTTGAGGCCATAAAGTGATCTCCGTAATCTACACACCAATGAAGAATCCTAGATAAATCTTAGAGGTTGCTCCATATAAATATCTTCTTACAAATCTCCATGCAAGAAGGCACTCTTCACATCCATTTGGTAAACTAACCAACCTTGTGATGCAGCAATCGAGAGTATAATATGAACATTATTCAACTTGGTGGCAAGGGCAAACATCTTAGAGTAATAAACACCCTCAACCTACAAAAGCCCTTCACCATAAGTCAAGACTTGTACCTATGAATGGACCCATATATTGCATATTTGGTGTAATACACATATTTGTATCTCACCATTTTTCTTCTTTTTATAAGAGGAACTAAATTCCAAGTATGATTATTCATTAAGGAAGAATACTCATCATCTATGGCATCATACCACTCTTGAATGCTTAGGCCTCATCAAACCTCTATGGATCAACACAAAGTACCTGATAAAGAAGACCCATGTTGGAAGAAGAAGCATACCTTGAAGATGACCTTCAATGGTATAAAAGCTTTTAGGACTATTGGAAATATCCATTATTGAGGTTCATGCAGCCGGATCATGTTGAAGGTTTTACAGTTGAAAATTAGAGGTTTATAATCCTTAGAGGGTGAAAATTAATTTTTTTCCTTATAATGTTTTGCAAAGAGCTTCTATATCATTTTTATCCCTTCATTGCATCTTGGTTGACCCCTCTAACCATGGGGATTGATAAAAAATGTTCTATTTTTTAGAAGTTTTTTGGAGTTTTTTTGTGGGTTGTTTTAATAGTTGTAGAACCATTGGTGACCCTATTCACTTGACTATTGTCGATCTAGAACTATCATTGATAACTTTCGATCACCAATGACCACTATTGTATACATTTTTTTTTGTATGCGAGATTTTCTTGCACATAGTCCACCAAATATTTGGTTTTTTATAATATTTGAAGTTGCTTGTTGTAGATCTAGTTTTCTAAAATATACAACCTATCTTCTTCACTCTTGAGTTCTTTACAAATTTCAAACTAAAATCTACATTTAAGTTACTAATAAGGTTTGCTAAAAATACATTTAAAAAACATATTTTGTTGGTACTTTTGTGTATTTGAAAACTTTGTCAAAGATTTGTTTTGTGAAGCTACTCAATTTTTTTTCTTTTCAAATTTCAATGATTGTAAAAATAAAACCTGATCATATACTCTTCGTAACACCTGAATTATAAAGGTATTCGATTTTTGAGGGCTCTTATTTCTAGAAGCATTGAATAAAAATCTTTTGGGTGGGGTGTCTTGGTGTTGATTTGAACACCATATTTGTGGATCTTGCATTTTATTTTTTGTGATTGAAAAATGAGTTTAGAGGATTTTGAGCCACTTAACTCACATAATTATCACATATGGAAGCCACACAAGATGACATTTATTCAATATAAAGGGTTACCAAGATTAATGCAATAAGAGCTACCTAACGTTACAAAAGAGTATCATAAGTTTGTTCATGATTGTAAAATGGATGAATGTAAGGGATTAATTGGGATGCATGTAAGTTATAATCTTTTATTTTATCTTAATAATTATGACACTCATTTTCAAATTTGGGAGAAGCTTGAGAAGCTATTTTGAGAGTTTTACATCTTGATGTTGAACTTGGTGCTCTCAATCCAGATGATTTTCCATCTATAAGTGATTTTATCACTAAGTTTCAATCCTTGCTCACACTTTTAAAGGGTAGTGGAAAAACTAAAATGGATTGCTAGGGTGCCTAGGATTAGATATTTGGGGATATGCTATTATATTGTATAAGGTTTGGCATGGGCCACACATAACCCAAGGTAGGATTATGCATAAGGGGTTGGACTAAAAATGTACTTGTAAAAAAATGGTGAATCCTAATCAAAATCAAGGTGAATCATGTCGAATCCAAAGAAAATAAAATCAATCATCTTCACACAAAAATTTGGGGTATTTGAAGCCCTAAAAATTAAGGTCATATTTGGGATAAATTTTGACCTATTAAATCACCTTATAACTTCATAAAAACACCACCATTAGATCAGGCTCAAAAAGAGCTTTCCAATGAGTACAAATATGCCTATGTTTGGATATATATTGTGGCGAATTGACCCTAAGAAAAATATTGGTCTTGAAAATTTTAGACGAATGGACTGACGTCGAGGGCTTATGGAACTTTGCCCTCTCTAAGTGGCACTCTCATCTTGAGAGATCTTATGGATTTATTCCTTCATTAAGGAGTATTATTTGTGTTTCCCTACCTTAAGGGTATTATTTATCTCCATCTCATTGTGTGCATTGTTATTGTGGATAATTATTTGTGGATGAATGATTTGATATTTTGGTATATTTATGAATGATTCATGTTTATAAATATAAAGTTTCATAACAAGTGGTATCATAGCAATGATTTTGCCAAAGTGGGGACTCTTTTTGTGGATTACAAAATTCAAACAAAATTGCTTTTCTAGAAAAAATGTCTCATATTTCAAGAGCCATATCTATGTGAAAATTTATCTAATTTTGATGATTCTTGGATCATTTTATACATAATTTGAAGATATTTAAAATGAGTGGTCATATGAAGGAATCTGAGTAGTATTGAGGGAGATAAAACCTTGTGAAGTTACCCATCTTGAACAAGCGTAGTGACAAAGTTTCAAATAGCATTTTTTTTGGAAGATGAAATTTGTTAGTTCGGGTAAGAAAATTAGTTGTAATTTATTTTGTTTGGAAGAAAAAATTGTAGATCTAGTTGTTTATGTGGAATTTTAGCTTTATTTATTGGAGAGATATATATTTTCATAAACCCTAGTTTGTATTGGGGCATGATATATATTCTCATAAAATCCTAGTTTGCATTGGGGCATGATATATATTCTTATAAAACCCTAGTTTGCATTGGGGCATGAACTATGGAACTCCAAAAATTTTCTAGAGAAAATGATATTGATGTGAGAGTGGTTGAAAATACTAAAATCTCAAAATAGTGAAAGCATGTTATCAATCTAATTTTATTTTTTTTTGGAAGGGGAAGCTTTACAATGGATAGAAAATTTTGTTAGGGGTAATCCCTTTTCATTTGGAATCAAATTGAACCAGAATTCTTGAGCACATGGGTACCTATTCAATTACAAATGAAGTTAGATATTTGTAAGAGAGATCTTGAGGGGAAGGGATAAAAAGATAGATAGCCTAAAGGATATCATCAAAGACCTTGAAAAGAAACTACAAGGGATTCAAAATGATCAAAATAAAATGAAAGGAGAATGAAAAGTTTTCAAGAAATAAATTGAAGACTACAAAAAAGAAATAAAATTACTCAAGAAGGAGAAAGAGGAAAATGTTAAGGAAGAAAGTGAGAAGAATGAAGCCACATCTATGGATTTACAAAAGCAAGAGAAATATCAAAAGGGTTTAAATTCATCTAAAGGTTCTATTTTGCAAGTTCATGGATGCATTTAGAAAGAAAAGGTTGTTATTTCCATTAACCCTAGTAGCAAATATAATTTCATTAGTATTGCTTTGGCTAAAATTTTACAGGTTTAAGCAAAAAAATTAAGGACATACATCTAGAGGGTGAGAATGTTTAGATTTTTGAAGATTTGAAGATCACCATGGATAAATATATTTTTTACATTCAAATTTGTATGCTATTGAGATGGGTGATGTGGATATTGTTCATGGTTATACTTGGTTGGATTCTTTGGATACTGTTAATATTAATGTACAAAAGAATTTTATGAAGTTATGGTACTAGAAAAAGAAGATAACATTACAAGATATTTCTCAACTTAAGGAGCAAGGATCCAAGGAAAAACATGAAGTGGTTATAGAGAAACAAATTGAATAACAAAGAGAAGAACCTGAAATAGAATCCAAGAAGGTAGTAGTAGTAACAGAGTCCATCGAAGAAACAACAAAAATTGATTCCATAGAAATAAAAATAGCAAAGTCCAAGGAAACTGTGTTAGAAGAGCACAAGAACATACCAAACAAAGGGAACATGAAAAAGCAATGTGTATAAGAAATTAAAATAGTGGAGCCAAATGTTGAGGATTCAAAGAAGGTAGAATATCAAGTTAATGTTGCAACTTATTGCCATCCACACCATCATGAGTGGTAACAATCTTGGAGGTATGGATCAAGCCAACAATATAATGGTTCTACATGGAATTAGAAGGGCACCAAGTATGGTAGTTTTTGATAGAGAAATCATAGTGATCTTGGTTTTTAGAGTGGTGCATCAGTAGCAAGGAACAAGTGGATCCATCATTCAAATTATCAAAATAAATCAACAAAATCATGGATCCAAAAAAGTGGATTTGGTTACTCAAGTGGAAAATGGCATATCGACATCAATGACGACCACCACCAATCACTATTTTACTAGGATGGATGGATGATCAATATTATTACCAGTTGCTAACATTGCTTAGAAAATTATATTATCTTGTTTCCTTCATATATTTCGAGGATGAAACATTTGTAAGGAGGGTGGCATGTTAGGGTACCTAGAAATAGATATTTTGGGGTATGTTATTATATTGTATAAGGGTTGGCATGGGCCACACATAACCCAAGGTTGATTGTATTATAATATAATATTATATTAGTAGTTGACTCTCTAAAGTAGAATTAGAATATGGATATATAAATAAGAGATATTTATCATTATAATCATCATGGAGATAAATCATATGTAATCGTCTTTGCCCATGAAGTGGCTTATGGGACTTTGCCCTCTCTAAGTGGCACTCTCATCTTGGGAGATCTTATGGAGTTATTCCTTCTTTAAGGAGTATTATTGGTGTTTCCCTACTTTAAGGGTATTATCTATCTTTGTCTTATTGTGTGGATTGTTATTATGGGTAATTATTTGTGATTGAATTATTTTATATTTTTGCGTATTGGTGAATGATTTATGTTTATGAAAATAAAGTTGTGTAACATGAATGAAGAATGTATTTTCATGATCTTGTCAAAACTTAGAGGTCCATTCCATATGTTTACCTCTGCATTTTTCTCCAATATGGATTCCATGGGTTCTGATAAAAAATACCTACTTTTGAGAAGCTTTATGCCAATATTTTGGGGGAAGAATTCAAAGTTCTTAACTCCAGGCATTTTACCTTCTCACATAAGGCATTTGTTGCATCCTCCACTTCCACTTCCAAAGGCAAGGAAAATTCTAAGTCTAAGTCCCAACCTAATCCTTCTCCTTATCCTTCATTTCATCAAAATCCCAAAGAGTCACATAAAAAAGAGTCATCCTCCAAAGAGTCCAATCATAAACCTAAGCAATCCAAAAGAAAAAATAGGTCAAATATTACTTGTTCATATTGTGGAATCAATGGTCATTCCGACAAATGCTGGAAAAAGTTACAAGACTTAGAAGAAGCCTTTAGGAATAAAAATTATCCTTCACTACTTAAAAATATAAGGGCAAGGCTTTGAATTTGGAAAATCATCTAAGGCTATTTTTGAGGACTAGATTTTCAATTCTGGAGCAACTCATCACCAAGGAGTCATTTTCCACCTTGTGTTCTACTTCTACATCTTGCATTGATGTTGGATATTCTTCTTCCATTTTAGTTAATGGAAAAGGTGAAATACATGTTGATTGTTGATGCATTAAGAATGTTCTTTATGTTCCAAATATTTCCACCAATTTGCTCTTGTATACAAAGTTTACACCTCAAGGATCTAAGATTATAGATTTGAGTGACATATAGCCTATTTTTACACAAGGCGTTGCTGACCATAGATCATGTCTTTATCACTTTTATGGTTTTGATTCTTCAATTGGAGGTACTTCTTTGGTGGACCATGCAAATTTAGAAAGAAATATTTGGCATGAGAGATTTGGCCATCTCAATTACATATTTTTAAAGTATTTAAGCACTCATGATATGGTCATTGGATTACCTAAGGTCTCTTGTATTGATGGAGTTTTTCTAGGTTTTGTACTTGGAAAACAACATCAAGATTCTTTTCCCAAAGGTAATTCCAAGAGAGCTTCTTCCCATCTTGAGTTGGTGCATAACGACTTGATGGTTTTTCCTACACCATTTTTGGGAGCTAAGTATGCACTCATATTTATTGATGATTTTTCAAGGATAAATTGGGTATATTTTTTTCAATTTCAAGAGTGAAGTTTTTGCCACATTCGAAGTCTTTAAATATTTTGTTGAGAATCAATCTTCAAGTTGCATCAAGAAGCTTTGCATAGATAATAGGAGGGAGTATTTTAGCAAGGATTTTTTTAGATTTTATAGTCCTTCATGGGATTATACATCAACACTTTATCCCACATACACAACAACAAAATGGTATCATTGAGAGGAAAAATAGAACACTAAAGGAAACGAAAAATTGTATGATGCACTCATAAGATTTGCCTCCCAAGTTTTAGGCCGAGACTATCAATTGTGTGAACTACTTTCAAAATCACACACCTCTTCAATCTCATGATAAAATGACTCCAGAGGAGGCTTGAACAGAGACCAAGCTTGATGTTTCTCATTTTTAATTTTTTGGGAGTCAAGCATGGGCTCATGTTTTGAAGAATAAAATGATAACTTTGGATAGAAAGAGCAATTCACTCACTTTTTTTGGCTATTGTGAGGACATGAGGGATTATAGATTATTGGATCCAGATACACATGAAGTTCTTTTTTGAACTCATGTCCAGTTTGATGAGCATTATTCTTCAATTGAGATCACTCTTTCTACTCCTCCATATTCATCTACTTTTCACTTTGAAGATGGTTGTTTTGATGATGATCATAGTGAGGATGAGGATATTTCTAAGATAGTTGCAGAGGTTCTTGCACATGCTTCCCCCATACCTATATGGGCTTGGACTATAGTTGAGGAGGCAAACAATAGAAAAATATAAAAAACCAAACCAATCCATAAGGATCAATGGATTTGAGCAACACCACATTAACCAAAATAGAGAGTGAAAAACAAAAACAAGATAATGGAAGCTAACAAAAAAATTGCAATATCATATCATATATCAAAATTGATTATGAGTACAATGGAGAAGCCTTGCTTAAATAGGCAAGGAAGATCCACCATAGTCATATGATCAATATCCATTGTACAAGCATGGAGGTGTGATATGATCTATGGAGAAAAGATCTCAATCCTCCAAATGTAATCAATGAGTGTAACTCCCTAGGAATTCCAAAAATCCCCATGCTAAGATAAAAATAAATATCCACAAATAAAGTGGGTGGAGAAAAATAAACTAAATATGATCCATGGAGAAAATATCTCAATCCTCCAAATGTAATCAATGAGTGTAACTCCGTAGTAATGCCAAATATTCCCATACTAAGATAAAAACAAATATCCACACATAAAGTGGGTGGAGAAAAATAAACTAAATTTAGCTTATTTTTCTCCACCCACTTCATGTGTGGATATTTATTTTTATCATAGTATGGGGATATTTGAAATTCCTAGTGATTTCCACTCATTGGTTACATTTGGAGGATTGAGATCTTTCTACCATTGATCATATTGCACCTCTCTATTTGTATGGTGGCTATTGATCCTTATCTCTTTGTTGATCCTATGACTATGATGGATCTTCCTTACCTATATAAGCAAGGCTTCTCCATTGTACTCATAATAAATTTTGATATATGATATGATATTGTAGTTTTTGTGTTAGCTTCCATTATCTTGTTTTTATTTTTTAGTCTCTATATTTTTGTTAATGTGGTGTTGCTCCAGTACCTTGAGCCTTGTGGCTTGGTTTGGTGTTTTATACTTTTCCATTTTTTACCTCTTAAACTATAGTCCAAGCCCATCTAGGCATTGAGGTAGCATGTGTAGTAACCTCTACAATTATCTCAACAATGTCCTCATCCTCACTGTGATCATCATCAAAACAACCATCTTCAAAGTGAAAAGTAAATGAGGATGGACAAGGAGTAGAAAGAGTGGGCTCAATTGGAGAATAATGTTCATCAAACTGAACATGAGTTCAAAAATGAACATCATGTGTATCTAGATCCAATTATCTATAATCCCTCATATTCTCACAATAGCCAACAAAAATGAGTGACTTGCTCATTCTATCTAAAGTTATCCTTTTCTTCTTCAAAACATGAGCCCATGCTTGAATCCAAAAAACTCAAAAATGAGAAACATTATGCTTGGTCCTTGTCCAAGACTCCTTTGGAGTTATCTTCTTAAGAGCTTGTTTAGGTGTATGATTTTGAATGTAACTCACACAATTGAATGTCTCAACCAAAAACTTGGGAGGTAAATCCTGTGAGTGAATCATACAATTTTCCATTTCCTTGAGTGTTCTATTTTTTCTCTCAGTGATACCATTCTATTGTGGCGTATGTGGGATAGTGTTGATGTATAATCCCATGAAAGGCCAAAAATCTAAAAACTCCCTTCTCAAATGAATAATAAATTTTATTATTCAAAAAATTTTTGTTTTGTCCCTTTTTTGAGGGGGTTGTGTTTTTTTTTATCTGTCGTTGTTTTGTTTGTTTTTGGTTTGTTTTGGTTTGTGTTGGGGTGTTGTTGTTTGGGTGGGGTGGGGGGGTGATTAATTTTCATTAGTTGTTTTTGATTTTTTGTTTTTTTGTTTGGGGTTTGTTTGGGGGTTGGGGGGTGGGGTTTTTTTTATTTTTTTTCTGGTTTTGTTTTTGTAGGTTTGGTTTTTTTTTGGAGTCATTTTTGGGGTTCTATTTAGTTGGGGCTTGTTTTTTTTTGGGGGTAGTTGTTTGCTAGTTTTCATGTGGTTTGTTTGTTTTGGTTGTTTGTTTATGGTTTTTTTTTATTTTGTTGATTTGGTTTTTTTTTTGAATGGTTTTCAATATTGGGGTAATTTGTTTTAATTTTCACTTTTGATGTGTGTGTTGCAATTTTTTGTTTCCTTTGTGTTTTTGACATGTGGGTTATGGTCATTTTTTGTAGTTTTTTTTATCTCTGTTTTTTGCTTGGGTTCTATAAGTGCTTTTTTTTGGTTTTTTTTCTTTTAGATTTATGTAGCTAATTTTGGTTCATGGGTTGAAACAAGTTGAAGGGAGGAAAACTCAAAACATTGATTTAGTATATAGTAACTTTGGTTAATAAGGTTTTTTTGCTACTTATACAAATGTCATAAATAATTTCAATTAGGATATAGTATTTAAAATAAATTATGCAAACACTAATATGAAAAAAAAGGGGGACGTGCAAAAGGGGCTTTTTGGGCCTCATCATCAAATACTCCCCCCCATTATATGTGTGAAGCTTCTTGATGCAACTCAAATATTGATTCTCAACAAAAACCTTAAAGACTTTGAATGTGGTAAAAAATTCACTCTTAAACTTGAGAAAATATACCCAAGTTCTCCTTAAGAAATCATTAATAAATGTGAGTGCATACTTAGATCCTAAAAAAGGAGTAGGAAAAACCATCAAGTCGTTGTGCACCAACTTAAGATGGGAATAATCTCTTGTTAGCTTTTAATGATGTATATTCAAGGAAATGCAACCACAAGGTGTAAAATAATCAAGCTAAGATAACTATACGATAATGGCACTTTAATATGTAGGAAAAATATAAGATAAAATTCTACAATAACTCATAAATATTCCATTAAATAAAGCTTATGAAAATAGTACAATGCAATATAATAGAGGACTTGAACACTCCAAAATTTTAATGATCTACATTGTACCTACTATAGTATTCTATCTCACAGTCCTTCAATACTTCCATCCTTCTCTCCCTCTTTTTCTCTACTACCTTAAAGACTTATATAGGAAGATATGTCCCTTGGACCATGACTCTTCATCTACCTATCCTATGACTCATGTACATGTGGACTACATGTACATTTACATCATTGCACATTCTAACACTTTTGCATTTATTACTTCTACTTGAAGTAATTACTCAAACCTTAACCTAAGATAAACTCCTAATCTAATAATGTACCCAAGGTGGTACATTGACATGTACAAAATAATATAATATACTCTAACACCCCCTTGTATTACATTATTTGGGTATTGAATACTTTAGTCTTCAATATGGATCTTCACCTTTCAAATATTCTTCAACTTGATTAGGTCCTTCTTCTTCTACTTCAATCTTCATGTTGTATCTTCTTATCTTCTTCATTTTACTCTTTTTTGTTATTTCAAAGTGTTTGATAGAATATTTGTTCTTGAAGTCTTCCAAGTATCCTTGATGAACTAGAGATCTTATAATCTTGTAGGTTGTAAGGGGATCATGATTACTTAATTTTATTTCCTTTGGTTTTCTGTATGACTTGTCTCCTTGATCTTCAAAAATATCAAGCTTGAATTCATTGTTAGTGGATTTTTCTGAAATAAGAACTTGGAAGAAACAATCTAATTTGAATATTAGTCTCTCTTCAAATATTTTATAGTACTTGTCCTTATAGTAATAGAAGAAATATGAATGAGTTTTTTCTCCACAATATTTACATGGATGGAAACTCCAACAGTTTGTTTTCTCATGACAAAATTTTATGCAATAGGTGCATAAAGAAGATATCCCAACTTCTTTGTTTTTAGGATAATCATGTCCATTTAATTCCTTGATGAAATAGTTAAACCATCTATGTACAATTGAAGTTATTTCATATTTACTTCTTTCATAGATTTTTAGGATACTCTTTTGATGAATATTATTTTCTACCTTTTGAATATGATTCTCAATATCTTAATTTGTATAGATGTCATTATTGATAGATAGTTTTTCCAATCTATTGATTTGTGAATTCTCAGAAGTATCTAAACCATATTGGTTTTTCTCTTTTAATTGTACTTTCCTTATTATCATTTCTAGAATCAAGTACTTCTTTGAACCATTTTGACTCTTTGAGACCTATATATTTAATAAGCCTCCATAGCTACTTTTAAATAATATTCCTTGTTTAAATGAAGAAAAATTTTGATAGAAGTTTTGTATTTCAAAAAAATTGAAGTTGAATACCTTATGACTCCCTAGTTTTAGAGTATGTGAGCTAACTTGATAAAACCTTTTCAAATATTAGGTTTTGTAGAATCCCTTATATCTCCCAAGTGATTAGAGTGTGCTATAATCTTGATAAAGTGCTTAGCATCTATTAGATTTTATTTTGAGTTGATTCCCTAATGTTTTGAAGACATTATTAATATAATTATCAACTCCTACTTCACCTTATTTCTCCCTATTGAAATATGCACTTTTCAATTTTGTGAAATTCTTTATGGTTGGAATCCTTCTCTCCCCTTTAATGTGTATATGAGACAAGTATAACCAATAAATTTCAACTCTTTAAGCAATCAATGATTTAGCTTCTTTAACCTTGAATTCTCAATGGTTCAATTTGATAAATTCCAAGAAACTAAAGTTTGATGTAGTATTCCTTATATCTCCCTAATTTCAAATTTTAGAAAGTAATAATATTTACAAATTAGTGAAAGCCTTATATCTCCTATTTAATTATTTACAAATATTATGATATTCATATTTCAACTAATGTACTTTTAAAGTATCATTTAAGGATATAAACTCCTTGTTTTGATTTGCTTTCTAATTAACTAAACTTATTTCTCCAATGCAATAATAATTAAATTCAACCTTATATTATTGCACCTTATAACTCCTTATACTTAAAGAAAGAAAATATTAAATCATGTAAGACTTTACCTTCCTTGCAATGTGAAATATGTGTGTTGATTGGCTTGTATTGTGACTCCTTTATCCAATCTTTAGGTATTGTGTGTGTTGGTATTCAATAGTGAGCATTTATTTCTCATGGGCACCTTATGATAGTCTTCTCATTAAATACACTTTGACCTCACTCAACACTTTATCTCTTAATGCTTAATATTTGTGCTTCTGTCTACGCACTCTTCTCAACCTAGGCTCTTTAAAATTTGTTGTCCCTTCTTGGAATGCTAGACACATGGCATGTAATACTGCTTAGGTACGCTGGCGGTGAATGAGGGTTATTTTATTTGTGGGCGTTAGTTTAGGTGGGCCTTAAATGATCTCATCCACATTTGAACATTGCACAATTATTATGATACCTTCAACCTTTGAACGTTGTAAAATGATGCCTTCAATGTTTGAATTGAGCATTATCTCATGCATGGGCATTACCTTATTCTGCATAGGTGTTATAACATAGACATTATAAGGATATGCTGGTGCTTGTCTTCTATTGTGCCAAGTGGAATGACAGTCCCTAGCTTGAGGTGACAAGTGGAATGTCTTTATCTTACATGTAATTGCACTTCCAATACCTTCTATTTCCTCAATACTTCTTGCCAACAATTTCAAGTTGTTTTGGCTTAGCTTCCAACGTTCTTTCTCCAGTGACTAGTGGCATTCCTCTCTCACAAATTTCGATCCACCAATGGTGTTTCCAAGGTGCTTCAACATTTCTCTCTTAACTAGTGGTTCTACTCCAATGATAGTGGCTCTAAGGTGCTTCAACATTGCCCTCTTAGCTGGCAATTCATCCAAGTTGTAGTTTGCTTGGGTAATACACTCTTTACTTGTACCTTGATCTTTTATGTTACTTTTTTATGGTGTAGTCTTATAATTTACATTGTGTTATCCTTTGTGTTATTCTTCTTTCTTTACGTTATCTTGCAATAGGTGCTATGTTGTCTTACGTAGATTCTTTGATGTTGCAAGTTACTACTCTTGCACTGTTGTAGGCATTATTTTCATGGACCGATGGTGCTTTGGTGTCTTTAGACACCTTGAAACTGTTGGGAGTGAAACTGAAGGGGATTATTTTATTGATACATGTAGACACCAAAACAACACCAATCCGATTATGTGATTGCAAACACTGATCGCGTTGACAAACACAGCCCCCAGGGCAGCCCTCAGAGGTCAAACAGTGGTCCTAACCACTTTCATAGCAATTTTGTAAGGTCAGGAAGCAATTTGGCACATTTAGACACTTTGCTCAGTATTCGTCTCACCCAGGGACGAATACTAACTGGAATTCGTCTCACCCAGGGACGAATTCTGAAATCGTCTCTAGTAGGGACGAATTCTGAGTTTAACGGGCAAAAAGAAGAATGGTGCCAAGTGGCAGCCCAGGACAGTCAGTTGATGACTCCTGCCTCGCACGCATGTGTGGGTGGACAGATAGGCCGTTAGAGGACTGTCACAAGGGCAATTATGAAAGCCCAAGTCATGGAGGACTCTCCTCCCTCATGGGAAGACATAACCGCCACATGGCACCTATGACCAACACATGGCACTTATGCTTCCCTCTCAAAAGAGACCCCATGGGTCTATAAAATGTGGGACTTTTCTCACCCAAAATATGCAGGATTGGAGGCGAGTTCAAGCAACGAAGTGTTGTCCAATTGAATACCCATTTGCATCCTTTTGATTCACCTTCTCACATCCACTAATCTCTTTTGCAAGGGAGGTTATTGGGTGGCTTTTGGAAGCGTGGATCCAACCCAAATCCAACATTTGACCACCTTACACCACCAATTCACAGACATCCCAATCCTAAGAGGTTTTGGGCCCATCCCTAGTGGATTGGCGCCGGAATCAAGTGCCAACGGTGGGAGGCCCACTTGGGCGCCCCCGCACTTTCTAAGTTTTAAAGCATTCTAGATTATTGTTTCAGTTTGCATATCGTGTTATTCTATTTGGTTAACTCATAGCTTCAATTTCATAACATTTTGATCAGATTTTATCACGTTTTGTGTCGCTTTGTTGTTTCACTAACTTGCAGGTGGCGATATCAAATTCCCGAGGATAGAGGCCAAATTGGGAGAATCCGACCATCTGGGTCATCCCAAAATGGCCCCAATTACATAACCCCTCTATTTGCAGGTGTTTTTGAGGTCTCGGGAATCGACATTGGAGCAGCAGCAGGTCGGCTTTTCCAACACAGAAGAATTCGTCCCACCCAGGGACGAATTGCAGTCAGAATTCGTCCTGCCCAGGGATGAATTCCAGTTGAAGGTAGATTGGCTAACTGTTTCAATGGTAGTGGCCCTCTGGTGATGTCTTCTATCCTCTGTCAAGTTTTTAGGTCATTTGGAGTCATTTTGTCTATCGATTTGGCTAATCATTTACATGCATCTTTTGGCGATTTTAGAGAACAAACACTTACTATTTGCAATAGGTGCTACTGACATCTTTGTTGTTTCTTTGTTCACAGGAGGAGCAGCAGAGGTTAAGGACTCATCAACATCAGCGGTGGCATCATCTTGGCCCGCCCATTTCAAGTGTGGGCACGCGAAAAGAGGAACCTTAAGTCTTGATTGTAATCAAATTCTTTTAACGCTCCTAGCCCCTGAAAAGGGAGGAGGCGTCTTTGTAACAGAGATCAAGAAATTTTAATGAAAGGGCTGTGTTTTCTCCATTTTCTTGTATCTCATTTCAATGCGTCTCTCTCATTTCATGCACTTTACATTTCTAGGACTTAAGCGTATTTGATTTTGAATGCATCGCAATTAGTGTTTCCTTTGCCCGAAATCTCGTGCTTTCAGTGGCGATCACGGTGGGACCCTGTTCCCTGGTTTTTAAGATCACAGAAACTGATTAAATTTTTGTGTTTTGTGCTTGACAGGTACATTTTTTTTGTTGCAAACTGCTATTCGTCTCTGACTGTGACGAATTCTTTACTGTAATTCGTCTGACCCTGAGACGAATTCAAATTCATCTCTGGGAGGGACGAATTCTGTTCTGTAATTCGTCTCACCAAGGGACGAATTTCTATCTGCAACTTTTCGAGCAAAAATTCAGAAGCAACCGGTCCAGGCAGGAGAAGAGGTAGGGATTTTTATAATCTCTGTTAAATTTCTTGTTTCTGTTTCTGTTTCTTTGATTGTTTTCATTTTATCTTGCATTGCTTAGGGAAAGTCATTTATGCTTGTTTCATTTTCGCTAAATAAAATGAATCTCACACACTTCACGCAATAATTTTAAACCAAGGAGCTGGTCGTAAGACCCCAGCCCTTGAGCAAGACCAACGGTGGGTTCATCACCACCTTGGCTTAGCTTTGCATCCATTTCTCGATTGTCAACTTTTGTTAGGCGTAAATCCTGACGAAAGCTGACCGAGTGTCGCTGGGGTGATTCCCATGCGCACGAGGATAAGTCTTCTATGGTAGGTGCCATTAACAGGACAATCCCCCTTTCGTACCGCCTACGTACCACGTACCTTCTGCTCTCACGTACCTATAGTCTCCCTCTCGTAAGGGCGGGTATATAGAGAGGTTGGTATATCGGCCTGGTTGGTATATTGAAGGGGCGACCATTTTGGGAGTTATATGAGCCTTCATTATGCATTTGAACGTTCTTCAAAACCTACAAAAACAAAACAAAACATCAAAATGCACTAAACCAGTTTAGGGCACACCATTAATCCTTAAAAGAGATAATCACGATTTGTGTATGCGTGTGTTCATTTCTGCTTAGTGTAGACAAAAAGAAAATCATCATAAACGAGATAAAAATTTGTTTAGATAGTAGAGAAGCACCGCAATGGTGTACACCCGTAGCCAAGCCCAATCAAGGGCCGAAGCTCCGAAAGGTACACAAGAAGCAGGCACAAGTCACCTTCGCTTCAGTCTTGAGGACTTGGTCATACCGCCTTATCGGTCGGCCTACAAAAGAATCCAATTCAGAATCCTCGGTGGGGTATGCCCATTCAAAGCAGCCCCTTTCGGGAAGATGCTTTACATGTAGACCTCGATGTAAATAGAGAATCACCTTCTGAGGTTAGACATGAGTGGCCACGGCGCGATGAAGTGCTAGAGAGGCACACTGTCCATTTGGAGGGACAACGTGGATATGGCGTCCCTTCTTTACCTCCCATCAGGACAGAAAGACAAAATCCAGAGCGTAGGGCTCTTCACACAGGGCGAGCTCACTCCTCCCGCCCCTTTCACACCCATGAGAGGGAGCACGAGGAAGATCATCGCATTCCTCAAGGACAACAACATACAGTGCGGGAACCTTGCACTTTCGCACCAGCTGGATATCATGATCACCCACTGAGGCCAGAGCCTCGAGTACATGCCGCCTACCTCGACAGAGGGAAGCGACCCATTGAAATTTTAGATCATCAAAATCGAGGCAAACACATAGGAGAAACACTTAAGCCTCCTGAGCAAAATAGGGTAGACCAAATTGACCCGATAGTCACCAGACATGCCACCCGTCAAGCCCAAATCATGCGGCTTAAACAAAGTCATCAGGAGATAGAGTATCGACACCGCTTGGATAGAGAGCGCATGCAACGCGAAGCGGATGAGTTACGCTATGAACTACCTGAGAGGGGGCCAACCCCTCGCACCCAAAGAGCCGAACAATATGAGAGGCATAATCCGTTGGTGCAGGACAGGTCTCCTCGACCTCGTCAAGCTTTGCCTTCGAGACCTTATAGACCCGAGAGGGAGGCCACTCCCCGAAACAATGATAGGTACCTTCGAGCGGGGATTCAATCAGGGTCATAGGCTTTGCCCGAGAGACTCCTCAAGAATTTTACGAGGAGTATGAACCAGACGTAGAATATGTTGAAACTCCCCATCAAGGCAGGAGGGCTGCCATTCGGCCACCCCTTCATAGGCCTCCAGTCTTCCATAACTTACAACGGGAGCAAACAAGAGAGGAAGAAATAAAATCTTCCGATGCATACCAAGCGCTATTAGAGCGTTTAGAGTCTGTGGAAACAAAAGCTGATGGGCATCAAAAACCCACATTACGTCAACTCCGCAGTCATCCGGTGCATCCCTCAGTGCCTACACCTCTTTACCCCGAACACTTCAAGTTGCCTCAATTGGCAATTTTTAAAGGTGAAGAGGACGCACAAGAACATGTTACAAGATTTCTAAGCCAATGCTTCGACATCCAAGATAATGACGCATTGTTGCTTAGAACATTCATAACCACATTCGTAGGCCCTGCCTCGGATTGGTTCACACAATTACCCAAACACAGCATAAGCAACCTAGATCAATTAGTAGATGCGTTTCTTGAACGCTTTGCCTTCAACACAAGGAAGAAGGCATCACCGAGTGATCTGGCTAGCCTCAGGCAATTTGAGGAAGAAACAATGGCAGCATACGGGAATCGATGGAGAGCTTTGCTTTCTAAGTTACCTTACCATCCCCCTATGTCTGATCTCACGCAGATGTTCACAAAAAGTTGCTTGAAATCGATCTACGGGCTATTGCGAGTGCAGCAATACGCCGACTTAGAAGAAGCTTTGGCGCAAGCCAGAGTTATAGAAGAGATCAAAATAGGCGAAGGCGCAATCGCCAAGCCTAAAAAGAAAGAGTGGAATAAAACCACTAAAATCGGGACAACGCAACCACAACATGCTGCGGTTAACCAAGTTGCGATAAATGTTCCCGTGCCTATGCAAGAAATGCAGCCCCAAAAGGCTAATTACCAGGCAGTGCCTCCTGGTTATGAAAGAGATAATAGAAGATAGGAGCAGAATCAGCGGCGTCACCCTAGGCGACAATTCACCCCTTACACGGAGTCCAGGGACTCCCTATTTGACCGCTTGTCAGTGGCAAATTTAGTCACTCTGCCAGAAATCCAAACTATAGACCCTAACGCTCCTAAGCCTAGGGGATACAAGAGAGGAATTGTATTGTAGATTCCATAGGCGCAGAGGACACGACTTGAATGGATGCTAGAAATTCAAAGAATTAATCCAAGATTTGATCGACAATAGAACATTGGCCGTGGACAACCCCATAGCGCCAAATAATCAACAAATGGGGGTATTCAAGGACCCTTTGCCTACCCACGAAGCACGGGCAAAACCTCTCCAGATTAACGAGGTGCGACAGAATATTCCCATGCAAGGATTTGTGGGAATGATTAGTATAGTGACAAGGAACAAAAGGTACCCAGCGGTTGCCCCCGAGGTAGCTACGAGGGAAGTTTCGACAACATCGCAGCCTCAACAACGCCCAACGTAGTTGCCTCCGCCTAGACCCGAGGTCACGATACGGACCAAACTCACGCGAGTTTGCGGACCACATCGGCTAGGCTGTCCATTTACGAGCTTATTCAACAATCAGCACCCCATAGGGAAGCTCTTATGGACATTTTAAAAGCCATCGAATTACAACCTCACGAAGCAAATTCTTTCAACAACTTTGTGGGACATGTGAAACAATGTACGGAGCCGGTCATCACATTCAGAGAAGATGAGGTCAAAACGATATCGAATGACATGGCAGATCCACCCCTGCACGTTATCGCGCGGGTCAACGGGATTCCGTACAAGAGAGTGTTGGTAGATACTGGCTCGTCCAGTAACATCATTACCACTGCAGCCTTAAAACATTTGAAGTTGCCAGCCTCTCACATCACAGCCTCCACGTACACACTGCGAGCTTTCAACGATGCAATATGCTCGACAGTCGGCACAGTTGTTCTACCTGTCTAGGTAGGACAAAAGACAATACCTACATTGTGCCATGTGTTGGAAGGCGAGATGGCTTATAATATCTTGCTAGGGCGGCCTTGGATCAGGGACATGAAGTGTGTCCCTTCGATCGCTCACCAATGCTTAAAGTATGCTTTTGAAGGAGAAATACATGTAGTCCCAATGGACTTAGAGCCCTTCAAGTATTGCAATGCGGTACAATTCATGCCTCAATCGACCCTCCCTTCAACGCATTTGGATTTCCAGTTAAATCCATCTAAACAGGGTCCAATACCGCAGGCACCACTGGTGACCAAAACAACAAAATCCCAGCCAGGTGAGCCTTCATCATCTGCTCCTTCATCATCAAAGCCACCTGTCATGGCCAAACAGAAGGACAAGGGAAAACAGATCATGGAAGAGGCTCAGCCCTTAGAAGAAGGGTTGCCCATAATTTCAATGGTATCAACAGAAGAAACACCTCACACAGCAGAAGCGGAGACTCCTAAAATACCGAACATGGAATGGACTCAGGAAGGACTCCCGTTTCCTCCCACCCAATCATCAACAATCACTGTCGAAATGGCCAATACGGGCCTGGGGGAGTATTTAGTGCAAAATGTTGTGGCAACCCCCGCATTGGAGTCAGTACAAGACATGGGAAGACCCCGCCTTCCCATAGGGACAATTGTTCCTCTAGGCTACCCACCAAACCGGACAAATTTTGTGTATGGGGGCCTTGATCATGGTCTTGAACCATGCAAACAAAAGGAAGCAGACGAAGAGCCTTTTGTTGAAAATATCAACTATCTGTCAAACCCAGACTTTGCCCTAAAATATCTCGGCCAATGCAATTGGCATGGATACGGGCTAGGCAGATATGAGCAAGGGATGCGGGTCCTTTGCCAACCAAGATATCAGATGCCATATGACAAGTCAGGAGTAGGGTTCAACCACCCCCTGCCCTTAGACATCTTGGTCGAAAATATGCAAGGCCTAGAAATAGGCGACAAGGGGGGATTGGCATTAGATCCTTATGCCAATCCAAATACAGAATACACATTGGGAGACTACCTCCCATGGTCAACAAACACCCTTGGCAACAACAGTAATCCCTCTTCTTTGCTAGAGAGAGGCGAAAGTTCGGACAGTAATCCTCAAAGAGAACATCAACGGCTTTCGGACATCTTTTTGAAGCTATTCCCCTTAGAGGTTCCGGTTGAATCAACACAGTGTCAAAGAGAATCAGGTCCCTCCACCAAGAGTGGAACAACCGCAATGGGACCAGATTAACTTACTGGAACAAGGAGAACCCTCAACGTCGCAAGCAACAGTTGCTAAAGAGAATGAACATTTTTGGGTCTCCGAGAGTGATTCAGAAGATGAGACTGAGATGGACTATCTCAGACATGCGCGACGACATCACCGCCCTTTAACTCATGAAGATCTAATGGGACAAATGGGCATACTGCTAGGGCATGAATGGTGGGTAGACCCTGCAAGATGGGACCAAGTATTGGATCCATGGCTCCAAATTCAAGATGAGCATCGTCCACCTCGAGATCCTATCATGACATCAGTACCGAGGGAAGACCCCGTCTTCCTATCAACACATAGGGCCGATCCGTTCATACCCGTCCCTACAGAACCAGATCCGGAGCATAGGAAGCATCCAGAATGTTCGAGCTATAACACCCGCGGTAATGGAGACCAAAATCATTTCATCCACATGATCTCCATTGACTTGACCGCACCCATCCGCAATCCGGCCGATCCAGCATGGTCATTGCATCTAGACATGGATGCCATCGACTGGGATCACGTCAATTCACCTTTATCACCATCAGAGTACTGGCCTTTCGATGAAATGCTTCATTTTACCCCAAGGACAACTCAGGATATTTTTCAAGCTGAAGAGGGACCCGAGGTTCCAAACGTAGATCTAAACTCAGCTAATGATATCCATTTGATCCCAACTCCACATCAGTTGGAGGACGGATCCCACATGTCGATCGAGGAGACGGCGGCGTAGATATCGGCACAGATCCAAAGAATCCATAGATTATCAAGCGGGGGTAAGTCTTTCCCCCGAAGAGCAAGCCGACTACATTACCCTTCTCAAAGCGAAGAAGGAGGTTTTTGCATGGTCATACAGAGACATGCCGGGACTAGACCCGTAGCTAGTCACGCATAATTTAACGCTTGATCCGACAATCAAGCCCGTAAAGCAAAAACTACGAAAGATGCACCCAACAGTGGCCTTGATGGTCAAAGATGAATTGCAAAAGCTGTTGGATGCACGGTTTGTCATCTGCATGGATTATCCGCCATGGCTGTCCAACATGGTTCCCGTCAAGAAGCCCGATGGGAGGATTCGCATATGCACCAATTTTTGAGACCTAAACAAAGCGAGTCCTAAGGATGATTTCCCCTTGCCGAGCATCGACGCGCTAGTAGACGCTACAACGGGTCACGAAATGCTCTCCCTAATGGATGGCTTCTCAGGATACAATCAAATTCGTATCAATCCTGAAGACCAACTTAAAACGGCGTTCACAACGCCTTGGGGGACATTTTGTTATAAGGTCATGCCTTTTGGCCTTAAAAATGCTGGCGCTACCTACCAACGTGCCATGACATATATCTTCCATGATTACATGCACAAAACTTTGGAAGATTACATGGATGATTTGTTAGCCAAGTCTCTTTTGCGCTCAGATCATCTCGGTGACTTAAGCAAGATCCTCGATCGCCTCATAGAGCATAAGGTCAAACTGAATCCCAAGAAGTGCGTATTTGGCGTCACATCTAGAAAACTCTTGGGTTTTATAGTCTCAAAACGAGGCATCGAAGTGGACCCAAAGAAAGTCAAGGCAATCCTTGAAATGGCTCCCCCAACTACCATCAAGCAGCTCAGAAGTCTGCAAGGAAAGGTCGCGTCGATTAAACGCTTCATAGCGCAATTATCTGACAAATGCCGACCCATGAACAAATTATTGCACAAGGGAGTTACATTTCACTGGGATGACGAGTGCCAGTCGACCTTTGACGAAATCAAACAATACTTGGCTTCGCCACCGGTATTGGCACCACCTAGACCAGGAGTGTCGTTCTACTTATACATCTCAGCTACTGAGGTGGCACTGGGTGCCATGCTAGCCCAAAAGAATGAACTTCACAAAGAACAGGCTACTTACTATCTTAGCCGCACCCTGGTCAGTTACGAACTTAACTATGCATACGTTGAGAAACTCTACTTGGCAGTGGTGTTTGCTACCAAAAAGCTACGCCACTACATGTTGAGCAACACTACGTATGTTGTGTCTAAGGAGAATCCATTGCGATACATGATGAGTCGTACTTATCATAGTAGTCGCACGGCGAAATGGATCATGTTGTTGACGGAATTTGACATTGAGTTTATTGGGCAAAAATCTATCAAAGGACAAGTCATAGCCGATCAACTAGCAGAGGCTCCTCTTGAAGACGATCAGCCTCTCGTCATAGAACTACCCGATGATGGGGTCTTCCATGTCTCGAGAATCGCCGGATTCTGATGAGCTTGAGTCACAGGCCGACATAACCCTATTCTTCGATGGTTCTAAATGCGAGCAAGGTGGTGGCACGGGAATTGTATTCTTCACACCGCAGGGTGCTCCAATGCCCCTGTCATTTAAATTAAACTTCCAGTGCACCAACAATAATGCAGAATATGAAGCCTTGCTCCTAGGTCTTCAGACAACAATCGCCATGAAAATCAAACGACTGAACATCTTTGGTGATTCGCTGTTAATAGTCAATCAAGTCAAAGGGGTATATCAATGCAAATGCCCAGTTATGAAGGCCTATAAAGCCCTCGTGGACAAATTCTTGGCAAAACTTGAGTGGTATGACATCGAGGCACTCCCTCGATCATCGAATCATTTTGCGGACACAATGGCCTCCTTGGGGTCACTAATCCCGCAAGACCTTTCCGGTGATATGACAACTATTCAAGTCAAAACCTTATCGCAATCCGTGATAGAGCGCGCAAGCTCAGACTTGACGCCGAGGAATCCACATGATCCAGATTGAACCATCCTCGGATAAGTTCTTTCGAATCCGAGATCGTCTGAAACATGCCAAGCTGGGGTCCTTGTTTTCCCCCACTCCCACTAATAGCAACACAACGCTATTCTTACAAGTTCTATCCCATTCAGCATTTGTTAGGGAAGAACTTCGAAAGGGATTGGTTGTTCATACTATCGAGGTTTCTGATCAACAGGATTGGTATTTACCCATTAGAGACTACCTCAAGTTAGGTAATCTTCCCTTTGGATTGACGCACGCCGCAAAACGAACATTCAAGCAGAAAGCGGCTAAGTATGTCTTGATAGGAGACATTTTGTATCGTCGCAGCTATGACGGAATTCTTCTTCGTTGTTTGGACCGGCAAGAGTCCACTTGGGCGATCGCCCAAGCGCACGACGGTACATGTGGTGGCCACTTTAGTGGTATGGCCATTGCAAAGCGCATTCTTCGCATGGGATATTATTGGCCATATTTAGAGCGAGATTGTTGCGAATATGTCAAGAAGTGCGTGAAGTGTCAACATCATGCCAATTTGATGCACGTACCTTCCCAGGCCCTACAGACAGTCCAGTCTGCTTGGCCATTTTCGCAGTGGGGCCTCGATCTAATCGGAAAGATCTCCCCTACATCGTCAGGCCGTCACACGTTTATCATAACGGCCACAGAGTATTTTACTAAATGGGTGGAAGCAATTTCGTTAACCTCAACGAAAGGACCCCGCATTGTGGAGTTCATCTTGCATAACATCATATGTCGTTTTGGTATTCCATCCAAAATAATCTCAGATAATGGGCCATCATTCAAGAACAAAGACGTGCGTGCTTTGACCACAAAGTACAAAATTCAGCACAACTTTTCAACACCCTATTATCCGCAAGCAAATGGGCAAGCAGAGGCGTCAAACAAAATGCTAGTCGCCATCCTTAAAAAGACGATCACAGATAGTCATAAGGATTGGCACATACAAATCCCACTTGCCCTTTGGGCTTATCGCACTAGCATTCGGACGCCAACTGGGGCAACTCCATTTTCGCTCGTGTATGGCTCGAGAGCAGTAATGCCTCTCGAGTTGGAAATTCCTTCCCTGCGCATATCAATGCAGGAATTCATCGATGATGACACTGCGCGGCAGGCCCGGTTAGACCAACTTACGTTGCTTGACGAACGACGCGTTAATGCTCTCGAGCACTTACGTATCTACCAAGAGCGGCTTAAGAAAGCTTACAACATGAAAGTTCACCTAAGGGACTTTCGGGTTGGTGATTTGGTTTTGAAGGAAAACCAACAGAACTCTAATTTGCCGTCCCACCTAAGGGACAAGTTCACGGCAAATTGGTTAGGTCCATATGTCATTGATAGCAAAATAGGACCCGGGACGTACCGGCTAGCTTCTCTTGATGGTATCAAGGAAACGAAACCCTTGAATATCTAGTCATTTGCGACCATTTTATATCTAAGAGAGCCATATCCCAAAAATGCTCCAAGGATCCATAAAATCGCTTGGTCAAAAACACAAAAGCTCCAAGGATTATCGCAATCACTTGGTCAAACCAAAAAGCTCCAAGGATTATCGCAATCACTTGGTCAAACCAAAAAGCTCCAAGGATTATCGCAATCACTTGGTCAAACCAAAAATCTCCAAGGATTATCGCAATCACTTGGTCAAACAAAAAAGCTCCAAGGATTATCGCAATCACTTGGTCAAACCAAAAAGCTCCAAGGATTATCGCAATCACTTGGTCAAACCAAAAAGCTCCAAGGATTATCGCAATCACTTGGTCAAACCAAAAAGCTCCAAGGATTATCGCAATCACTTGGTCAAAACCAAAAAGCTCCAAGGATTATCGCAATCACTTGGTCAAACCAAAAAGCTCCAAGGATTATCGCAATCACTTGGTCAAACCAAAAAGCTCCAAGGATTATCGCAATCACTTGGTCAAAACCCAAAAATCTCCAAGGATTATCGCAATCACTTGGTCAAACCCAAAAAGCTCCAAGGATTATCGTAATCACTTGGTCAACCCAAAAAGCTCCAAGGATTATCGCAATCACTTGGTCACCCCAAAAGCTCCAAGGATTATCGCAATCACTTGGTCACCAAAATGCTCCAAGGATGTCCACAATCACTTGGTCAAAAATAAAAAATAATCAAAAACAACAAAAATTTGCATCTCATTTCTAGGCATACTCAAATTCATCAATCGAGAGCTCTTCTCGCACCTCATATTCATATTCACAAAAAATCGATCCATCAAAAATACAAAAATATGTAGTTGCATTAAGCATTGCATCCATACATTGCATATTTGTGGTCGTATAGGTCAAAGGCACCATAGGCTGTAATTGCCCTACTAAGTCCATCTTGCTCCACACTGTTCCATTTTACAAAAACAACAAAAACACCATGCATTGCTTTTACCACACTAGAGTCAGTGGTCTTTTAATGTATCAAGAGTTTTCGTGATTCAGTCATCATTTTGCTTTTTAGCTACGTCATGTACCGAGTCAGACAGATTTTACGAAGGTAGAGTTACACTTGAAATACGCCTTGTTACGTAACATCCCAACACAAATTAAAACACATAAAACAATTCCTAAGTTGTGTGAACGAAAGATGAAACCTGCACAGTAATCCAAGTCACCAAAAGCGAAACGGTTATCTTGCTCATCCCCCTGTGCGAATGACCCCAAGAATGCTGAGAGTTGGCAAAAGGACAAGCATCCTCCCTACCCAATTCCTTAAGAATCCCTAGTTCTCAATAATTGCAAAACATCAAAAAATTTGCAAAATGTCAAAAATCAAATACTTGACATCTTACAGTGCAAAAATCAAAGGCACAAACGATAGTGATTTTCATCACTCCATATCCCCAATCCCTTGCTCAAAAGAAAAACAAATCAAAATAAACAGTGATCTTATCACTACAAACGAGCAAGTATCCCAATACAATTGAAGAAAAGAAGGGAGTGGAACTTGAATCCCTGGAACTCTCAGCATTCTAAAAGGTCATAAGGCAAGCCTCAGTACCGATTTGGTTGATAGCCTATCGATAAATGGCGGTAAACCTCTCGCATGACGATATATCTGTCACATTAACTTGCGTACGGATCAATGTTTGCATGTGGATGAGCTAGCTTATGGCATCTTGGATAACACCGCAGATTAATCTGACTAAATACAACAAAGGAGTTAGTGGAGCTAATTAGGTGATCCTCAGTACAGGTTCGGTTGAAAGCCCATCTGGCATTGGCGGTATCTTGATGAATACCACATAAATGAACTCAATCGCACACACAGGGATGTGAAATAGCTTGGTCAAAAACAAGTCTGATTCATACCTTGTTCAAAAGTCTTGTAAGACAAAGTACAGTCATGGCTAGTGAGTTAAAACTGTCCGAGTCTCAGAAAACCTTAGCTACATTTCTAAACCAACTGAGCTTCTTCACCCTTACAATACCATCAAAAAAAATACAAAAAGAAAAACCACATGTACACAGAGTCATACATCATAACAATCGCCTAAAAAATGAAATAAAGAGCGTCTTAAAGAGCCTATGGTGCCATAACCAATCACCACAAATATCATTCATCCATTTCACTTTGCATATCACATAGAAATCAAAAACATTTGCATTCATCATAACATCTGCATTCATCAAAATAAATAAACATTCATACATTCATAGTCATTAGCCATCATGCATAACAAACATCAAATCATCACATGTACACAACCAAAATAAAACCGGTATATATATATATATATATCGTCAAAAAATGCCCGTAGGCTACAAAACTGGTCCTCTGACCCCGCAAACATATCCAAAAACCCAACCTAAGGCGTCGACCACCATGATCACGCAGGATCGGTGCGACGGGAACTACCCCCCATGGTGTGGGTCCTATGGGACCCTGCAGGGCGGCTACTGCCAGCCCCCGCATCATGCCTGCTACCGCCTCCCTCATCTAATCGTCGGCGACGAGATGATGCTGACTGCTCAGTCGCACTATCCCTCGTCCGTCGTGAAGATCCACTGACCGAGGGCTCAGGTAGCCGCCCACCAAGGCGGATGACCTCCCTCTCCAAGTCTATCCGGTGCCGACACCACTCTGCCTCTCATCGATGATAGTACGATACTGCATCGTCACGTTGTGCAAGAACCCTATCCCGCTCTGCTAGCTGGGCCCGCAAAATATCCCTCTCCTGCAGCGCGTCCCCCAGCTCTAGATCCCGTATCCGCAGTAGCTCTGTCAGTCACGCAATCTCAGCGCATACCTCAGACTCCATCTCCTCTGTATCTTCCTGACGAACAGGACCCTCTGGAACAGCAGCCTGCTCTGGCTCCCACTATGCTCCTCCACATCCTGCATGTCCAGCTGATCCGGAGCACCAAAATCAACATCCTCATTCCCCACATCCACCATGTCCGCATCATCCAACGGACCTCCCCAATCATCCCCTGCTGCCTCAGCACCCTCCACTGCCACCTCTGCGCCTCCTAGTGGCCCCTCCCCTCTCCATCGCCGTAGCACCCACCACGAGTCATACTCAGTGGTAGTCCCAACGTCATCTACGTCTGGGACATCGATCACTACATCTGACTCCTCGCCCAATGGCGCGGTGACCGGTGGATCTAGATCCCTCTCATCTCCCCGTCGTCGATAGACCACGGGTTCACCAGGCAACGCCTGGCGCACCCCAAACTGTCGTGTAACCCAGCTGTACGAAAAGAACTCATGCTCGGTCCCGTGCCGCCCGATCAACCACCGCTCCCTACGTACCCATCGGAGCCACTCTCCAGCCTCCGGCCAGGCTGGACAGTCTCGATAAGGATGCCAAACCACCTCCCCCAGAGTGAGCCGAGAGAAGGCATCAGTATAGTGCTCTACAGCACCTGCCCATCGCCGACTCTGCCCCTGCTCCGTAGACCGCCGCCACAAAACTGCATAGCCTATCTCCGTGTCATCCATCGCCGCCCGAGTCATCCACGGTAACCCGGTCGGCCTCTCCACTGCTATGTGCTGCCAACCCCAGCACTGCAGCAGATAGCTACAGCTGACCCCCTTTCGCTGTCGACAACGGACCCCATACAGCTCCCCGTAGAGCTGTGCCAACAATGTCTGTCCCCACCTCAAAATCAGCGGTGCCTCTATCGGGCACTCTACCAACTGCCACACCAAATCCAGCAAGTTCCACGGGAACCTCGCACTGGACGAATCAGGTAGAAGCATGTTAGAAATGAGGCCCATCAAGAATGCGTGCCTCACTCCTAACACCCCCCTCTCCTGCCACCAGCCAACAAAAATCCCGCCAGCCTGGCAGTCCACCTCGGTTGTCTCCACTGGGTTCGCTACACCCAGCCGCTCCCCATGCCCAAAGCATCTCGTAAGTACAACGAGTTCTGCTGATCACGCGGCGATGTCCTAATAGGCGATCCGTCTATCGGAATCCGAAGCAACCGATAGACATCCTCCAAAGTTACAGTCATCTCCCCTGTCGAAAGATGGAACGTGTTGGTCCGCGGATCCCAAAGTTTGATCAAGGCCATCAGATAGGCCTGATCCGGGACCACAGGCTCCAGTCGAGACACCTGCTTGAGCCCAAGGGCATCAAGCCATTCCCAATCATCATCAGTCAGTGCACCCCGCGCCTCAGTAAAGGCGGTAGGTACACGGTACCGGCTCCTAACCTACAAAAGAAAACAATTCAACAAAAAAAATTAAAAATCATGGAAAAGAACTGTACAACAATAACAAAAGCAAAAAAATCAAATAAACAAAACAAAAACAAACCTTCAGTTCCAAGATTTCTAATCTTAACTGATTAATTCAAAAACAGAATAAAAAGAAATTCAAAAACACAAAAAAAAATATACGTCTTAGGGTTTACGTTCCGTTAACCTAGGGTTTAGTCGTAAGCAAAATTCTTTGCCTAGGTTTAACTACGTTTAATTGTACAATAAGTCTTAGTGTCTTCAATCCAGTTTCGAGTTTAAGTTTTAAAACACATTTTGAAAAACAGCATCACAAAAAAACAATTAAATAAAACAAGTGCAAATTTAAACAAAAATAAGCTCTAGAAGACACTTACAGGTTTCGCTTCGGCTCCGCCGCTCGAACCAGTTTGTGCACTCATGATGGCAGAGAGAATTCCAGCAGCGCTTCGCTTCGCAGAATTACCTCCTCCTCCCAGAGCTCCAAAATCGCAAGAAAAAAATGACACAAATGAGCCCAAATGCAAGTTTTGGCCCTTAAATAGGCCTTTTGAGCTGGAATTCGTCCTTGACTGGGACGAGCGCTCAGGTTAGCACTCGTCCCACCCAGGGACGAATTCTACAGCTAGAATTCGTCCCACCCAGGGACGAATTCAGACCAGCACTTCAAAAACATCAAAAAATGATCAAAAATGCACTAAAAACAGACAATAACTATGCCCGATAAGAGTGCTGCTGCACCTGACATCCAGGGCATACAAAATAAATGTTGGGAGTCACAAATTATCACAATCCTACTCCCTAAGAAGGCTACCATAGCCGGACCGCTCCACGGGAAGACGGATTTCTGACGATTTAAACCCCAAATGGTGTCACAAAAAAAAAAAAACAACAAAAACAATAAAAAATGCAACACAAAAAATAGCAATAAGCATTGCCGGACATAAGTGCTCTTGCACTTAACCTCTAGGCAAATAAATTCGATGTCGGGGTTCAAATTCTCATTCTCCTACTTCCCCAAGAAGGCTACCATAGCCGGACCGCTCCACGGGAAGATGGATTTTCGATAATTTCACCCCATTACGACATCACCAAAAGGGTTAACACCCACCAAAAATAGGTCCAAATGTTGGAAAAATTGCACATGCTAAACGGTAAACACTCTAAAGGCACCCTTGCACAAGTCATCTTGGGTCAAGCGACTCGTCGCTTTTCTCATGAAGGTCATTCCCTCATCGATTCGTCGCTTGAGGGGGTAGTCACACTTAGTCACCAATCAACAATCACACACCCAATTAAGGAAAACGACATGCATTCAAAGAATCATTGACAAAGACAATTACGCTCCTGCTTGGGGCGGTAAACAAGCAACAATCAAATCAATCAAACACTTGACATTTCGTGAATCATGAACACAATGTTCCCCCGAGGATAAAAGGTTGCGCCCTTTGCCTAATCATGGCTGATCAATGTCCAAGCTCAAGTCACACCTCACCAAAATAGGTTAACACTTGAAATCAAACTCCTTAGCTCGTCAGAAGCAAGGATTCAAGAATGCATGCCCTTTCCATGCTTGGGGCATCAAAAGTTGGTTAGGTTACCAAGAAACCCTAATCATTAGTGCTTTGGTTATCTATTTTTGCTCGGCGCTGCGCTATGCACAGCGCATCCCAAAAAGGGGCATCTGTAGACACCAAAACAACACCAATCCGATTATGTGATTGCAAACACTGATCGCGTTGACAAACACAGCCCCCGGGGTAGCCCTCAGAGGTCAAACAGTGGTCCTAACCACTTTCATAGCAATTTTGTAAGGTCAGGAAGCAATTTGGCACATTTAGACACTTTGCTCAGTATTCGTCTCACCCAGGGACGAATACTAACTGGAATTCGTCTCACCCAGGGACGAATTCTGAAATCGTCTCTGGTAGGGACGAATTTTGAGTTTAACGGGCAAAAAGAAGAATGGTGCCAAGTGGCAGCCCAGGACGAGTCGGTTGATGACTCCTGCCTCGCACGCGTGTGTGGGTGGAGAGATAGGCCGTTAGAGGACTGTCACAAGGGCAATTATGAAAGCCCAAGTCATGGAGGACTCTCCTCCCTCATGGGAAGACATAACCGCCACATGGCACCTATGACCAACACATGGCACTTATGCTTCCCTCTCAAAAGAGACCCCATGGGTCTATAAAAGGTGGGACTTTTCTCACCCAAAATATGCAGGATTGGAGGCGAGTTCAAGCAACGAAGTGCTGTCCAATTGAATACCCATTTGCATCCTTTTGATTCACCTTCTCACATCCACTAATCTCTTTTGCAAGGGAGGTTATTGGGTGGCTTTTGGAAGCGTGGATCCAACCCAAATCCAACATTTGACCACCTTACACCACCAATTCGCAGACATCCCAATCCTAAGAGGTTTTGGGCCCATCCCTAGTGGATTGGCGCCGAAATCAAGTGCCAACGGTGGGAGGCCCACTTGGGCACCCCCGCACTTTTCTAAGTTTTATTTAAAGCATTCTAGATTATTGTTTCAGGTTGCATATTGTGTTATTCTATTTGGTTAACTCATAGCTTCAATTTCATAACATTTTGATCAGATTTTATCACGCTTTGTGTCGCTTTGTTGTTTCACTAACTTGCAGGTGGCGATATCAAATTCTCGAGGATAGAGGCCAAATTGGGAGAATCCGACCATCTGGGTCGTCCCAAAATGGCCCCAATTACATAACCCCTCTATTTGCGAGGTGTTTTGGAGGTCTCGGGATTCGACATTGGAGCAGCATCGAGTCGGCTTTTCCAACACGGAAGAATTCGTCCCACCCGGGGACGAATTGCGGTCAAAATTCGTCTGCCCGGGGACGAATTCCAGTTGAAGGCAGATTGGCCGATTGTCTCAATGGCGGTGGCCCTACGGTGATGTCTTCTATCTTCTATCAAGTTTTTAGGCCATTTGGACTCACTTTATCTATCGATTTGGCTAATGTTTACATGCATCTTTTGGCGATTTTAGAGAACAAACACTTACTATTTGCAACGAGGTGCTACGACATCTTTGTTGTTTCTTTGTTCGCAGGAGGAGCAGCGAGAGGTTAAGGACTCATCAACATCGGCGGCGGCATCATCTTGGCCCGCCCATTTCAAGTGTGGGCACGCGGAAAGAGGAACCTTAAGTCTGATTGTAATCAAATTCTTTTAACGCTCCTAGCCCCTGAAAAGGGAGGAGGCGTCTTTGTAACAGAGATCAAGAAAGTTTAATGAAAGGGCTGTGTTTTCTCCATTTGCTTGTATCTCATTTCAATGCGTCTCTCTCATTTCATGCATTTTACATTTCTAGGACTTAAGCGTATTTGATTTTGAATGCATCGCAATTAGTGTTTCCTTTGCCCAAAATCTCGTGCTTTCAATACAAATGAGTTACATATATAGGTAGAAGGCCTATATCATAAACTAACAAGTGTCAATATAAACTAAAAAGTGTCAAAACAGAGGCATAGTGCACTTTAATTCTAACATTCCCCCTTAAAGTGCACTATCCTAACTAAAGAAAAAAACAAGTCAACATTAGGTAACATTCCCCCTTAATGTTGACTTCGCTAAAAAACAACCTATCATCCTCTTCTATTGCTGATTTGGTCTAGGCTCATGCTCTTTGCACTTGGCTCTCCAACTGTGAATAATGCTAGATTCACTGTGTATACATATCGGTTTGTTGCCTTAGGGTCAGCCACTTCCATGGGTCTATTGCCACTGGGTCAGCCATCTAAGTGCCTCAGGGTCATCATGGGTGCCTCAGGGTCAGCCACTTTTGGGTCTGTTGCCTTTGTAGGTCATCCTCAGAGGATGTTGCCTCTCATAGGTCACTGACTAGATTCACCATGAATATCAAATCTCTCCTCATGGTGAACTCAATCTAGAAGGTGTCGGTCTCTGCCAAAAATGCACCTTAATACAAAGGGAAAAACGATCCATATAAGAGTGTCAATCTCTACAGAAAATGCACTCAATACAATAAAATGAGCCATAGATCAAAATACGAGGAGAGAAGAAGAAAATAAGAGAATCTTCTGAAGTGTCTTCATCTGGAGTCTTCAGAAGTAGATCCAGAAACAACCTCGAATAGAGTCTAGGGTGTCTTTGTTTGTAGTCCCTAGTATAAGTGTCCTTATGGTGACCATGTCATCCCATCGAAATGCATGGGTAATCAACCGCTGCATTCGCCAAGTGTATAGAAAATATCACTAGTTACAAAGATCACATATAAAATTACCTTGGGAGTGTCGGGTTCAACCGAGAGTGCACTCCAAGGTAGAAAAACTTTGAGGTTAAAAAACTGAATTGAAACAGCCTCAAAATTACAATATGCCACCACCAATGTGTCCATCACGAAAAAACATTTCCAATGACTATATATACCCCTATATTCCACCATTAAAGGAGCCTTCATAATGTGAAAAAAAAATATCATGCCTATCTAAGGCAGCAAAATAAACCTCAGGAATATCATATTCTTGGCATCGCACTGTGGCGAAATAAAAGATCTTGAGTACCCCTAAAAAAGATACCCCCTAGATAACAAATGGACATTCTTCATAGAAAGTGGATCCTCCACTTCAATAAAATAAAGGCTAAAAAATAGCCTCACCCATAATTTCCCAATGCCCCATACATGAATTTAATAAAATGTCCCCTCCAATATATTAAAAATTGTCCCTTCAAAAAATTTGAAATTTATATTTTGCTCATGAAATGACAAAATAAATAATAACCATGATCTCGTGGCATTGGTGAGGAGTCGGCAAGCATGCATCCAATTGACCTTCTACTGGCACACGGATGTCAAAATCTAACGTGGACCCTGTTTGGGACTGAAACAACTAAATCATTGCACCACTACTCCACCTGAACTATCAGCTTTATGGGGCAGATAACAACCTGGCATTGTTTTCGGACTCCCACTATGAACTGCATCAAACTGGTAGAAAATCACACTGCAACTACAGTCATATCTAACGAACACTCAGACACTTCTCTTCATGTCCTCCATCTGCAGTTGCACATTCAGGTTGTACAACACTTGTACGAGCATCTCTAAGAAGAGCCTCTCGTTCACCATGGTTATTATTGTTGCGTATACAGGGCCACCTCGCTCACCATAGATAGCTTTAGCTTGCTGCGTGTGAACTGGCACATCACTACATAACTTCCACAATCCAATGTCCCACCTTCTTATGGTCTCATAAAAGTCATATCGGAAACCGCCGCCACCATACATGCCACGACGACGCTTCAACGCGGCTAATCGTGTGCAAAATGTCATCATTTATCCGAATCTTCCATGACTGTTCTTTTTTACCGTGAACCTCCTGGAGCTTCGTCAGGTTCAAAGACACAGAAAATCTGAGCAGCCATGAAATCTTCAGCAAAAATTACACAGGCCAATTGAATGTGACTGCACTCAAAAATATACAGGTCCTTTGTCATGACAAATGCACATAGAAAACGATGCACACTAGGTGGAGACATCCATTTTATGAAACTGTGACTGCGACGGGGCCAAACAATCTTGGGAGTCCAAAGGAGCACTCCAGTTTTCAATTACAGAAGGGGCACTCCACATTTTTTAGAATCAATACCAATAGCAATAGCGCATCCTTCCATTTTCGAGGTGAAGGGCATCAGCAATAGTGTCGAGCAGTCCAAAAAAAATAGTAAGCTTGTCAGAGTCTGGAATCTCCGCTTCAAGTATGGCGCTGGACCATGCATCGAAGATCATTTTTGGCAAAAAATAGGCACCAGATATGCTGCTCCCAGAACTCCTGCTCGAAGCCCGACACAAATCACGACTGCAGCTAAAAAAAAACTTTGCATTTGGGCTTGGAGCTGTGCATCGTCTGGATTGCTAGCAGCCTACTCAGAAAGGCATTTCAGGGAACTTGAACAAAGAGCCACCTCCCCAGCCAACATCTTCACTTGCTCTAAGAAGATCCATCTGATCGGCCATTGTTGTTCCCGTTGGAGGTGGCCTTCGCCCGCGAACTGTTGCACTGAAAAGGTCTCCAGCCTATGTTCGTTCTGGAAATGAATCAATGACAGGTCCCATTTCATCCACCCTATGACTGCCTGACTTTCTCCGGCTAGCCTTCTTGGTTGACGATGATAGCTAACAACATCAATTTAAACGTGCCTCCAGTGGTGGCCAGGTAGCCTCCCAACACCGTTTGATAGCAAAAATTTGATTCCCAGACATGCTACATGCATTAAGTCGTTCAAAAACTTAATTTCAGTGCTTAATTTCTCCTGTGGGGTAGAAACTCTCTTCAGTGCCCGAGCCTTCTTCAGATCTAAAAAACCTAAAAAAAAATTGAAAACAACATTCCCAAATTTAAATTTTTACCATCTTGTTTCTGATCCATCAAATGATGGAGAGCATACTCCCTCGATAAAAAATTTAAAAAAATAGGGGAAAAAATGAGGGGGAGGGAGGATTTCCATGAGGGAATTCCCCCCTCAAGGGTTTCACAGGGCAGGGAAAAACTGGCTCTGATACCAAATGTTGGGAGTGAAACTGAAGGGGATTATTTTATTGATACAAATGAGTTACATATATAGGCAGAAGGCCTATATCATAAACTGACAAGTGTCAATATAAACTGACAAGTGTCAAAATAGAGGCATAGTGCACTTTAATTCTAATAGAAACCTATGCGTATGAGACCTTAGTTGTCTCACTTCCTCTCCTTCAAATGTTTCTCTCTAAAATTGATGACACAATCACTTGATAGCTGGAATATGCTAGCTATTTTAGTGTCTTAAGACACTCTATCTTTTATCCTATTTTTGCTATGTTGTGAAGGACAAGACTAGTGCTATTATGTAATGCAATTAACTTTGCAATAGTTAGGATAAAATACCTTAGCATGCACCTTTACTTTGAGATCTTATAATTTTATTTTAACGGTTACTTCCTTCATTCTTGATGAGGCAACTTCTTCTCTATTATGTGATAGTTCAATATTGCCTTCTTTACTAGATAACTCTCTCCTCTATATCCTTTGCTTGGTTAACTTAGTAATAATGAATCCAAGATTTTAATCATGCAACTAATATACCCTTTTTGGATGGCTTAACTTTGAATTCTAGTAAATGCAATCTATGCTTTAGTATAGTGAATGTTGACAATATTGTCACATTCCACCAAGGGGCAAAAAAATTGAAACTTTGTACAATATTTGTTTTGTTGAAAGTTTTCTTTTGTTTATAAGTTATAGCAATTTTGGTTTTCCCTATCGCCCCCTGGTGGACAAAATGAAAATAAGAGAGCTTCGGGCCCGAAGCGCTTCAAATCATCACTTCGGGCAAGAACTTTGCCGAGAAAGAACGAAGGAAATGCTTCGCACCCGAAGCATTCCCAGCGGCTACTTCGGGTGAAGAGTTTTGCGAAGCGGCATCCAAGCAACTTCGTCGAAGAAGAAAAGATAGCCCAAATTAGCTAAGGCGAAGAAATTACTTCGGGCCCGAAGTATTTCTAAAATCCACTTCGGCCAATTTTCACCCGAAGCAGTAGAGGTCGAGAAAGTGCTTCGGCCAAAACTCCCCCGAACCGCCGTTTCAAAAGAATATCAGCCCGAAGCGTTTTTCCTGACTCATTGGCAAAGCAATTTTTCTAGCGAAGTAGCAAAGGATAGAGGAAGATCGGCTTCGGCACTCCATGCCCCTGAAGTAGTTTTGTGAAGCAAAAATCAGTGAGGCGCTCTCAGGAACGCTTCCCAAGTTGGGCATTTCCCGAGGCGATCAGAGAACCTCATAAATACATATTTTCTTGCCCGATAAGCCCATTGCTCATTTTTGGCAATTGGATGCGAAGTATCAACCCATGAAGAAGAGTCCGGAAAGCATGGCCACCACTCGAGCACCGCACCTGCAATCCAAGGACACCTAGGTGGCTCATTTAATGCGTCTTTCCTTGGTTGACTCGGTCACCATTACCAGTTTTGGTAGCCAATTTGAGAGATCATCCGCAGCAGTAGCGAGGAGCCAATTTCTCAGGGCCCGAAGGTGTACTCTGTCATTTTTGTAATAATGATTCAGAGGGTCGGGTCCTCTATAAAAACCCAGGCTTTGCAATGTAAAAATGGGAGGAAATTTCTACTAGAAAGTTGTAACTTGATGTCCTGTGTTTAATACTAAAGATCTATTGTGCTCCATTTCTCTCTTTTATGCTGCCTTCTATGCTTAATTCTTTTGTCTTTTCTTGTTTGCATACTGAGACTCTGAATCCTGAATTCGGTATGCGATCGAGGACCGAACCCTTGAAATTTGCCCTGAAGGATACATAGGAGAGGAAAAACGCCTTGTCGCTTTCCTTTATGCTGCCTGGTGGATCGAGGTTTCTGTTATTCCCTTATCTCAATCGTTGTTACTCTGAATCCTGAATTCCAACGAGAGAGAGAGGAGAACCCTATGAACCCGTCCAGAGGATACATAGGAAATTCGGCATTTTGTTTCTTTCATGTTATTCTTGGTTTTTCTTGCTGCTATTCGAGTTGTGAGCGAATAATCATGCTTCTTATTCTCTCTCACTTTAAATCATCATCTTCTAACCCTTACTCTTTTTATTTCTTTCTCTAACCCTTACCCTTTTTTATTTCTTTTCCTAACCCTTCCTCTATTTATTTCTTTCCTGCACTCTTGTCTCAAACCCTCAAAAGTAGATTAGTATAGGAGCCAGTCTTTCTTCAGAGATTGGCATGAGAGGCATCTCTTCCCATTGGCCTTTCAATGTTGGTCATAGGTCTAGGGCACACAGACCCACCGAAAGTCCTTTCCTGTGCGGATTTGATGACCCAGATATCGGGCCTTATGATAAGGTACTCAAATGTCAATACTTTTCTAGATTTATATGGGTTAGCCAAGAAAGTAGAAACGAACCTCATAGTAGTGGTAAAACTCCCCCAAAGAATGCCAATGCCCATACTCCCCAAGTTCCTTCAAGCCTAGTACATGAGAGCAGTCGCTTCACATATTTTTGCAACCCTTGCATATCTGATCTCATCTTTGAACCCGAATCCCATTGTTTCGCAGATATCAGTCTTATGATAAGGTACTCAAATGTCAATACTTTTCTAGAGTTATATGGGTTAGCCAAGAAATCAAAAACGAACCTCATAGCAGTGGGAAAACTCCCCCAAAGAATGCCAATGCCCATACTCCTCGAGTTCCTTCAAGCCCAGTATGCGAGCGCAGTCGCTCCATAGATTTTTGTAACCCCTGCATATCCGATCTCATCCTGGAACCCGAATCCCATTGTGTCGTAGATCACCGCTCCATAGATACATTTCCCCACACTTTCAACTACGCCCCCCACTATCACTCCAACATTTCCAATGTTGCCAGCACCCCTCCAACATCCTGCCCTACCTCCGATATCGACTATGGCTTATTTACCATCAGTTCCCAAGGCCGATGATATGCAAGCCAAGATATTGCAAGAAATGCAATCGTTAAATGCCACAGTGTAGACCTTGTCCAAAGACATGACCGTTGTCAAGAAGAAGCAAGCGCAACAAGAGTTTCTACCAAGAAGGTCTTATCCCATGCCTGCACTTACCAAATATCAAGCGGTCCATCAAAGAAAAGCTTCAGCAAGAAATGTTGTGATAGAAGAAGCCCCAAGCACTTTCGATCATGTATATTGGTGCTCTACATGTAATTATCCTCATGAGGAAAATACATGCATGTTGCATCAACACTACGTACAGACACTAACAAGCAGCAGTCAAGGTGGCCAATTCAACATCATCAGACAATTGGATTAGAACTTGTCAATCGGTGAGGAAGATCCGATCGTGGTCCTTACCAGGGGAGGTAAAAGGTCAATAGAGGTAGATGCTACTTAGATGGCTCCTTTGAAGGTACACGCTCAACTTGAGAAGGGACAACCATCCTCTTCGGCCCCGAGCGAAGCTCCTACGCCAGCTCCAGTCAAAGAAAAGGCCCAAAAGGCCACTACCGAACCACCTCAGGTGGAGACCAAAGAACAGGCTAAGGAGAAGCTCAAGTTTCCCTCACTCACCAAGCGACAAAGGGTCAAAGCGATGGAGCAATATTGCACCAAGTACGAACCGAGAAATGAGCCTGAGGTGCATAGCTCCCCAGCCTACAACATCATAGAAGAATTGAAGAGGATTCCATCCAAAATCAGTTTGTATGATTCTCTACAACTTCCTAGACAAGTGGACCTATTGCAAGAATCCTTGAAGAGGATTAATACAAATAAGGCAGAGACGCTCGCCCTGGTGCAGACCTTGTCCGCATCCATAACGGGAAAAAATAGACCACCACCGTTCTACTTATCCTTACAAATGGAAGGGTATATTTTGCATAACTGTATGATAGATTTTGGAGCTATGACGATAGTAATGCCGAAGGTAGTATGTGAGGAAATAGGCATGGAGTACACACGAAGTAGTCATGGAGTCCTCCAGTTTGATAGTACCCCAGTGAATACTATAGGTTTCATCAAGGACATTCTTATTCGGCTACATAAGACACCTCAAATCATAGTCATACAAGAGGTGGTAGTTGTGGACCTTGAGCCCTACTTCAGCATGTGCCTGTCAAGGGAATTCACGACAAAGCTAGGCGGATATCTGTCCATGGACTACACTCATCTGGAGATCCCCTTCAAAGGGAAGAATTTGAAGATCTATAATGAAAATCCTTCTACGTTCCTGGTTCAGAAGATGTCCGAGGAAGAGATCAGTGGCCCTGTGCATACGATCACGGAGGAACTAGAGCAAGTGGATCTAGTCTAGGAATCCCTCGCACAGTTATGTTGTGAAGATGAATTTTCATTGGTAGATTTCAATGCCATAATAGAGACTGAGGTGGGGTGCTACACCATCACCAAGTCTGAGAAACCAGCCAAAATGAAGGGAAAGGTTTCTACTCAAGAAGGACTATGGAAATTGTTCTTCGATGGTGCTCGATGCAAAAATGGTGCTAGGGCAAGAATCCTTCTGATTTTTCCATCCGGTGAGCAAAAGGAATATTGCTATCGATTGAAATGGAGCTGCACCAACAATGCGATAGAATATGAAGCCTTGTGCTTAGGACTTAAGAAAGCTGACAATATTGGCATAAGGCATCTTCAAATCTTCGAAGATTCTAAACCAGTTTGAAACCAGGTCACCAATAGATGCTCTTCAAAGAAGCACTATCTTAAATAATACCGCAATAGGGTATGGGACCTATTCGACCAGTTTGAATCCCTCAATCTACAGTCTGTTCCACAAGAAAAAAATTGACATGTAGATGTCTTAGCATCCATCACAGCCCGATATTCTCCAGTGGAAGATATGGTGCATAAGCCGAAGGCTGTAAGGATGATCTATAGACCCTCTGTCCCGGACAAAGATTTACACTGGCAAGTTTTCGACAATGATGAGCAGATTATCAATTTCATGATCCAAGAAGCCGCTAAAGTAGAAGATCGAAGCCCTGATGAAGAAGAATATGAAAGATTGGTCTAGTTGAAGAACAACCATGTTCCCAAGGGATTGATCATGCTTGATAGCCTTTTTGATCAAAATGATCGATCGCTCTCCCACAGGATCCAGATCAGCGCGTAGCAATATCAAGATTTAGAACTGGAACTTGGGAAAGTAATAAAGGTCGAGACATATTGTACTTCAAAAGAAATAAAGTGAATCTGATGTTTGTGTAAGAGGTACCCAGATATCATGGCTTGGTCTTATCACGACCTCAAGGGATATGATCGGCAGCTGATCCAACATACAATCAAATTACAAGAAGGGGCCAAACCTTTTCGATAGAAGCAAAGGCCAATTAATCCAAAGATCGAGGTCCTGATGAAAGCCAAACTGCTAAAAATGCTCGAAGCAAAGATCATTTATCCCATCAAGCATTCTTCTTGGGTAGTGAACTTGGTCCCTATCAAAAAAAATAATGGAGACATCCGGTTATTCATGGACTTCCGCAACCTGAATCATGCTTCCCTCAAGGACCACTATCCTCTCTCGCAGATCGATCAGATTCTGCATTCGATGGCTGGAACTCAACGATTCTCTCTGCTCGATGGTTTTTTTAGATATAATCAAATTTGGGTCAGGGACAAAGACCAGCATAAGACCGCATTCACAACCAAGTGGGGCACATTCGCCTACCAGCGAATGCCTTTTGGCCTCTTGAATGTAGGAGCTACTTTCTAGAGGGCAATGGACCTAGCTTTTGGTGAGCTTCTGAACAAGGTTATTGTTATCTATTTGGATGACATGACCATCTTCTCCCGAAGGAGAGAGAACCACCCAGAACATCTTCAAAATTTTTTTGAAAAATGTCGAGAATTTGGCATCTCAATCAATCCAAAGAAGTCAATCTTCACAGTCAGCAAAGGAAAGTTGCTGGGACACGCAATTTCAGAAAAGGGTCTCACCATGGATCCTGATAGAGCCGAAGCTCTGATGAAACTCCCAATCCCAGCGGATAAAAAGGGCCTTTAATCTTTCTTCAGTCAGATTAACTTCGTAAGGAAGTTTGTCCCAGACTTTGCCCATGTCATTAATCTGATGTTTGAGCTTTTAAAGAAGGGCATAGAATTCGTCTAGATAGAAGAGATGAGAAAATCATTCAAAGAAATCAAGGCCCGAATTGGTCAGGCATCGGTCTTGACCAACCCCGACTACAGTCGAGATTTTATCTTGTATGCAATAGTAGAACCTGAAAGCTACATCGCAGTCTTGACACAAAAGGGGGAATATGGAGAGGAACGTCCCATTGCATTCCTCAGCCAGATAATCAATCCCCATGAAGAAAAGTACAATTTCATCGAGCATCAAGTGCATGCAGTAATGAAGTCTCTCAAGAAATTCAAACAGTTCATTTCTCAGAGTCGAACCACAGCCTTCGTCATTAACCCTAATGTGCGTAGTTTCATTATTCAGGGGGAACTGGGAAGCAAGAGAGCTAGTTGGGTAAGAAAAATCCAAGAGTTCGATATTGAGATCAAGCCTACCAAACTAGTTCATGGACGCGTATTATGTCAAGAGCTGGCAAAAAGCGCAACGACTGAAATAACAGACTGTCAGTTGGATGACTCGCCAATAGGAGAATGCCTAACTAATCAGGAAGAGGCCTAGAAAGATTAGATCGACAAAATAGTGGAATATTTCAGCACCGACAGATGCCCCTCGCATCTGAATTCTTCGTAGCGAAGACATTTTAGGATGCGGTCTACCCGATACACTGCGCCCAGAAGGCTTGTTTTTTAGAAACATCGACGACGTCCTCCTCAGATGCATAAAATATGATGATAAGAGGAGGATCCTGGGCGAATTTCATTCAAGACTATTTGGAGGACACTTTGCTGGAAGAGCGATGATGCTAAAGATAATCAAGGCAGGTTACTATTGGCCCACACTCTTTATCGATGCCTTCTCCATTTGTCGAAGGTGCGAGCAATGCCAGAGATTCATTTGCCAAAGCAGAAATGCTTCGATGCCACTCCGACCGATACAAGTGGAAGCCCCCTTTCAGTAATGGGGACTAGATTTTGTAGGTGCAATATCGCCAAACTCCTTCACTGGACACAAATTCATTCTGACTGCGACTGATTACTTCACCAGGTGGGCCAAGGCAGTCCCCACAAAACATGTCGATCAAGATACCGTCATCACCTTCCTGGAAGGATTGATTACCTGCTTCGGTATCCCCAAAGCAATTATTACAGATAACGGTCCTGGTTTCATAGGCGTAAAGATCAACGAGTTCGTATACAAGTATGGGATATATCACAAGGTGTCCTCCAACTATTACCCCCAAGGCAATGGATTGGTAGAATCCACCAACAAAACCCTGTTGAGGATACTGAGAAAGCTGATCAATCAAAACAAAAGAACTTGGCACCTCCTTCTAGATCGGGCCTTGTGGGCTGATCGAATTTTTGTCAAAAGGTCGATCAAGGCTTCGCCTTATGCTCTAGTCTACGGTAAGGAGGCCATCCTGCCCACTCACATTGAGATCCCTGCATTACAGTTGCTAGAAGAAGACGAAGCTAACCCGATGGAAGAACGCCTGGTCCAGCTACTACGACTAGAAGAGGAACATGAAAAGGCCTACCATAAATTCGCACGGCATGCTGAGGTCACCCAAGAATGGTTCAAAAGGAAATCATCCAATCACACATTCAAAGCAGGAGACCTGGTAGGAGGTGGGATTCATGGAAATCCAAGCCTGGGAATCATGACAAAATGGATGCGTTCTGGGACGGACCATTTGAAATAGTAAAAGTGAATTCGGCTAATTCCTTCATCCTCAAAGACATGAATGGCCAAGTTTTACCAATATCCATCAATGGTCTCCACCTGAAGACCTTCAATCGTTGAGGTATGTGTGTTATAAAAAAAAAAAACAAATCTTGCACATATTTTTGTATTTAGGATTTTAGTGCTTTGTCTATACTCTATTCAAAATATCATGGAGAGCAAGCACCACTTCAACCACAAAATCTAGATTCCTGGTTTCGGCTTCACAAAGCATGATCGAAATCGCCTTCGAGGGGTTTCGGTCTGAAGCAGCCGACGAAGGGAAGTTCGCCGCAAAGCAGTTCATCCTCGTAGAACCAAACCACATGCAAATCAAGGACGTGGAAAATGCTTCACTAAAGAAATGTGTCAAAGGCGTTGTCCAAAGTAATTCTTGGCGAGGCCCTCCTCGATGAAATGGGTTTCGGTTAGCGGTATTCATGAACCAAAGCAACAACGTAGCAAAGGGGAACTTCGGGCCCTAAATGAAGAAAATCAGCCCAAAGAAGAACTTCACGGTGAAGTATTTTTTTCATTAACTCCATATTGCCAAACCCCGCATACGGGGTGGACATATTTAAGATGTGCCTCAGGGAATGTATCGACAATAGCATCAAAAGCAGGTCGAAATAGACGAACTCAATACAAAATAAGTGGCACTAATCCCAAGGCAGTTTTTCAACCAAAAAGTCATGCTAAAGTACCAGGTGGCAGCGATTCACGCTCTCGATACAAAATAAAATCACCAAATTGCATGGCCCCATGTACAACACCACCATTTGGCCAATCATATGCCATAGTGATACTTTCAGGTCAGGCCTGCGAAGTAATTACGGTAGTTGCCATAACTACCGAAAGTTGCCCTCCGAAGCTATAAAATGCAGATGCCCATTGAGAACAAACCATTTGCAAGCGTGAGAGTCGAGTCTACATTTTGTCACCTTGAAGAGCTTCTGCATCAAAGGTTCTGCTATTTTCCATGATTATTTCGCTCCTTGTTTTGAGGTGCTGAACTCTTCTACATCACAAGTTACTCTGCTGCAATCGTTCACAATGGGAAGGAAGAACCCCACTCAGAAAGGAAAAGAACCAGAGACGATGACTCCAGAGAAGGTTAGAGCCATGAAAGAAAAGAAACAGAGACCCAGGAGGGTCAATCCTCCCCCATGCCCAGGAAAACAAGTGATGGAAGGAAGGGAAGACTCCGATGACGAGCCCAGCATAGAGCCACCTGTCGATAAGTGGGCGAAAATCAGAGACCCAGAACTCTCAAGAACCGTGGTCGAGCTTTGGTATACCATCGACTTCATGAAAAGTAGGCTCTCGATGAAGAACAAGAGGGCCACGATGTATTATTCCCACATATACTAGTATCTAGTCCATCCTACACATCACTGCCCCGATCTCATATACGACATTGCTCAGAACTATCAACCGCAAACCAGGCAGGTGTTGGACGTCTCGGGTCAAAAATTGTTTTCCATTCTGAAGGAGGATGTGTAGGCAGTTTTCACACCACAGCAATGGCCACCAAAAGGCTATACCATTCGCAATGTCAGCCTGAGTGAACAAACGGATAACTTCACCTCTAATCCCTTCATTCTGAGCTTTTTGCATGAAAATCTCAAGAGCGGACTTCCTTCCGATAAGCGACCCTAGATGCCCCTACCCTTGGAGGCCTTCAAGAACATAGATATATTCTCCATCATCACATGGGTGGGAGGCTTGTAAAGTGATACTTCGATATACCCATGGCAGGTGTCACTAGCCGAATGCATTTCTAAAGGAGAGTTCTACGCTTTCGATGCTTCACAATCGAACACCAACCCAGTTTTCTTCGATTGGGTAGAATGGGTGGCCCAGAATTTGCACATGCGGTTGACATCCATGCAGGATGCTAGCAAGGAGCCACACTTCCAACCTTGTTCCTTCTTGGTTTGGCTCTTTTTCTTTCATGTACATAAAGCCCTTCACCATTGTGATGTTTCACCAGTCGACAAGGATGGGATCCCTTTGCCTATATATCAGTGGACCCGTCTCTTGCTGAGGTCGGAGTCCTATTACCCTTTCAATCAGTAGTTTTTGGGACCTACGATGCACATTCTAATAAATTCTAGCCCCCGAGTGCCTCTCGGCCTTAGAGATAAAGTGGTACTAGAGAGCAGAGGGGATGTGTTTCAATTGACACAAGGGCTTGTGATCCACCTTTTCGGCTTCACAGGGAAGCCCTTCTTACTACATTTTTTCCCTTTGGAGTACCAATTTGCCCTGGAAGTTGCTCGATAAAGTGACGTGATCGATGAAACTTACGGTCATGGGCAGAAGTGGGCACACACTTGCGACTTCTCCTTCAATATGGGAGTGATTGAAATCTTTGCCCTAAAGCAGAAAATATACGTAGAGGAGAAGCTCACCGATTTTGGTTTGCTTCAATTACCATAGAGGTGGCTCTACGACCTGTTGGGGGTGATGAAAGATCATTTGAAAAGTAAAAACTTCCATGTCTGTCCTCGCCCTAAAATTCTAGAGCTGAGGAATAACCCCAATGGTATGGACTTGGAGTGGCACTTAGAGGAGATGAGGACGTTGCCTCCTTGGCATGACTTCTATCCTATGGAGGTCGAATTCGACCCAGACCGGTACCCATTCCCAACTCTCGACTCCACTTTCTAGAAAAAAGCAAGGGAGAATTTAAAATAGGAGTTGAAAGACTGGGACGAGGAGCAGTTAAGAGAATGGTGGATTATGAGAGTCCACCGTCGAAATATGAATTCTTACGGGCTTCTAACAATGGACAAGGAATTCGCAATTGTGTATTAGACCAATATTAGGTCTTGGAAACCCTTGTCCTTTGTCGATTTCGTTCCACTGGCCACTCCAAGTTCAGACGAAGGCCCTGGGAAGACTGATAATGTCCCCAAGGAAAATGCAGCCAGGGTCGCGCCTAAAGCTTTACTACAGGGTCCATCCAAAGATCTCGAGACAGTAATAGAGGAATCAGAGCAACCCCTCAAGAGGAGGAAAAGAAAGGAGCAGGAACCTACACAGGCACCCCCGAACTTCCCAAAGTGACCGCATATAGGCACTCCGAGCGCCCCTATCGAAAGATCAATATCGTGCTTGGCCAAAGAGAACGACGAAGGAACTCCACCAAGTTTCGAAACGATCCCAAACGTAGATGTCATCAACGTGGAGGAACTCATGGAAGTCATGGAAGCTGAGAGTACCGAGGCCTAGAAGGAACAAGAGCCAATCACCCAGGAGATCACCATGGCCGCTCTTCCAGGAGGGCACATAGGTACGTTTTCTTTGCCTTATGCTCTGGTTGCTCGTAAGTCCACCCTGGCCCTGGCTGAAAGCTCTCACCTATCCACCCTACCTCCATAAGGTCAGTCACCTTCTCACACCATGTCCCTGACTACTCCCCCTGAGTCTTCCAGCCAAGACAAACCTGTCGAAGCCACTTCGCCCAACCACACTGCCAATCCTCCAGTCATCAACCAGGGTGAAGCTAATAGTCCAGTGTCTAACCTCGAGGCTCATTCCTCCATTGTACACAACGTGCTCCCACTCGCTGAAGCCCCCGTCACCCCTATTGTCAAACCTTCAGGTGAGGCTATCCCCTTCAAATCCTTATATTTGTTCAATCCCTCGGCTGTAGACCCAACCGCATTCAACTTCGAGCTGTTGTCAATAAGGGAATTCCTCTTGGCCAAAAAACTCCTTCAATCCCAACAGAACACAGAGAGAATGTTAAAATATGTAAGAAAGAAGAAAGGGTGCTCACTCGCTCAAGTTGAGAAATGTGTCATCTTCGATTTCGAGGCGGTAAAGGTGCATAAATTAAAGAAGATACCCAAAGTCCAGAAGCCCCTGGATGAAATGACTCTAGGGAACTATGAATATTAGGATAAAGAAAAGGACTTGGAACATCTAAACGTGGACAAGGAATCCGCCTCTATGCACATTGGAATTGAGACCTTCAAGGCACATGCCAACATTTTCAACAAGCGCAAGTTCGAATCCGAGAATGCTAACATCAAGCTGGAGGAGGAGCTAGCAAGGGCGCGCTCCAAATTAGCAGAGGTCGATGAGCAGTGCAAGCTGATGCAAAAAGAAGCGCATGCCCTAAAGCTACGGATAGCACAGCTGGAGTGCACAGTTGAGAATCAAGCACAAAGGCAGAGCGAAAATGATTTGAGGGCCAAGGATCTTGAAAGTAAGATCTTGCAAGATCAGATACAGCTACATGAGAATGAAATCCTAGGGCTATTTGATAGGAACAAAATCAAGGAGATTCTCTCACATCTACTCAAGAATTTTAGGTCTCAGGCTGCCAGTGCCCTTTCAGTTTTAGCTTACACCATAGAAGCCCGGGTTGCTGCCACCGAAGGAGGGCCAATCATTAAAGAAGTCATTCAGAATGTCAGAGCTCGACTCAAGCTGGCCCTCAAGGTCCAAGGTGCAAGGTATCAATATTTGAAGCTCGCAACGATGAGTCAGACAGCAAGGGATTGGTCAACGGCCTAGGCCACGGTTTGCGCCTTTTTCTCCATAGCCAAGAAAGCTCAAAAGGCAAAAATCCTACTAGAAGCATTTGAAAGTGAGAGGCATGCATCAATGGGCAACTTTGAGGACCTCTTCTCCTTAGGCTTCTTGAGCTTCACGGATAACAATGGGAAGCCCTTAGCTAAGGAAGAAATCATGTCGAAGTGGCAGCAGTTTGAAGGCAACATTTCAGAGATAGACGAGTGGGACAAACCAATAACAGAGAAGTAGGTTGTTGATTACATATTGAAATACTATAGAATTGTTGCTTCCCTAAATGATCTACATACCAGGTCCCATCATGCAAAAATTGGGCAGATCGATAGGTTTCGTGCTTTGGTCAAGTCCCTAGAAGATCAGGAGCTGTTCACGAAAAGCGTCTGGTCTCAGGTTCGTCGAACCTTAAGAGATATCCGTGTCCGCCTGGCCCCACTACCAACAGCCGAAGACATAGCAGAAGTAATGGCGATAGGAGGAGAAGAAGCAGTAGCGAAAGAAGAGGAGAGGGAAGAGGAAGAGGAAGGACAAGTTGTGGAAGCGCCCCCACAAAAGGAACAAGGAGAAGGGTCTGGAGGTAACTCTGGCCCAATGGATAAAAGCTGAGGCTTCTACCACCGAGACGAGCTCGTTGCCCCACAAGCCACCAAGAATGTTGACAATATTGTCACATTCCACCAAGGGGCAGAAAAATTGAAACTTTGTACAATATTTGTTTTGTTGAAAGTTTTCTTTTTTTATAAGTTATAGCAATTTTGGTTTTCCCTATCGCCCCCTAGTGGACAAAATGAAAAGAAGAGAGCTTCTGGCCCGAAGCACTTCAAATCATCACTTTGGGCGAGAACTTTGCCGAGAAAGAACGAAGGAAATGCTTCGCACCTAAAGCATTCCCAATGGCTACTTCGGGTGAAGAGTTTTGCGAAGCAGCATCCAAGCAACTTTGTCGAAGAAGAAAATATAGCCCAAATTAGCTAAGGCGAAGAAATTACTTCGGGCCCGAAGTATTTCTAAAATCCACTTCGGCCAGTTTTCACCCAAAGCAGTAGAGGTCAAGAAAGTGCTTCGGCAAAAACGCCCCCGAACTGCTGTTTCAAAAGAAGATTGGCCCGAAGTGTTTTTCCCGACTCATTGGCAAAGCAGTTTTTCCAGTGAAGCAGCAAAGGATAGAGGAAGATCGGCTTCAGCACTCTGCACCCCTAAAGTAGTTTTGCGAAGCAAAAATCAGCAAGGCGCTCCCAGGAATGCTTCCCAAGTTGGGCATTTCTTGAGGCGATCAGAGAACCTCATAAATGCATATTTTCTTTCCTGATAAGCCCGCTGCTCATTTTTGGCAATTGGATGTGAAGTATCAGCCCGTGAAGAAGAGCTCGTCAAGCATGGCTGCCACTCGAGCACCACACCTGCAATCCAAGGACACCTAGGTGGCTCATTTAATGCGTCTTTCCCTGGTTGACTTGGTCACCATTACCAGTTTTGGTAGCCAATTTGAGAGATCATCCACAGCAGTAGCGAGGAGCCGATTTCTCAAGGCCTAAGGGTGTACTCCACCGTTTTTGTAATAATGATTCAGAGGGTCGGGTCCTCTATAAAAACCCAGGCTTTGCAATGTAAAATGGGGGGAACTTTCTGCTAGAAAGCTGTTGTAACTTGATGTCCTACGTTTAATACTAAAGATCTATTGTGCTCCATTTCTCTTTTATGCTGCCTTCTGTGCTTAATTCTTTTGTATTTTCTTGTTTGCGTACCGAGACTCTGAATCCTGAATTTGGTATGTGATCGGGGATCGAACCCCTAAAATTTGCCCTAAAGGATACATAGGAGAGGAAAAATGCGTTGTCGCTTTCCTTTATGTTGCCTGGTGGATAGAGGTTTCTGTTATTCCCTTATCTCAATCGCTGTTACTCTGAATCCCAACGAGAGAGAGAGGAGAACCCTGCGAACCCATCCAGAGGATACATAGGAAATATGGCATTTCATTTCTTTCATGTTATTCTTGGTGTTTCTTGCTGCTATTCGAGTTGTTAGCGAGTAATTGTGCTTCCTGTTCTCTCCCACTTTAAATCATCATCTTCTAACCCTTACTCTTTTTATTTCTTTCTCTAACCCTTACCCTTTTTTATTTTTTTTTCTAACCCTTCCTCTGTTTATTTCTTTCTTGCACTCTTGTCTCAAACCCCCAAAAGTAGATTAGTATAGGAGCCGGCCTTTCTCTGAATATTGGCACGAGGGGCATCTCTTCCCCTTGGCCTTTCAATGTTGGTCGCAAGTCTAGGGCGCGCAAACCCACCGAAAGTCCTTTCCTATGCAGATTTGATGACCAACAGTGACTTCTTACTTTCAATAGAAGATAGGATGTTGATATTTTTCTTTCTCTTAAAATATATCTAACTCCTATTTCTTATGTACAGGTTTTAACTTTGTAGAAACTATATTTTGCACTTCCTTGAAGACTTAAACTTGAAACTCACTCCCTTGCAAATTTAACCTCTAATATGGTGCTTAATGAAACTTAATAATGAACCAAATAACTAATGTTCAACTAATGAACCTTTTGTGTCAATGTTGCTTACCTTAATGAATTTTGTAGATGATGGATACCTTGGTGATTTGAATCACATAATTGCTGCCTCATATTTGATTAAATTGCTATTGAATTTGGCAAAGTAAATTCCATTCTCATTGATTTCAAATATAAAGGTTACAATGTGGTTATGAATTGGTTCTAACCAATTGGTGGTTAATCAACCAACCTGGAGAGCGCCTATGAGTGCTATTTTTATTTATCCTAATAATGTAATATGCATAACATATTCTAACATCCCCCCGTATTACATTATTAGCAAATCCCAATAGCATCTCAAAATTTTTCATATTTCATACGCCCAAGTGCTTTGGTAAAGATATCTACAACTTGCTCATCAGTAGAAATGTATTGAAGTTGGATGTGGTGCTTTGGAACTTCATCTCAAATAAAATGACATCTAGTATCAACATGTTTGGCACGTTCATGAAAAATTGGATTTTTGACAAGATTCAAAACACCTTGAAAACAAATGAAGAGGAAGATTCTTTGGTAGGCCCATGTTTGTAAGAATGCGACTTAACCACATTATCTCATAGACTGCTTCACTGGCTGCATGATATTCTACTTTTGTAGAAGATAAAGCAACCACATGCTACTTCTTACTGTGCCATGAGATAGGCCCAGATCCTAGATGAAAAACATATCCATAAGTGGATTTACGATCATCAATAGATCCAGAATAATTCGAGTCTGTGTATCCCAATAAGAAAAAATTATTATTCTTTCTATATTCCAAACCATAATTTGTACTACCATGAACATAATGAAGAACTATTTTTTCCGCTTTCCAGTGATTCATCTTAGGCTCTTGCATGAACCTTGAAATATATCCCACAGCAAAACTGAGATCTGGTCTAGTATTAGTCAGATATAGGAGACTCCCAATCAACTGGCGATAGAGAGTACCATCTACCTGAGGTGACTCATCATATCGGGATAACTTAAGTCCTTGCTCCATTGGAGTTGCTTCATCCGATATTTTTCTACTAAAGTCTTGGTATATTTCTTTTGTGTTACTCTAATATGAAATTTTTGCTGAGTAACTTCTAAACCAAGACAATAGTGCAGAAGTCCTAGATCTATCATTTCAAATGATTGCTTCAAGTCATTTTTCACTAAGTCAATCATTCTTTCTGAGCTTCCTGTGATGATCAGATCGTCTACATAGAGTACAATAATCACTATATCAGAACCATTTTTATTAATATAGAGATTTGCATCTGAAGGACTTCTTATGAAACCATGCTGCACAAGGTGACTGTCTATCTTGATATACCAAGCTCGAGGACCTTGTTTTAGCCCATACAAGGATTTGATAAACTTGCATACTTTTTGTTCTTGCCCCTCAACCACGAATCCTTCTGGTTGAGTCATGTATACTTCTTCTTGTAAGTCACCATTCAAGAAGGCACTTTTAACATCCATCTGATGCAATTTCCACCCAAACTGATCTCCCATGGCACAAAGTACTCGAATGGTAGTCATTTTGTAGTAGGGGAAAAAGTCTCTTCATAATATATGCCTTCTTTCTGAGCATATCCCTTTGCAACAAGTCGAGCTTTATGCTTATCAATAGATCCATATGCCTTATACTTCACTTTGAACACCCATTTGCAGCCTATGGGTTTCTTTCCTGTGGGCAGATCGACTAACTTCCAAGTATTATTTTTAAGGAGAGACTTATGTTCTACATCCATGGCCTCTTTCCATTGTGGTTTATCAATTGCAGATTGAACCGTTGTGGGTTCATTTGTATTCAATGTAGACATAAATTTTTTCTCCATCCTCATATTCTACTCTATCATTTTCTGTACCCACTGAATATATGCCTTCTTTCTGAGCATATCCCTTTGCAACAAGTCGAGCTTTATGCTTATCAATAGATCCATATGCCTTATACTTCACTTTGAACACCCATTTGCAGCCTATGGGTTTCTTTCCTGTGGGCGAGATCGACTAACTTCCAAGTATTATTTTTAAGGAGAGACTTATGTTCTACATCCATGGCCTCTTTCCATTGTGGTTTATCAATTGCAGATTGAACCGTTGTGGGTTCATTTGTATTCAATGTAGACATAAATTTTTTCTCCATCCTCATATTCTACTCTATCATTTTCTGTACCCACTGACAAATCATCAAAGTGTTGAAAAAGTTCATCAACCTCTAAAGTAGATTCCCCTGCTCTCATATGTTGAGTCATACTGTGAGTACATGGCCTATCAAGAGATAGATCTGGAATGGATTTCAACTTAGCATCTCTCAAAGTGCTAGTATACCATTTTGGAACTTTTTATTTTGACTGTGGAAGTTGAACCTCCTTCTTAGGTTCTTCTTCATCTAGGTATACAGTTGTGGATGTGTCTTTTGATGTTAGAGCTTCATAAAATACAACATCTCTACTTACATGTGTCTTCTTGGTCTTAGGATCAATCAATCGATAACCTTTTGAGTACTCATCATAGCCAAGAAAGATACACTATAGGGTTTTCTCATCTAGCTTTTTCCTTTTCTGTTTTGGAATGTGCATGAATGCTTTACATCCAAACACCCTTAGATGAGAGATGGAAGGTTTCTTACCACTCCATGCTCCTTGTGGTGTTTCTCCTTGTAGAGCTCTAGTGGGTGCTCTATTTAGGAGATATAATGTTGTGTTTACTGCTTCTGTCCAATATTTATCCTCAAGATGTGCTCCCTTTAGCATACATCAAACCATTTCCATAATGGAATGATTTCTTCTTTTTGCAACTCCATTCTGCTGAGGTGTATAGGCTATAGTCAGTTGTCTTTTTATCCCATATTTTTTAAGGAACTCTAAAAACTCTTCAGAGGTGTATTCCCCCCCTCGATCTGAGCGAAGGGTTTTTATCAAACATCCCGACTCCTTCTCAAAAAGTTTATTGAATTGTTGAAAGTAGAGAAATGCCTATGATTTCAACTGAAGAAATAAAACCCACATCTTTCGTGAGTAATCATCAACGAATAGTTGAAAATACTTTTTCCCACCATAGCTGGTTGGCATAGGACCACACAGATTGGTATGTACCAGCTCTAAAGGGTTTTTAGCTCGAGAGGAGCTAGCCTCAAAAGGTACTCGATGTTGCTTCACTGCTAAGCAATCTGAACAAACTGGCAAGATAGATGAGAGGGGTGGAAGACCTTTCACCATTTCATATTTGTGTAATTCAAGCAAATATCCAAAACTAATGTGCCCATATCGTCGATGCCAAAGAGAGGTGGCCTCCTTTGTAGTTGCAGCCAAGGCAACATGTGGAGTTGAAAGGGCATCGAGAATAAACAAGCCATGTTTGTAAGATTTGGTTGCAACATGTTTACCACTGTGTGTGATAAAACATCTCTTCTTGCCTTTGACAACTCGAAACACGACCTCCATGTTTCTATCCAACATTTGTGTGACTGAAAGCAGATTATTGGCTAAGCCTAGAACATAGAGAACTTTCTCAATTTGACAATTACCATCAGGAAGGGACACAGAAATATCCCCTTCACCCTTTACTTGATATACTTGATTTTTAGCAATAGTAACTGGCTTACCCTCTTTCTCCACAAAAGTATCAAACCATGATTTGTCCCCAATCATGTGTTTGCTAGCTCCTGAATCAATATACCATACAACATCTATCTAGGAAGACGAAGTATGAGTCATGAGCACCTTGTGTGCTCTTTCAGAGTCAGAATCTGAATTGGATCCAGGAGAATTTGATTCTGAGTTGGAGTCAGCATAAGCAACATGGCCTTTAGATTGCTTATGCTTATGGTATTTTTGCTTGTTCTTGCCCTTCTTTTGTGGACCTCTTTCATTGGTTTCCTTATTTTTGAACCAACACCTATTGGTGTCATGGTTATTCATGTCACAAATTTTACAATATTTTGTATCTTTTTGCTGAGTTTGCTTCCCTTTTCCTTTGGAAGAAGCACCCCCTTTTTGAAATTGGCCTTGCTTTTTACCACTTTGTTGTGTGGAAAGAGCATTATCTGGCACATCATCTTTTTGGACCTGAGTTGCCTCCTCAGTCTGAAGCAAGTTTACCAGTTCCACAAATGATACTTGTCTACCAAAAACATTGAGTGAAGTTATCAACATCTTGTAGGAATTTGGTAATGCTCTCAAGATGACAGAGTTCAAGACATCATCATCCACCGGTTTTCCCATAGCATTCAATTTTTCTTTCAAGTCAGCCACTCTGCAAAGGAATATGTCAACTGTTTCTCCAGAATTCATACTGAGATTATGTAGTTGAGTTTGAATATGGAGAATAGTGGATTGATTCTTTCCCTCATATACTGTGATCAAGGCATCCCAGGCTATCTTACTAGTGTTTGCATCACAAATATGAGGCTGCACCTCATCTGTAGTAGCAAGCAAGATAAACACGAGACTCTTCTTGTATTTCTTATCCCAAGCATCTTGATCTGTCCCTGTTGTCTGAGGACGTGTTGCAGTACCAGTCACAACATCCCACAAATCTTCCAACTGAAGTATGGCTTTCATCTTTGTCTTCCATGGAACAAAGTTAGGACCTTTCAACAATTATGAATCTGAGAGATACTTATGAATTGTGGCCATTATGAAGGTTCCTTATATCACCAATTTGGTCTCCCTTTCTATATCTATCAGATATTTATACTGTAACCATTCAATATGTACCCGCCCTTATGTGAGGGAAACTATAGGTATATAATAACAATATACTACTCGATATGTACTCGCCCTTATGTGAGGGAGACTATAATTACATATGAGAAGCACAATATATTGAACATAGGCGATACTGAAATGGCATCGTGTTGTTAATGACACCTACCATAGAAATTTTTATTCTGCATGCGTGGGGCGTAAATTCCCCTAAACACTTTGGAAAAAAACTTTCATCAGGATTTACGCCTAACAACAATCACGATGTGGGTATGAAATGGGAAAAAAAACTGGTTTGCCTTATTTCTCCCCGACGATTTATAGAGAACAAGCTCAGACATCATTATTGCAGCTATATTAGGTGGAAAATACAGTAGTCCAAAGCATGACAGCATTACCTGTAAGTGTGGACCAGAGGTATCTCAAATACCAAACACTGATGTGTAATAAATTGCACAAATAGGGTATAAATTTGGGGTCTTATATTTTGTTTAATTTATGATTGTGAATGCAAGAAAACAGAATATTTAAATGCAAAAAAAACAATCATAAATGCCCACAAATTTTAGCACCTATTACCAATTTGGCAATTATTCTACCAAAATGGTTTGATTTCCCCCCTTTATCTGACAATTTTGCAAATGAATCATGTGAAATCTTCCCCCCTTCAATTTGCAAAAAAAACAGACAAGAAGTGGAAAAAATACCTAAAAAAATAACCCTTGAGCCTTCAAGGCATCAATTATGCTATTTTGGGGCATCAAAGAGGCCTTGCGGGCGTCAAAAGGACATTGCGGGTGTCAACCAGTGGCATTGGGTGTCAATTGCACATCACAAGCATCAATGGCACTGTGCGGGCATCAACCGTGCCGTGCGGGTGTCACAGAACCGCGGGCGTCAAAAAAAATCAATCCCGTCATCATAGTGGAAAAGAAACCCCTTAAGGGATTTGAAACTACAACCTGTTGCCAAATATTGACCGTGCTTACCATAGAATCCAGACGTCCCGATGAAACACTGCAAGAAACTCATAACTAATCAACAGTGTTGCAGGCGAAGAAGGAGAAAAAAACATTAATCCCACATGGCCTGTGCGGCCACTGTGGGAGGTTTTAAATTGGGCAGAAAGCAGTTAAGCTTTCGGTTGCCTTCGGGAAACCAATCCCACCATTTTTGGCCTTCGCAACCATTGACCCTCATCCCTGAAATATCATCTGCATGCCACGCGTGCCTGTGTGCCTTGGTCTGTGTGTTCTATCTGTTGTTTGTCTGGTCTGTCTGCTTCGTCCATCCTCGAGTCCCATGTTTGTTCTATCTACTTCATCCTCAGGTCCCATCTACTGTCGGTTGTCTTCCGTCCTTCGTCCGTCCTCAGTTCTGTCGGTTTTCTGCCATCCTTCGTCTGTCCTCAGGTCTGTCGGTTGTCTGTCGTCCGTAGCTCTGATGCCATATTGAATTTGGCAAAGTAAATTCCATTCTCATTGATTTCAAATATAAAGGTTACAATGTTGTTATGAATTGGTTCTAACCAATTGGTGGTTAATCAACCAACCTGGAGAGCGCCTATGAGCGCTATTTTTATTCATCCTAATAATGTAATATGCATAACATATTCTAACAATTGCATCTTTTTCTTGTTGTCCAAAATAGT